>JARFJB010001442.1:1645000-2245000 GCA_036346205.1 Vesta saturnalis
GTCGACGATTGTAGGGTGGCAGGTAATATTTGAATGCGCACAAATTCCCTGCCTAAATCCGGAGCTCATTTCAATTTTGCGTTTCGTTTTGTTAAGATCAGTATAGTCTCGAAAAAAGCATTTGCGGTAGTTTATTGTGAACGTCAGCTAGTATTTGTAATTTGGATACATATATTTAGGATATAGCGGCATATGACTTATTAAAGAACCATGCCAGATTATAATTTTAATTTATCAGTTTATGTTTTTTTTTGGTTCTCAATTAAACAATTTAAATAATTCTTAGAAATGTGTGTTTTATTTTTAATTGCGCAAATTATTGAATTTTGAATAGGTATTTCCATTACTGTACATTATTATCTGCTATACAGTGACACATTACCTGTTACTGAACAATTTAAATGATTTTTATAACTGTGTGTATTGTTTATGATTGTACAAATTAATTCTTACAAATATGTACATTAAATAGCTATTTCCTTTAATGTAGTTTTAAAACTAAAATGAGATAAAGAAGGATTTTATTTTTCTAACGAAGTGTATTTGAGTAACGATGCAGTTTTCTCGTTGGGTGCACAGCTAGGTTTCTTCTTTCATTTCCGCAACACTTTTGATACGCGAAAATACATGACTAGTACCAGTGTATAAAAATATACCTGAGAAAACATCAATACGTCAACAACCAGTATAAACTACGTGTTACCAGTGTATATGAATTTACACCTCCTGTACACAAGAGAAGGGGCACCAACCGTGTTCCTACAAAGGCATAGCCAAACTTGAGACTAAGAACTTGACGGACTAATTGCAACAATAAAATAAAGCTGTCAAGAAGCGGGTTAATGTATTCTCAGCAGGCAGTAAAATTTTATACACACGAAACAGTTCTCACCGAGTAAGCGATAAAATTTCACATAAGTCGCCGTGGCAATATCGCCTATGGACTACCACAACTGATCACAGGCGCTTATGGGATGGTGATTTATAGGTACAATAATCAGACGCTCCATGCTGTTCGCTTTCCTAGGTGCATTTCATCTCGAAACCGCCTTCGATTTGATTATAGCTGTACAGAATTGTAACTTTTCCTGTATTTTTCTCACTATTTACTTAACACGACAAGTATCTCTTTAATTCTTTTATGTATTAGTTGAACGCGTTATCGTTGATGTCGTTTAAAAAAATTCTGGAGTTTTTCGTCTTTGAATTTCCCAAATTTCCTTCTACAATATGCACAGTAATATCTTGTTTACACATAACCCACCCCGGTTACTTGCATTAACTCCAATAAACTAACCCCATAATATTATTTAAATTCGTTCACGAACCTTTCCTTTAACCACGCTTATTAGAAAAACGTTAACTTTATAGGGAAAACTGTACTCACTTAAAAGTCCTAAGTTTGATGGGCGCATATCCACAAACAGGATAGTTTATTTTGTCAGGCTAACTCAGACTCTTACGACTTATAACACTTGGTAGCTACAGATCCCTCTTCACTTCAACCACAACAATCCGCTATTAAGAAGCTGAATATCTACATCCAATAGCGACTGTTAAAAATTGAAAAAATACACCCGCCAAAGTTCGAACTTCCGCATGCTAAAATATACCTACCGTTTTCTAACTAGCCTACATCCGTTATCTCTTTCCATACCACTCTGTGATGTCATTTTCCACGTCACTACGAAAATAACTGTCTACACTGTTAAAATACAGTCTTTAATTACCAAAACTGCAATAATTTTAAACTGCATTGTTATACTTTCTATAAACCATACCATAAGTAATGCGTTAATATCCGAAACATATCCAATATCTTTGAAAAGGAACCTTTACCTCTAAAATGTAATAAAGCGTCAAACGTTCGAATATTTAACTGCTTTAAACGGTGTAAACTATATTTATACTACAATGTTGCTGTAATGAAGTGGTTATCTCTGTAATTTAATAAAACACGTCTAAACGTAAAGTAACAACTGTAATTATATTCACTTGTAATCTAGCGCTTGGATTATTTCCGGAAATTTTTCGAGTCACGAATGTTTTGAAAATTATCCCGAGTCGACACAATCGTGAACGAGAAGAAATTTGCGGTAATTAATTCAAGCACGTGGGGGATTCAGTAAGAAAATATCCCAAAAATATCCGTTGCTATTGACGACGGGAAATTTCCGATCGGATATCTTATTTCGTTACTGGCGACGGGACATTTTCAGTAAAATAACGTTTAGACAAAAGTTGGAGCGATTTTCGTATATAATACGAAGTGGTAGGAATCTTGCCGGTAATTTTTGTTAGTCAGATCACGAATAGTTGTGACGAAAATCGCCATGAGTGCGTTAGCACGAGTGGCGAATTTCTAAAGACAACAACTACGAGTGATTCTGACTGACAAAAATTACCAAAGATTCCTACCACGAGCCAGATTCCACAAGACAATCCAAAGAAAATGCCACGGTATTTGGTACAAGAATATTCCTGTAGGAATTAACGAAATTGGCAAGTGGACTAAAAGCAGAGCAGAAAAGGTTGGACTGGATGTAAAGAGATTCAAGATAACTAATCATTCTACGTGTTCAAGTGTAGTAACCCAGCTTGCGAAATCTGGCGTGGAGGAACAACAGTTAATGAAGATTACGGGTCATAGTTCAGCAACTTCGATTCGCCTTTATTTGCAACTGGACATTGAGCACCACTCACAAATAATAAGTAAAATGATAAAAGAGGAAAAAGTACAACCGATGGTGAATAATGCTGAAAACGAAGAAAGGCCCAAAATTGTTTATAGTAATTTTGTTATAAATAATAATTATTAATACAGTTTATTGTAGAATCTTTTACCTTCATTCTCAGCTGTATTATTGTTGTAAGAACTTGCTCCTTGGTATGGAAACATTGCCAGTGTAATCAGATCCTAATTGGCCCAAATTAAAAAAATAGACTATTTCGATTGGTTGCTAAATTTTGAGTTGAATACTCAAGTTAATTTCAGCAAAACGTTTAGTATTCGCATCTTCCAATTCTTTAAAACAGTGAATCTCAAACTTTAAAATTTTAAAACTTTAAGTTGCAGTGACAGATTTCAGCTTCGATAACATTAACTAACCCTATTTTTTTTAAACATGCATATTGTCAACTTTGACGTATTTTGAAAATAAATTTGAAATACAGAAAATCTCCGGTGTGGATAAAAACTATTTTAATCAATATTGCATACGTCATATTTAGTTTTCACTTAACCATGTAAAGAAAGAGGATGACTAAATATTAGCTTTTTGATATGTGGAAAACTACCAAACATCAAATTGTATGGTGATGTGGTGGTTTTTACTTTAGTTGTAGTATAAGTAAAGCATTGCCTATGTTCAGCTTGATATCGGTGTGTGCGCGAGCGCGCGCGTTTGTGTGTGTGTGTGTGTAGTGGGGGGAGGAGCGTGCTTGCATACGTGTGTGTGCGTGTTTGCGTGCTGTGTACGTTGGTGTATATTGTTTTAACCTTGGAGTTAAGTAGCTAATTGTAATTATTCCACACAAGTGGTGCTGCTAGCTTTTAAGCTACACCGCTAGGTCATGTTTGAGTATTTACTTGTTCGCTTGTTTTTTTGTTTTTTTGAACGTTTTAGTTGTTTTGGTATAATTTTTTGTATGTTTTTTGTACGTTTCAGGTGTTTACAGATGCATGTTTCTGTATTTGTTGTCCAAAAATTGGGAATGAAAATAAATTTTTATTATTTTGAATTATGTATATAAATGCAAACAAAAATTTATTTAGTTTCAGCACGCCAGATGTGGTAACGATACATCACTTTTGCGTGCGCACAATTTCCTATCGATGTGTGCAAAAGCACATCGCGTGTATTTTTGATTAAACCCCACTTCGCAGGGAAATATAAAAGCGGAATTTTTAATATAATTTGGCATTACTTCTTCCGTAACTTATCTTTACTCCTCAAACAGAAAAATCCTGACCAGTTAAAGCGTTTGTTAGCAAATAATTAAATTTACTATTATTAAACCGTTTTCCAGTACCTCCAATCACAATTTCCATTTTAAAAAATTAAATAGTTAAAATATCTGTCAAATTCTGTCATTTCCGAATTATTAAACCACTTTAAAAAATTAACCTAAAGCGAAAGAGGGACAAAACGCCAAGTACCGAATTTACCATTTTTTCTGAGTAACCTCGGAGGGAGTGTAACTACGTTACGAGATCATTCCTTCCCAGTTAACCATTGTGGACCTGTTTAGTTTACACCAGAATTGTTCATTTATTTTACCTTATCCTGTTCTATTAATTATAAAGTTTATTTAATACATGTATTTGACCATTCTGTGTTAGTCACTGAACCGCTATAAAAATTATGAACTCAAACCCACCTCGCAGCTGAATTTAGCTAAAGCCACAATACAAAATCCACTTGTGTGTTGAAATTAATTAAAGCAAGTGTCTCAAAACGAGGGAATTAGGTACAACTTACTATTTTTTATATTACACCACACGGCCCACTGCTTGTCAATAGGCTTACGTAAGTAAAATGGCGGACCATGTAAACAAGATAACTGAAAGTCATAAAGGCACACGTCAGATATAGAGCTCAGTGTTCGAAATTGAGACTACGTAACGCATGCTATTAGTCGCAGCGGACTCCCCCTGTTTGAAATGGGGACCCAGGTAGAGCCCAGCTGCTAAAAATGCGCCTTTTATGGAGCTCCAGCTGCTGGAAAAGAAGAGTTGAATCCCAGCTATTAGAAATGCGGCAAAGGACCAAGGCCCACAAGTTGGAAATAATACCCTTGCGGGGTCCCAGCTATTGGTTGGAAGTGGAGTCGGCAGCTAAGCCCCAAATAATGAAAAAGACCTCTGGAAGAACCACAACTGTTTGAAATGGGGGACCCTGTAATCACAAGATCGTGTTAGTACAGTGGGGCAAAGAATGAGGGTAAATGTGGGTGCTAAATCAGAAGCAGGTTGGGGAGTTTCTAGAGATTTCATGATCAAAAGCGAGCTGTGGCGAGACCAGAAGTGGGTTGTGAACCAATCAGGAAATCCACAATGGTGTATGCGAGTTGTCTATTCACAGGGGCAGGAGGCAAATAGGTGAGGATTAAAAGTGCAAGTTGATGACTAGGTGACGTGCTTAAAGGTGTGGGACGGCATAGCCCCCCTCCCCCCCCCCATGCCGTCCGTATTCTACTAATACGTGACCGATTTTAATAAAACTTTATAATTACAGTTACCTTTAAAATATCTCGGTTCTATCAAGTTGTAGTTAAAATCTATTTACAAATAAAGATACTTTATGTAAGGCGTTAAAGTACATTTTGTGAATACCTTTGAAACTGCTAATATTATTAAGAACAGCGAAAAGACCAATACTAAATATAACTAAATTTTAGATAAGTTTTCTTGGTGCAAGTTTTTTGTATGGTAATAAAAAATCAAAAAAGTCGCTAAAATATGGAAACCACTCTTTAACTTTGGAACAAACACTATAGACACTTTTTTAAAGGTAATTCAGTTTTATATAAATTTCTCTTACAAAAGTTTTTAATGAAACACTAAATACATTTTTGTTCGTTTTTTACTTATAAAAGTTTTAAATTTTTTAAATATTTATTCTTTATTGTTTCTGTAAAACTGATTAATGACCTTTGTATTTGCGCCGTTCAAATTATTTTATGAATGTTGTTATTAAATTGCTTTAAATAATAAAATTATCCTAATTTTGCATTTTTCGCTAATTTGCATGCATTAAATTACTACTAAGTTAATTAATTAGTCATGACATCTCACTATTAAGATAGATGTACGTACCTAATTATAATAAAAAAAACCATGTTTTTTATGCTTTAAGTGAGAATAAGCGATTTATTTAATGGTATGATTAGACTATGGACTCTTATTCTATTTAATATTCATTTAAGTCTTAGAGATATTAATATTAAGTACAGGTGAAATGTATTCGGATTAATTTGTTTATGTAGAGTGAATACGTAATGGACATATCAGAACTAGTTATTTAGAAATTGTAAAGATTCAGTAATAATATAACCTTTGCAATAAAATTTAACAAATCGTTTGAAGAAGGCGAGTGTTTACCTGGCAATCAAGGTTAATTTTTTTTCATGACACAATATTTAAAGAATTCTGTAAAAAAAAAATGCATGAATTAGTTTTATTTATATAACTGACTTTCTATGACCAAAAAATTATTTTTACCTGTTAATAGTCGATAGGTGGACATCTTTTAGGTACTTAACTGACACGTCTAAAACGCCTAGAACCGTTGAGTGAAAAATATTCAATGCTAGAAGAGAATTTAAAGAATTTGGGCGTCAGTGTATAATAAATAGCACATGACATAATCGCTTGTTTTTATCCTGCCATAACGACCAAATGGATCGCATAGGTCATAGTACGCGTTGATTTATTACAAGCAACTGCTATCAAACATTTAAATCTAAACTAAAATTTTATGGTTTGACAAATATACATCGATTACGTTGCTGAATTAAGCTAATGATCGACAAGAAGAGAAACTTTTGACTCAAATTAATTTAAGACGAAAATTTGACTAATATCATTTATTTAAATTGTCGCTTTTTTATTTGGACGTGAGTTCTGGCGCCAGTATTTTGTTCAACCAGTGATGATAATGACGAATTGTATTATTATAAATAGAGCAACTTCATTACCTTATTACCTAGTTTTTCATTAGTATTAAAAAATACTGAAAAATTAATTGAGCGTAATAATTCATTTTACTAGATAATGCAGTTAGCAGCAATGCTTCACGAATTTCATTACAATGTTATTCTATCACTCTTATTTATTTGCACTTTCCATAAATTTGAAAATTAAGGTAATATGTTAATTTGAAATTCACATTGTGAAGAATTAATTATAGAAGGCGGTGAAAAATAACAAGACTAATTTCATAATATGACGGACGCTGTAGTTTGTATTTGTAATAGAGTACTGCGCACGCTTAGGGCCTCTTTAATACTTTATTTTGTGTTGTGATATTAGTCAAGTAAACTGATATATAAGGAAATAGCATAAAGAGTTTTATTCCAAAACTAAGTCCAAAACAGAGAATTTGAGAAAAAACGCGTTTTCTGTTATGACGGAATGACACAAACTTGGAAGTTCGTGAATATTTTAAAGAAATCTTTATTTGCTGAACATGCAAGACGTGCAAGGCATGATAAAATGAAAACACAATCTTTTTTTCTAACTGCATTACATTTCATCTTCTTAGCAAACTTCATCTAAGTCAGTTGACTTAGCTTACATGTGAAATGAAAACAAATGTTTTAACTTAATTGATAACTTCATAAAACATTCGCGCTTTCTCAGTCAGCTCCAGATGTCTAATCAGATGATCAAAGTTTTGTTTCTTCTGAACGCTAACATGGTTTGTCACTTGCGTTTATTTCACTACTTAAAATGCGTGAAATATTAGTCTTGGGACTTTTCAAAACTGCATGAGAACAACATTCAGAAGAATAAGTAGCTTTGACCGAGATATTTTGCGACCCTTTAAAATAAATAAATACATGTGTTCACTTATCTTGAAAGTGAATCTGAACTTACGGCTGGTTGCTACAACACCTTAGTAATTTTTGACTCTCCAGTCTACATCATTCTGCAATACGGTAGAAGAGAGTTTAAAAATGTCTTAGTATCCCTGAGGAGGTACGATTTTTTTTGTTTTCTTCATTATTTTTTTCGAGCGACCGAAGACTCGATTCGGGGAACTGAAACTGTAACTACGGGTGGGGAATAGGTGGTGGATTTCTTTGAAAATACTGCTTTGTTGAACGCACTCCAGCAAAATCAATATTATCGTTGAGTTCTTATTTTAGCCTGGAGAAGATTCCGAGGAAAGCTTCGACATTGTAGGTTTAGAACCCTTTTGTACAACGTAATTTTGGTCAAGTTGGTTGAGAAAATGCGATAAGGCAGTGGCCTCCTGATTCGATTCCTTACTTGACTGGTTTTTCGTCCAAAGAGAAAGTGTTTTCCTGGTTTTGGTGTCCTTCATGAATAAGTATGGTTAGGTTATACAACCATATCTGGCGCATGTAATATACTTTAGTAATGCTTAGTTCGGGCAACATTGGCTTTGTTGCATGCCAATATATACCTTTACGACGTCTTCTTCATCTGCCTTTAGTAGCTAGTAAAACTTTTTTGCACGTAATTTGTGTAGGCGCAACTCCGTCATGATTGCAATTTTTTCAGGTCCATAGGATTTTGCGATTTTATTTTGTTTCAGTCCGTAGAAAGCACGGACATCAATCCGTGGATTTCCGAATGTTAAGTTAAAATTCCTCGTAAAAACGTGACAATATTTGCTGTAAGAGGCTACCGGTGCATTCACATCTTGTACAGTTTCCGAACGGACAACTCTGGTAGTAAATACCCCCTGGCGATTGTTTCTGCCATAATAACTACCAAGACACTGAAGACTTTGAATGTGATCTTTAATAAATTCTGGGATCTCCCTATCACTTCTGCTACCTCGCGATTGGCTTCAGTCGGAAGCTGGACTCTTGAGTTACGCTTTGTAATGTCTTTGCACTTACTCTAACGCTAACGCCATTAAGCTTTCTTATAACACAATCGTTGCACTGGCGTGAACCTGAATTTTATTTCCGTGGTAGACGTCTTTTGGGAGTTTGTGGTTTCATAAATTTGATAATAAAGTTACTCTGTGCCATCGATGACTCATTTTCGTGTAATCCGTTGAAAAAGTCTAAAACTAACTATGATAGCGTACTCACCCAACCATTAATTTAAGCGTTATACATACCCTCAATGTCTTTTTGGGTGAGTTTATTTGCTTCACGTATTTTCTGGATCATATGTGTACAGGAAATAATAGACCGCTTTGCCCCAGCAGTATAAATGTTCAACGATCGCTTTATTTTCTTGCAGTGTGATTTATCCACATGTTTATGTCTTTCTCTATCAGAAATGCGAACTGCTTCGCATCCATTATGTCTATTGCACGTACTTAGACGAATTTTTGACGAGAAATAAATATCAGCCAAGTCGCAGAGACGAGCGTGAAGTTGTGGCTGCTAAAATCACATTTCTATAGAAATTAGACTTAGTTAGATTTGGAATAAAACTCTTCAGTTAATGTCGTTAGTATCCACAAATTAATCATGTTTTGTGAATCACTACAGAGGGATGGTTAGTACACAAAACACTTCAGAATATTGATTTTTCCGCTGCCACCTTCCGTCGCGTATAGTAGAACGGTCTCTACCCCTACAGCGAGGTTTATGCATTAACTGCTGTGCATGATAGAATCCTTGTTTCTACTGTTGTTACTACCCGATATCATATTTCTGTCTCAAATCCGTTTGTAAGACTTTCTTTCGGCATTGTTCAATAAACAGGTACCAATCACGGATAGGACTCTCTGCCTTCCAATCCGTTCTAGGGCAGAAGGTCCTTCAGACCCTTTCTGGGCTAGACCATTTACTACTACCTACAGACCCACTCTAGGCAACCCTTGTGTTTTTCTGATCATAGTTACCACACCAGTATTTCCGAAAATACCTCCTGGCCTTGGCAGATTGTAAATGGATCCTGTATACAAAACATCAGTATATTAAAATACACAATACACTTAGTCGGGTGTATGCCTAGAGTAACAGTAACACATAATAGTACACCAAAAATTATATCTTCTATACGTTTAGGTCGTCGCCTGAAAAGTATGGATAAGATTTTCTAGAGAATTGCTCAAAAGGTGCATTGGCTATCTCGCTAGTCTGAAAGGTGTATGTCTGTTTAGTCCAGCATCTTTTGCTAATTTACCAAAATGTGTATGTTCGTTTGAATAATAAATACCAAAAAAATCATAAACATCGAGGTTCGAAAATGGAAAGTAAAAGAAATGAAATAATCTTAATAACATTCCTTTGGGATAATTATGCATTCCTTTTTTTAGTTCATTCAACGAAAATAGGCAACATTGTAAAAACAAAAAAAATTATCTATTTCAGAAGGAAGTTTAAAACTTCATCTATAAAACACCGATAATACAAGTTAAGATTTTTCAATCCTATTTAATTAATTTTTAAACTTAGTCTGATGTATATTAAGAAACTGTATAAAGGAAAGTTATGTGAAATGAAATTTTCTTTAAAAATAGATCTACACATTCTTATATAAAATTACTCGCTATTGAGATATTGAACAAATTCGAGCTAACAGTTAAACTCTATCTTAGGATTTTTTGCCGCTGATTACGCGCCGTATCAAAGAACTGTATAGTACATAATTAATTGATCCGTTTAAGATCTATATGTTGGTATTTTTATCTTTGAAATGTCCAGCGGTTTCAGAAATAATTGATAAAAACAAAAGCTGCTCCTAATAAACCTCCCTGCCGCTGAATTTATGTCAAAATCTAATCAGCCCTACGAGAAATGAAACCATACTTAAATACGAAATTCTAAGTACGTAAGCGTTGTCGTTCTGGAGTTGTCGTGGATACTAACATACATATACACACGTGCGCAGACACGCACCACCGTCCCCACACACACCCACCACACACACGACACACCAACACACACACACACGTACACACGTACACACGTACACTACACACGTACACACGTACACACGTACACACGTACACACGTACACACGTACACACGTACACACGTACACACGTACACACGTACACACGTACGCACGTACACACGTACACACGTACAGACGTACAGACGTACACACGTACACACGTACACACGTACACACGTACACACGTGCACACGTACACACGTACACACGTACACACGTACACACGTACACACGTACACACGTACACACGTACACACGTACACACTACGTACACACGTACACACGTACACACGTACACACGTACACACGTCACACGTCACACGTACACGTACACACGTGCACACGTCACACGTACACACGTACACACGTCACACCGTACACGACGACACGTACAGCACAGTACACACGTACACACGTACACGTACACGTACACACGTACACACGACGTCACACGTACACACGTCACGACACGTCACGCACACGTACACACGTACACGTACCGTACACACGTACACACGTACACGACGTACACACGTACACACGTACACACGTACACACGTACACACGTACACCGTACACACGTACAACGTACACACGTACACACGTCACACGTACACGTACACGTACACACGTACACGTACACGTACACACGTACACACGTACACACGTACACACGTACACACGTCACACGTACACGTACACACGTACACACACGTACACGTACACACGTACACACGTACACGTACACACGTACACACGTACACACGTACACGTACCGTGCGCACGTACACACGTACACACGTACACATACACACGTACACACGTACACGTGCACACGTGCATACGTGCGCACGTACACACGTACACGTACACACGTACACACGTACACACACACGTCACACTACGTACAACGTACACACGTACACACGTACACACGTACACACGTACACACGTACACACGTACACGTACCACGTACACACGTACACACACGTACACACACGTACACACGTACACACGTACACACGTACACACGTACACACGTACACACGTACACACGTACACACGTACACACGTACACACGTACACACGTACGCACGTATATACATACACACATACACACACATCTTAGCCGTTCTTGGTCAAACTTTATCAAACGTTGTAATATGAGCTAACAATTCGATTTAGCGTTAGTGTGTCGATTACATAACCTTCTATACCTACATATGTGTATGTAGGTTGGAAGGTAAAAACCAGGTGAAAAGAATGAATTTCTTTACCCAGTGCATTATCTAAATTGGATCAAACCTAATTCTATTTTTAGTAAACGATGATCGGTCATCAGTCGTCATCAGGACGTGAGACAATTAAAAATATTATAATTTCCATGAGACGATTAAAAATATATCACAATTGTAATAATAGCAGTAATGGGCTAAACACTCACTAGAGCATCAGCCCGTAAAGGTAATATGCAAGAAACCGACATAGCTCAGCGGTATGGGCCGAGTTCTTACTTAACACTCCTAAAGGGCACTCGCTACAACTCAATAACGTTAAAATCAGGAAAATAGGTCACAAAGGCACCACCTGTTAAATACATTTATAGCGGTAAAACATCACGAACTAGATCATAAAATAATGGCCTAACACGAAACCATAATGTGCACTCAAAATAAAACACTCATCTACCTATCTAAAATTTTACTCCAAAAATCTCTACGCAAGGTTCACCTAAACTTCAATAAAATCTTAAGCTCCATTTAGAATTCTTCAAATCGTGATAATAAAACTCAAAGCTTATTATACATTTTGATAAACTTCAACGTAAAATTGTCGGATCAAATAACCAAAAATAACTGATCAATACGTAATTAACTATTCAATTTAAAAATGAATATACGTCACAACACGAAAATAATGACACAGGATCAAATACCTACAACGGTCCTATAATTTAATAAACATCAAAATAGGGGTCGTAATACCTAATGCGAAAAGTGCTCAACTAAATTCCCAAACACATAAAATAAACTTGCTTACCTTTAATTGGTCGCAAACCAGGTAAAACGTTGAATACAGCTGGTTCCTTGACCCTAAATGACTTCAAAATATTTGTGAGTACTCGCAAAACGTGCAGTAAGTCTGCTGTTCGGTCAGCGATCTATTTACTTTATAATTACATTACGTCACCTTTTAAAACATATGTTAAAATGAACTTATATCACCAAAATTAAAATAACAAATACTCTAGTAGAGTATTATTAATTACGTTAAATCTTCTGTTAAATAACCAACCAATTAAAAAGTTGCCACTGTAAGGTTATGTAAATCAACAATTTCTGCGAAACAAATAAATTACCCGATATCTTCAACGCAATCCAAAATATCCATTAAAGTGTGTTGAACGTAATTAGTAATAGTATTGTGAGAGAAGAATAAGATTAAAAAAATATTTACACTTAAAGAAATAATACTCAATTTATAAACACAATACATATTTTGACATAAAAGTAAGAATTAAAATAAATAAACAGCGTATTGTCCAAACACCTGAAACATAACTTTATTGCTTAAAATTTCTAATAAAACTGATTTGATTTGGAATGATTCTTGCAAGGTTCAATTAACCCAAATTATGTACCTTATGTACCTTAAACTATAATTAACTTCAAGAGCATAATGATAACGCGTAAGCAGGATAAAAAACAATACACAATATGATTCATATGCGGGCGAATATATTCCATAAAACGAAATATGACGTCTGAAGGACTAATCAACAAAACGATAAGCAAATAGCATATTCATCCGTCTAAATAATATAAATAAACACTTTATTAAAATTACCAACAAAAGTAAACATCGGAAAATAGTTACCTTCACAGTGCAGAAAATAGTCAACCAAAACTTTCTCTTCTCTCTCAAAACTGTACGGAAATTGACTCTTTCGTTATATGATCGATGCAAGCAATAGCATCTTATTCTCCTCAATCCATATGCTTCGATCACCTTTTCTCTGGTTTAACGTAACTATTACAGCTATAACTCTATTTACAAGCGTTTTTTACCTTCATTTACACAAAATTTTATTCAGCGATATATATATATATATATATATATATATATATATATATATATATATATATATATATATATATATTTACACAGGTTTTTTTTTCGTTAGGGGTTAGCAGTGTATGCAAAACTAGCGAAAATCCATAAACTTATTACACCAAATATTCGCAAAAGAAATTCGATAATCAATCTAAAAATCCGGACCATCACGGACATTCAACACTAGGACCTTCTTCATAGAATACGTAAAACTGTCACTTCTGACAAACGATACACAAATGATAAGATCCGGGGTGAACGAAGTTTCAAAATATCCCCAAAGAGGGCAACGGAAAAGATTTCCTACGGTAGAACTTCACTTACCCCGGGAGCACGTAATAAGTTCAACCTCCTTCACATCATTTCGCGTACGTTGCGGACGCCGCAACAAACGTGAGTCTTAACACCTCTACAACTTAACCAAGACTGAATCGACAAGTCCCATGAAAAGAAACAGTCTTGATAACTAGAATTAAGTCACGCACATACATCCTGTTTTTCAAATAGGAAACCCTGTTATTCAAATAAATTTTCTATACTTCCAACAACAATTCCATATATAAAATAAACTGGTAAACTTGAAATAAATTAAGAACTATATGACAGCGATTGAACTTTTCGTTATCAACGACAGCACAAACAATTTATTCCCAAACGTGTTACGTTACTTAAAAACTCTTTTCGTCCATCATGAAATTAAACTGCGATAACAATTTTCAATGACGTAATTTATCTCAACTAACTAGCATTACCAATACTTAAAATAACTAGTAATAACCAATATTTACAAAAAAAAACTAATCTAAACTCTCTTTCACTGAAAGAGAAATATCAACGTGCGGAAATTAAACGTAATTAAAAAAAAAATTTAATTTATAAAAGACAAACAAACTGAAACATCATTCACAAGACTGTGTACCATTAAATATCCTAAAGCTTAAAAATGAAAAGGAATTTGTGGTAGATTTGAACCCAACGTGACAATATCTCACACATCTTAAAAGAGAAATTCAATTTACTCTAAAATAGTTGAAACACCACAAGCAGTTTTATAATACTAATTTGTTTATCAAATGATACGTTTGCTTAATGTTTATATTTTCGTTCATCCAAAATCGGTTTTAAATTTCACCTGCAATCATTCTAAAATAACACGTTTCAAATAAATCAATAAAAAAATTCGGTTTGACATAGTAACACAGTTACCCAATGGCATAACTACTTGTCGGGGCACCGGGCAGTGTCACGATCGCTCTGCTATTGCCACCGTCATGGGGATTGTGAAAAAAAGTATAATTACTGAACAGACATCTGGGAAACTAGCCGAAAGTGTAAAATATTCAATCGGGACTAAGTCTGCTGACTCCCTGGTAGCATGAATTATATAATTTGGAAAAGATCTGATTAAATAAGTGATCAGAGACATCATCATAGTATGTCTTGCAGAATTTTTCGCATTGCTTCAAAACTTCCTACCCCGAAAACTTCAATAAAGCCTGTGGCTGAGTAGTCGTAAATGAATCCACTATTTGATCCAAGCCAACAAATCGATGGCTTAGTTGACTATTGACAATATCTAAACACGCAGAATATACGTTTGTTTGAAATCATTTTTCGCCATCGGAAAAACCTTGATCTACACACAGTTCATCGAAATGACGTTTTGTTTTTTTGGTTCGTCTTTCAGAAAACTCAACTTTTACGCTTAAAGATTTAGCTAACTCTATTAGTTCAGATTTGGCTTTTTTAAAGTAATCTCGAACTTTTTCCAAATTTTGCCGAGCTGCTTCAATTAAATCTCGAGCTAGCCAAAGATCAAAATCGGATTTTTGAAAGTTTTGTGGTACACCGGCGGTTGTTATTAAAATTTTCAAGTGTAGCACAATCGTATTAATTTCTTTTTGCAAATTACTCGCATCTGATCGCTCAGATGCGCTGTTACTCGTTAAAACTATTTTTGACAAACACTACAAAACACTAGCATATCTGATTCATTTCTGCTGGACCAACTAGTAGGACACATCTGCTTTAATAGTAAATTACTCCCTTTCTTTTGTGTGGATAATTATCTGACGGCAAGGCTCAACGTTTTATGCCGATACCGAAAAATAAAACAATAACACATTTTGAAAAATAAAAATAATAAAATTCGAAGTTCTGGATTGTTTGGCTCAAATAACAGGTTTGTTGATCAGTTCTTTCAAAGTCATATCATAATTGGCGAGTAATTCTGCAATTGATAGAAAATTTCCATTCTGCCCGTCCTCTAAATGGGGTATCGCATGTAGCCAAGGTAATAATATTTAACAATCGATGCGGCAATTTACGCCAATAAAATTGCTCTTTTAAAATTTCATCTTCAGCGTCACGATCGATTGCCGAATTATTTTGTCACATTTCATATACGATACATGGATTTAAATATTTTTTTGTCACTTCTCGTGTTCGTGTACTTTGTTACTAAATTTCCGACAGGCACGTACTCCGTTAATTCAGGACGATTGAAAATTCGGACTTTATCGATCAGCACTTACCAAAAAGTTTCGCAGTACTCGAAATCCAGTATTTGTGAATATCACAGCTATTTTCTCGGAATTTTAACCCCCGCTTTGTTAGTTAACTTGTAAAAGAACTCCGAGAAATGGGACTTAGTTTCTTCGTCGACAGGAAATGGCCCACGGGAACAACTAATCTTTTTACTTCTGGTGTCAAAACCGGATTTTCTAAAAGTCCTTTATCCGATGGATGAAAATTACTTGGCTGTTTGGTAAATTTTTTTGTTATTTCTCCTGAAGCGTTAGACAAATCTGCATCTTGGCTGTAATACAAACAACATAATTAATATTAATATAAGCAATTTGACTGTAATCTCATTATATTTAGAGTTTACATCAGCTCTACATACATAAAGACAAACTCTACATCGATAGCTCAGTTGGTTAGAGCAGTACTCTAACAAAGTACTTGTCGTAGGTTCAAATCCTACTCTTGGTAAACCTTTTTTTCATGTATTTAATAAAATTAATAATAATTTTTAATATAATTAATAATTTATTAATATTTTTATATCATGATATTTTAAAATCTAGGCCTTAAAGTATAAATATACATACGCAATTGGACCAATATTTGAACAGAATGTGACAAGTCTGGAGAAGTTTTACACATGTAAGTAAAACAAATTTCAATGGGAACCCCAGGGCATTGCACCGGTAGTTACGCCATTGTAGTTACCGACTTGAGATAATGTATCAATGCCCCCAGAGCGTTTAGTTATCCTGAGGGTGACTCATATTTATTTCCCTGAAATATCAGTAGCTCGCTACCTAAATCTGTTATGTTAATTTAAACAATTTAACAATAAAAGTATGACTTTATCAAATAAAACGATTTCAGAATTCTACTTTTTTTCTGTTAAAACCCACATTGTGTAAGTAAAAAGAGCGTGTTTTACGGATTAATTATAAGAGAAAAATTTAATATTTTTTAGTAGTTGTATTATCGACCATTAGTCAACTAGAGAATATCTCTGAAGGTGTAGGTTGGTCCGATCCACGGTTACAGCTACTTTTTTGTGTTTTTTTTTTGTTAATCGTTTTATTTATTTATTCGTTATGAGAGTTAAAGTTTAAAATATTTAGGCCCGATCTTTCGATCTCCTTGTAAACTAGATTTTTAATTTATCTAGCTTTTAGTTGAAGTCTTCCCAACCTACTGTTTGTCATAAGTTACTTGTAAAGTTGGTTATCTGGCTTATAACTTATCAGCAAGTTGAACCGGTTTATAGCGTTCTAAAAGTGAGTTTTTAACCTCACTATTTGAAAAGAACTGTGTGTGGGTGCGTTAGAAAAATTTAAACCTTCAAAAACATAAATAACATTAATTTTCTTCACGAGGAAGAAGAAATTTTCTTGGACTATGAAATTATTAATTTAGTTGGTATTATAAATAGGGAACGAAAAGTTCACACGATAAGACGTCGCTTCAATAACATGACTCGGTGGGACGACGTTGAATTTATTTCAAGATTTCGAATTTCCAAAGTGACGGTTCCGCAGGTATCAGCGCGAATTGAGAACAAGTTGAAATATCGCACAAACAGGAATCAGGCTGTTTCGCCTCTCCAGTAACTATTAGTAACTTTGAGCTTCTTAGCAACTGGAAGTTTTTATGTTTCGGTGTGCGATTTTGACAGAGTACATAGATCCACCATAGGAAAAATTGAACCACGAGTAATTTTTGCGATAGTACAATTAAAAGATGAGCACATAGGATTTCCAAACACGGCAGCCAAGAGGCAAACGACAGCGATAGATTTCCACAATATAGCGCGTTTTCCAAAAGTCATAGGAGCAATCGATTGTACGCATGCACGGTTACAATTACCAGGTGAAAATTTTGCAAAAAATTTCCGTAATCGTAAAGGGTATTTTTCTTTAAATGTGCAACTTATATCCAACGCAAAAAACATTATAAAGGACATCGTCGCTAGTTGGCCAGGTGCGACACATGACAGTTACATCTTTAATACGTCCCAAATTAATGCTAGATTTGAAGCTGGACAAATGTATGATTTTATATTGTTAGGAGACAGTGGCTATCCACTCCGTCCATTTCTAATGACTCCAATACAAAACCCAAATTCTTCAGGTGAACAGTTATATAACGAATCGCAGATTAGAACTCTCAATGTCATCGAAAGAACCTTTGGAATTCTAAAAAGAAAATTTCCAATTCTTAGTACCGGGATAAAAACTAAAATACGTCTTGCACAGTGCAGCTATTTTACATAACCTGGCTTGCGAAAATCGTGATGCGGTGCCAGAAATTGAAGAAATAGCTTTTCTACTAGAAGATATCCCAGTGGTTCCACCAGCAAACTAACATCATAGTGGCATTATTATGATAAATACCTTAATAAATTATTTTCAATAATTTTTATAAATAAAACTAATGTAATAATATCTGGTGCAGAACACCACACGACCTTCCAACCTACAAAATGGAAATTAAAAGAAATGGTAAAAACAAATTAGGACCTAATAAATGATGATTTTACCAACTTTACCTTGTCCTCATTGACGACATTAATTTGGATATCATTATGATCAGCAGACTCCTTCGGTACAGTGCGTTCTTTATTGGCTTAAAAGTAAAGTATTAATGATATGATAAATGATTATAATTTTCCTACATAAGTGATCTGATATGCTGGTATTAGTGTGAGCCACCTCAAAATCGACCTCCTCATAATCCAAAATGAATGCTGTAAATTTAAAAATTAAAAACAATATACAACTATCAGTAAAAGAAAAAACTTATGTATTTCTTCTATAACAATAGATGTATTCCCAGTATTTTCGTGGTTAGGTGGTTATATTTATGTTGTTACTAGCTGCAAACATAATCGTAACGGACATGGCTTTAAATTTATTATAAATACTTACAAGTACTAGCATTAGAATCAAAATCGCAAGGTATCTCGTTAACAGTCCCCACTATGTGCGATAATAATTCGTTTTCGTAATCACACAGTGGCACGATTTTTGGAATTCCACCACCTGTTTTGTAAATTTCGCACTTATTTCGAGCCATTTTGGATTTCAGCTGGTGCTTTATACTTTCGTATTTAGAACGGAGGAACGCTCCATTCCGCAAACAGCAGTAAAATCGGTGGTAATCTTTTCCCAACATTTGCCTGTCTCTTTCCACGTCACGGCATTTGTTTTAGGATTTTATAAAACGCTCTTGTTTTCAATAACTAGAACGATTAACATCCTAACCTCCTGCGCAGTGAAATTTTTGAATCGGCTTCTTTTGAGAATGAGATCAGGCTAGGAGAAAAAAATTAGTAGTTATAATTGTATACAATTTCAAATAAAATTACTTACTGTTACCTTGCCAGACATTATAAATATAAGCGAAGGATAACTATTTTGAAACGGTCCGAATCGTACGAAGTACACACTATTACGAATTTAAGGTTAGGTTTACTTTTAACTTTCAACGCATTCACTATTACCAACCTACATTAAAATAATTTCATGTGCTCTGAAGTTAAAAGCATGATAAATTTGTTGGAAAGACTGGTTTTCTTAAAAGTATTTTTAAAGTGGCTTTAAATTTGATCTACCTTTTAAATAAAGCTAGTTTACAAGGAGCTGGAAAGATTGGGCCTTAGATTTGTAGATGTAGGAAATAATAAAATAATAAAAATACACCCGCTTTCGACTGAGCAAGTAGAGTTGATCTGCCGTTACCGCTGTGGCAACGGTTGGAGTGGACGTTGTGATTTCCTCCATTTTATTTCTGTTTTTGTTCTGGTGCGCTATAAAAACAGCCTCACATGGTAAGATGGTTTGACGCCTCTACATATAATAAACTCAAGTTAGGTATATGCTGAAAAACTAAAATTAAATAAAGCTACACAAGTTAACGTTACGAGAAAAATTGTGTATAAGTGCTTAAAGTACTAAAACTAAATCATATGCTGCTAATGGAATCTGGTTGGCAACATGCATCCAAGAGTCAAGCAAGGTCATGTAAGAAAATAAACCACGACAGTTATTTTAGTATATAATTAAGACCTTGAACTTACTTAAAATAGTGAACTTGCTAAAAACCATAAGCTGTATGCTGCAGCCGATAAAGAAACACTAAATTACTTAAATGGAAGAACCTTCTGGTTGAAAAAATCAGTAATACTGACCAAATGAAAAATTATAAATAGGTACTGAAATAATAATAGATTTTTTGCACTTCCAAGACTAAAATAGATACTTTAGTCTCTGTCTAGAGGGACTAAAGTGGGGCATTTATTCCCTAGGGTTTAAATATGGACTGAACCCCCTAGAGAGTTCATTGAAAGATGTCAAACTTCAAATATTTTTTATTAATTTTTTTACGAAACATTAACATTAATATTATTACAATTAATAAATATCCGACGATTGATTTTCGAAACGATACTGCTGGATGTAAGGTTGAACGCATTTCCAAATGAATCAGTGCCTATGGCCCGTTCAGTTTGGCACGAGGGTCCTGGGAGTGAGGTAGCTGGTGTTTTTTGTCACCTTCACCTCCAAAAATTTTTTCGGCGATAAGGTTCTTATTATTCAGGGAGTTTTCCACATACCCTTCTGTAACAGTTGCAGACTTCCATCCCCCATG
Organism: Vesta saturnalis; assembly: GCA_036346205.1. Classification (NCBI taxonomy): domain Eukaryota; kingdom Metazoa; phylum Arthropoda; class Insecta; order Coleoptera; family Lampyridae; genus Vesta; species Vesta saturnalis. The sequence goes on from JARFJB010001442.1 coordinate 1,665,901, forward strand.
TCTTTTTAAAACATCAATAGTCGCACCTGAATCATCTAGTAAAGATGCAGAGGTTCGCCTCCAACAATGTCCTGTATATGACAACGCATCTGGTAGGTTTAAAAATATTGCAACCCTCTGGGGCAATTTTCCAAATATATTATTTTCTACAGGTTGCACTGTACACTGCTTGTTAACGTAACGAACAAAAAATCTTGAATGGGGAGTTTCGGCTTTTCTCAATGACATATATTTCTTGCAGATTTTTGTGTAACTAATGATAGTTTTATCTGAATCTTTTACAACGAAGTTCCTCTCTGTTCCATTTTTGGTAGCTCTAATGTTAACAAGAAGTCTGTTGCCCAAATCAGTCACATCATTCATTGACAATTCGACAAATTCAAGTCCTCTACAAGCCCCTGCCACACCAAATATGAGTGCTACCTACAAAAAAATCATTTTTAAAAATAGGTACAATGATTTTTGGACATACTCACTTTTGTCATTAAAAATGTGTCATCTGAAGCTTCCTTTAGAAACGTATCAATCTGTTCTATAGTTAGTACCTTTGACTTCTTCGCTTTGTAACGAAAATTTTCCCTTTTCAGAAGCGTCGTCAATTTGTGGAATTTGTGTTGTCTCTGCCTTTTTGTAAAAAAATTTTCAAATATGGCTACCGCTGTTTACTAATTCCCATGCTAACCGACTGTTTTTTTTTTCAAATTGCAAGATTTCTAGATAATTTTATACAAATGTCACATTGACACGAACAAATTTGGAATTATTGTACATAAAAAATACTTTGGAAGTGCAAAAAATAGCGTATATACTTCGGGACCAAAGTGCCTAAATCCCCACTCGCGGGATTCAATGCTGCACTTTGGTCCCTCTATACATAATATACCTACTATTAGTTTTAGTTGAGAATTTCATTAAGTTATATTTGCGGAGCATCATTGTAATGTTTAATTCTTTTCTAAAGGCTTCAATTTTATCCTCTTATTGTAAAACTGTACAATATACAAAGCATCAGGATTGTAAGTGTGATCAGTCATTAGATTATGTTGTGCGTATTCAAATGTTTGTGATAGTCTGTTACTAAGGTAGTTTTGCATTATGAGTGTTAGTACAATACATTATGAATAAATTTATTTATTTAATTTAAATCTGGCAATGTTCCGACAAAATCACAATCGAATAATTTAGATTTTATAGTCATTCCTTAGCTGAAGGAGCAAATTGAAGCCTAAACAAAGACAAACGTAAAAGATAACGGCATAGAGATTACGTTTAAATAATAAGCTTGACGAGTAAACAAACAATTAAAAAAAATGAGAAATCCCAGTTATGTGGCTTTAGTTTATTCATTGACAAAGGGTATACGAACAAACAGAAACTTATTCTTTGAGTCTAAGCTCTATATTGATATCCTTCGCGTTTGCTTGTATTCAAATTTAACGTTAATAAATTGTCTTTGACTATAGCACTATATGAAAACAGAAGAACTACTAAGACACCCATATTGGAGGCCTCAGGCTTCAAAATCAGAGGGTTTCTCCAACCACCTAAATAAAACGCTATATTGCGACAGTATTTTATTCCAAAAGTGGCTGATTTCGTGATCCTTCGGTGTCTCCATGGGAACTGTACAAAAAGTAATCTACTTTTTGTCCTAGTACAAAAAGTAACTTAACGTTCACTAGACATCAACTTCGTGTGAATAACGTTAATGGTATGTCATTACTTTCATAAAAACATTTTTTAAATTTTCGCACAAACGACATTTTTTGTCATAAATAAGTATTGATATTCAACATAATTTTGTTTTTTATTTAAGTTTTATGCAAGTGTAAGTTTATTTAAATGTTTTGAGTGAATAACTTCTATGAACAGAAATCGGCATTTGCTGTCGTCGGTGGCGCCATTTACCTTCACGGTATTTCAACAACATCTGTCACATTGGAATCAAATTTATAGAGGTAAAATCCATTGAATATGAATTAAAAAATACTAAAATTTTTGTTTCACAATTAAAATTCTTATCTTTTTTGGGTTCTTAATGGTGTATTTTTGTATGCATGTTTTACACAAATCTATACGTTTCGATAACACTTACAGTTATTGTCCTCAGTAGTAGTAAAATGTTTTAGAATTGTTTAAGATGTTGCAACAAACGTATGAAATATGAAAATGCAAACATAAGCCTGCTATTAATATAACAGTTTGAGAAAGGTATAAAGTCAACTATGGAATACAATTTTAGTAAAGAATAACTATGGACTGTCTCAAGGTGGGTCCGTGAAGTTAGCAGAACATCAAAAGCACAAATGTCGAAATTGGACCCATATGTTAGTGCCCCGTTTGTGCCGCTGCAAACTATTTGACAAAACAAACAGCTGCCGAAATACGGCCATTTTTTGATGTTCTGCTAACTTTACGCTTTGTCAACGGCACAATCGTTGAAATTGGCTCTATAGGTTAGTACAGCGTTTGTGCCGGTTAGTGCCGTTGCAAACATTTTGGCAAAACAAACTACTGCCGAAATATCGCCATTTTTGATGTCCTACTAACTTCACACCTTGTCAACGGCACAAACGTCGCAATTGGGTTGATAGGTTAGCGCCACGTTTGTGTCGGTTACTGCCGTTGCAAACTTCTTGAAAAAAAAAGCTACTGCCGAAATACAGCCATTTTTTGATCTTCTGCTAACTTCACACCTTGTTAACGGCACAAACGTCGCCATTGGCTCTATAGGTTAGTGTTGCGTTTGTGCCGGTTAGTGCCGTTGCAAACCTTTTGGCAAAACAAACTACTGCGAAATACAGCCATTTTGTTCTGATAATTTCACACCTTGTCAATGGCACAAACCTCGCAATTGGGTCCATAGCTTAGTGCCTGGTTTAGGCCGGTTAGTTCAGTTGCAAACTTGTTGGCAAAACAAACGACTGCCGAAATACGACAATTTTGAGGTGATTTGTTGATTTCATAACGTTTAAAACGTGAAAACGAATTGAAAATAGTAACATCAAACATTAATAAAAATGAAACAGGAGGAGACCCAAGAAAAGAAAAAATGAAAAAGGATCCAACAAGGATGATAGCTATTGGTCTAAAGATATACTTTAAAAGAAAAATTCAAAGACGTAAATGAAACGGAAACCCCAAAGAAAAAGAAAAAAGAAGAAATCTTTTGGTTGAGGAGCAGGAGAAAAATATTTCATATATTAAGGATAACGAAGCTTCGATTCAGTGTGGGAATTGTTACAACTGAGCTATCTCGAGTTTGAAAGCGTATAATAGGTGAATTTTTCTGTTTTCCAATGTCAATAATTTGCTAATGTGGCTATTGTGCACTTTCCTAAAAATAATTCTTAACCTCGTTTATAATTACTGTTATAATTACTGTCATATTTCTTTATTATAATTCATGCTCTTCATGGTAATTTCGAAAGATGGAAAAGTTTAAATTTTGTGTTAACACGTCATAAATACCGTATAATTACACTTTACGCCTAAACAGTAGTATTTAAATTAAGTGGATTTTTTACTTTTAAACAAAGGCAATGAAAGAATACAAGGCATTCAACATTTATATTCTTTTTTTTTTTGAAAAACGTACTAGCATTTATTTCTTTATTATTTAATTAAAAATCAGAAGAAACTTTGGCGTTCTTAAATCTCTATTACAACACAAGTTTTGAAATACTCACAATTCTATTGTAAAAATTCGAACCTTCGAAAATATTTTTAATTTATTTTGTATCTATTGGCATTAACAAATTTTTCTTAATATGGTAAGTTAACTATGTATTGTTTTCAGTAAATTAGGCTGGTGACAATGACGATTATTTTTATATGCAATACTGTTTAATAAAATTAACAAATACAAATTACAACAAAACAAGAACAATTAAATGAAAAAGAAAAAAAATCAAAAATAAATTTCTCATTAAATTCTCGAATGTTCTTCCTCCAACTTCAATACATTTATTAATACGTTGCCAAAAAAAAAAATATTTTTCACTAACTCTAATGTCGGTCATGTGATATTTTGATATTCTGATTCTTTCCTTCATATTGTCTGGTGTGGTTGGAATTTCTTTATACACATAATCTTGTACGTAACTCCATAAAAAGAAATCGGTGACCTCGGTGGCCAAGAAATGGCTCCTCCTCGACCTATCCACTGATTTTATTTCCGGTGGTTTAAAAATGCTCGTACGTCTCGATGATAGTGGGCAGGTGCACCATCATGCTGGAACCATATATTTCCATAAACTGCTTCATTAATATTTTGAAGACGGTTAGGTAGCACATCTCTTAAGAAATTTAAATACACCTCGCCGGTTAGAGTATCAAAAAATACGGACCTATAACATGGGACCTAATAATCCCCCCTCCCCACACATTTAGTGACCACTGATTTTGTTGATCCAATGAGGATTTTCAGTGCTATAATAATGGCATGTTATGTCTGTTCACTAAACCATTACTTTTGAAGGTAGCTTCGTCACTAAATAATATAGAATTGAGTAAATTAGGAACTTCTGCAATTTTTTGCAAAAACCAGTTGCAAACATTAATTCGTCGTTCAAAATCTTGACCATAGAGTTGTTGTTGAAATTCTATATAATATCCACGGTATTTATGGGCATTTAATATATTTTTCACGCTAGTTTTTTTTGTATCAGTCACATGTGATATTTGTGAAGTACTTACATGAGGATTTTCTTGGATTGCAAGTAAAACTGTAAGTTGGTTATCATCATTTGTCACTGCTTTATTAGCTACTTTCCGTTTTTTTTTTTAAATTTAACACTACCCCTTTCTTCAAATCTTTGTAAAAGATTTTGAAACGCGGCTTTTCTTCAGCATCGGGACACTGTACTGCATAAATTCTACTTGCCAGTCAGCAATTTTTTTGACATTCTCCAAGACTAAAAATCATTAAAACCATTTCCTGAATATTTAGAGTCATTTTCAACTCTTTGTACAATCTCGGTTGGCCACCCTGTATAGTCAAAATCGATTCTGTCAATGTCTTGTTTTTCGATGCCATATCTAAAAATCTTCACACGGATATTTACACAAAGCGTACAAAACTGTACCTAATGCAATGTAGGGGTCGATTCACGAATCACCTTTTTTTGAATCACGTCCAAGCTGTGATCTTACCGAGTTTGGGATCACTTATAATAGCATGCATGATATTTGGTACTACTCGTATTATAAATTAAATCATGCATTTATACCTTAGGATGCCAAGGAAAACTGTGGTGGAAAAATCAGAACTGGTACGTATTTTTCTCCAGTGCAGGGACGAAGTAATAACCTCCTTAAATAGATCGACTGCTGAGATATGGCAGTTAATATCCAACGACTGTTGTTCATAGAGAAGTGTGCAAAATTGATCAAAATTTGTGCTTATGGGTTTTTAAGAACCATTTTATCACACACACGGATACCTATTATTTAAAAACTAATGGACATTGCTCCGAATGTAATGCTAACATTTTTGTAACTAGCAAACATGGTCCAATTAACGATGAAATTGTACTAGAAGTTAAGATTTTGCGCTCTGACACGAAAATGCATACTAATAAAATATTATAATATTTCATAAGAGTTAGAATACCTTTCATTGTTTTTTCAATTTTTTTAAATTGTGCATTTTCGTGTTGTGGGTCGGGTTGAATGCATTTCATTTTATTTATTATCTACGACCGTAAATGTAATTCTTATCGAATAACGTCCTTTTTTCAGAACTATAATTTTGGTCTAAAAATATAGAAAGGGTTATAAAAAATATATAGGTGACATCATAGGCTTATCATATATATCATTTTCATACCAAATATTAAGCAGTAATGAAAATACGTATTACATTTTTCTTTCAAACGTAGAAAGAAATTACCTTACTGCATTCCCTTTTGCTTCTACCATAATCGTTAAACGTGCTTCCGACGAATGTAAGAATCAAGCATTATAATATTTACCGATATTTTATAATTTTGAAGTTGACGAAGTTCATCATGAAGAAAACTGGTTCGGATTAGCAGCTAAACCTCAACCCAAAGGAAAAAAAGGTTTTATTACGGTTCACCACTTGCTGAAGTTATGTACATAAGCGAAAGCAATAAGATTAGGTTAGGTTTATCAAAAAACGGGAATTCCTTTCGAAGTCCAGTGCCTATAAACAGTAAGAGGATTATATTCAATAACACTTGTGCTTTAGATGCTACTTTTCAAGCAATTTCGGCGGCTTATTGTGACAGTTTAAGTTACAAAAATTGCATTGATTGTAACTTTGAATGTATCAATGAAAACATTAGAAAAATTGTTCACTGTTTGGCGCAGCTACAAGCACAGTATATAAGATAAGAGCTCAGGTAGTGTTAGATAACTTACGGTACTTCAGTAAAAAATGCATCTTAATGGTACCGATGTAACTGATTGTCAATGTAATGTTACCCTCATTGTGGAGCGTTTACTATCTGTGCGTAGTACAATAACGCAATCAACCTGTGCAACAAAAAGTCGTGAATTCCGGGTGAAATTGGTATCTCCCCTGCACCATTAACATTAAAATTATAAAGGAGCAAGGATTTGAACAATTAGAAGCTGCCATAGATAATTTTTTAAACACAGGCATTAACTGCTTTTGTAACAAACCTCCCTAAACTGAGAGAATTCGTTCAGATCATTTATTGTCGATTGTTGTGACAGTGGTATAACAAAGTTATCAGATATACCTTTAGTTATAACTTTCTTAAACAGCAGTTATCATATAAAATCAGTTATTCATTTCTTTATAGAGTCGAGGGCACTTTGCGATGATAACATTTATAAAATGGGTCACTATGTTTGTTATAGTAAAAGAATAGATTCGACGTGGGAAGTGTATGACGATACCGCAAAAAATATAAGAAGTGCTGGAAATGAAACAGTTGTTCAGCCTCATTTGCTTTTATACACAACTTAGTGCTCAATTATTATTAAGTAATTTACATCTCACATAAGAAAGACCACAAAATTTAGTAGTTTGTATTTTCCAACGATACCTAGATGTACGCCAAAATAATTAACTAAAATACGAAGCTAAAGGGTTTGATTCCCAAAGGTAGTCAATTACTAGGTACTTGGAAGCAGTGTAACAGTACTACCTGGTTTGATAAAAAAATTACACTTCTTTTTGTTGTTGCGATTGCAGTGCTACTAACTGGAACAAATGCAGCACTAACTTGTGGACAAAATTTCGACGTTTGTGCTGTTGGTAAGAAGGTAAGTTAACAGAACACCAAAACATGGCCGTATTTCTGCAGTCGTTTGTTTTGCCAAAAATTTTGCAATGGCACAAACGCGGCAGTAACCTATCAACCAAATTGCGCCGTTTATGCCGTTGACAAGATGTGAAGTTAGCAGAACACAAAATAATGACCGTATTTCGGCAGTCATTTGTTTTGCCAAAAAGTTTGCAACAGCATTAACCGGCACAAACCCAGCACTAACCTATACACCCGTTGTGCCGTTGACTTGATGTGAAGTTAGCAGGACATCAAAAAATGGCGGTATTTAGGTAGTAGTTTGCTTTGCCAAAAAGTTTGCAACCGGCACAAACAGGACACTAATCTATACACCCAATTGCAACGTTTGTGCCGTTGACAAGGAGTGCAGTTAGCATGACATTAAAAAACGGCGGTATTGCGTCAGTAGCTTGTTTTACCTAAATGTTTGCAACGGCACTAACACGGCACTAACCTATAGAGCCAATTGCGACGATTGTGCCGTTGACTAAGCGTGAAGATAGCAGAACATTAAAAAATGGCCGTATTTCGGCAGTCGTTTGTTTTGCCAAAAAGTTTGCAACGGCACTAACCGGCACAAACGGAGCACTAACCTATGGGTCCAATTTCGACGTTTGTGCTTTTGATGTTCTACTAACTTCACGGACCGTCTCCAGGTGACTAGACAGTATAGGGCCTTATGGCAAACAGCAACAAACCATGTGTCTCCATAAAAGTGTTCTGTAAGAAAACGCACCGATCGTAGACAAACAAATCCGGCTATTGTAATATAGACAGCTTAACTGTAATCCCTCATTACGTGGTATGTTTTGGCAGTGGCATTGAAACAAGCTTATCACAAACACATATTACATTTACTCGGAACTTGTCATAGGTTTTTAATGAGTAAAATTAGATTTTAACAAGCATAAAATTCGCTAAATGTAGTGGATTTGATAGCGGGTAAAAATAAATATAACGAATATATAATTAAAAATTATTATTAAATACATAAATAAAAAGTTTACCTCGAGTAGGATTTGAACCTACGACCTGTACATTGCTAGAGTACCGCGCTAACCAACTGCGCCATCAAAGTTCAAGCCCCAATCGATGTAAATTGTATCTTTATGTATGTAGAACTGATGTAAATTTTAAATATAATGAGATTACAATCAAATTACTTATATTAATGGAATGTGAGCCTGCAATATCGCAAGGATTCACACATACCAAAGCAACTTGACTAATATGAAATTATTATAAGTTTTTGTTATGAACGAATAAGTTCAAAGGTAAATATGTAATTAAAAATTATTATTAATATTATTAATAATTTAGAATTTACATTATTTTTACATACAGACAAAATTTACATCGATTGGGGCTTGAACCTTGATCGCGCAGTTGGTTAGCGCGGTACTCTAGCAAAGTACAGGTCGTAGGTTCAAATCCTACTCGAGGTAAACTTTTTATTTATGTATTTAATAAAATTAATAATAATTTTTAATTACATATTTACCTTTGAACTTATTCGTTCATAACAAAAACTTATAATAATAACGAATATATGTTTCACGGCAATGGAGTTTATACATTTAAAATAGAAATTGGAAAATACAGTACTAACTGGTTATAACGTTTAATTGTAAATTTTAAAAATTGTGTATCACAACTCGCTGTCACTATTGTTCACTTCACTATTAATGTCACTATCACTACCTGCATCATTTATACTTATTTATAATAATTGGTTCTTCTAACAAATTATCGACTTCCCACATTGTTCGTTCTGTTTTCGGCTTGATTCTCCTTAATATTCGTGTTATGTCCGGCTATGTACCTTAAATAAAAAAAAAAACGCTTAATTGTGCATTAAATTTACTTTTTAAAGATTAATAATCAATAATTAAAAAATATGGTGATAAATCGTGGAAATGTCATAATTTTAAAATAAGAAAAGTATAGACAATAATAAACTAATTATGCAAAGGATGTTTAATTAAATTAAGTTTAATTCATAATATAATTGGGTGTCGATCTTTGATTACATTAAAAATTAAATTAAATGGCATTTTGCAAGCTTTTGCTGCATTACAATTCAATAAATGCCAAATTTAAAGTGTTTACCATACTATTTAAATTAAATACCTTTTTGTTTCACTCTACACCAATTCTATAGGATTCAGTTCGGAATGGTAGGGCGGAAGTCTCTAGATCTTCACATTGTGCCTTTTTGCAATTTCTTCTATTTTATACTCATCATAGTTTCGTTTGAAGGTAATTTTAAGATAAAAATGTCATATGGACATAGGGCATATTCCAATTTTTTTTAATTTATGTTTTAAAATTGGTCTTTAATAATCATTAGTAATTCAATAATAGCTATTTGTGTTGCTAGGGAGGAAAGTGGTGGTCTACGACTCGGGCTGCAAACTCTGCAGTCGGGAGCAAAGACACTTTACTGCAGTGTAATACATATGATTTTTTTCAACACCTTCATGAAAACTGTAAATAATAAATAAAAATGTGAATTTGGAAATTTAGCGTCGAAACTAGTAGTTATTATCGTTACAAAGGAGTCAGAACAACAAACATTCGAAAATTTAGAAATTTTTGATTGATCCACAATTTTGTCTTGAAAAAACGTTGCGTTCTCAAAAAAATGGCAGAGATTGAAGAAAATTATGAAAATTCAATTCCTGAAGACATCATGGAAGGGGCGAAAATATTAAATTTAAGTTTATTACCAGAAAAATCACAACTACTTACTACTTACTATCTTGTTATGTTGGATGAGGGAAAGAAAAGTTAAGAGGACAAGTGAAGAGGTAACGTTAGCCTATTTTCTACAACTGTCAAAAAATTTACGATCTTCAATACTGCTCAAAATGGTCCATACTTCGATAAACTGTTTTAATAAAAGAAGATTTGGATATAAAATTTCCTAAATTAGTGGCATTTTTGAAAAAAAAAAGGGAGCTGGATACAAACCGAAGAAAGCTGCAACATTTACCAGAGAGGAAATTAATAATTTTATCATCGAATCACCGGATGAACAGTATTTAATGTCTAAGGTATTTCTCTATTTCGTATTAATATTTTTCACTATTATCTATTATCGTTTAGGTTGCTTTAATTATTGCTATCTGTGGTGCTTGCCGATGTGATGAATTGTGCCAAATGGCTGTTAAAGATGTTCATGATAAGGGAGATCTTATAGTAATAGTTCTTCCAGATACAAAAACCAAAATACAAAGAGTATTTATTAATCACAAATAGTACTATTAGAGGCATTAACGTTCTTGAATTGATTAGAAGATATGCCTCTCTGAGGGCCGGTTGTATAAAGTCGGGTTGACCGTCGGTTACAACACAACCAGCGGTTGATTCGAAATTTTAGTTGTATAATCGTCGGTTGGTACTAAACCTGAGATTCAATCCGCGGTTGACAGAACCGCAAGAAAACTTGAGTTTGATTGATTTGAAGCTACGGTTGAAATTGTTATTTGAGGTTAAAGCAGTCTGTTTTCTTCCTTTGTTCTTGTCAAAAATAAATAAAACCTGTTGTTATCGTTTATTTGTTATCTTCGTTAAGTTGGTTGTGTTTTTTATTATTAATTATCTATTCGTTAATTATTGTTAGTCTTTAAATATTAGTATTTCTTTAATCAATCCTGCCGTCAACAGCAACCAGGTAAGGTTAAGTAACTTTTTTTTAAAACTGAATTACTTTAATTTTTTTATAGTTTAAATGGAAAATTCAAGTTCCTTATCTTCATCTTCTAGCGAAGATAGTTCTAATCCTGACAGTCAGTGTTTATTGCATCGTAGTAGTTCATCTTCAGAGTCAGAAGAAGAAGTTTTGTTGCAATTGCAACGCCATGCACGAAATGAGCGTGTGTTTCGTCCACGGCCTGATTTCGTCTAACAAAAGATAGTGTCGTAGTTCTACTACAGCAAATTGAGGAACAGGCGATACCGGAGACAAACAGGTTAGTGAATGCCTTTGTTTATATTTACTACTTACATTTACGGGAATAATTTCAGACATCACGCAATTTCACCATTAAATCAATTATTGCTGACGTTACGCTTCTATGCAACAGGCAATATGTTAGTATGCGTAGGTGACTTTACAGGTGTTGATAAATCTACTGCTAGCAGGATTGTAAAGAGAGTGACAAATGCAATTACATTGCTAGCACCGAATTATATTTATATGCCACGAAATGATGATGAAATGACAAGTACCGCATTGGACTTTTATAACATTTCTAGATTTCCAAGAGTTGTCGGAGCAATTGACTGTACTCATATCAAGTTACAATCACCAGGTTTATATAATAGTAGAGTAGCAGTACTTTTATAAATAAAATTTTTTGTAGGAGGCATTAATGCAGAATATTTCCGAAATCGGAAAGGGTATTTTTCGTTGAATGTACAAGTGGTTGGAGACTCTAACTTACGAATTAGAGATGTTCTTGCACGGTGGCCCGGTGCAACACACGATCAAACGATTTTTAATAACTCGAGAATTAAAGGTCGTTTTGAAAGAAATGAATTTAATAATATTTTGTTGGGAGACTCAGGTTATGCACTCACAAAATATTTAATAACCTCATTGTTGCATCCCGCTACGAGAGGTGAACATCTTTTTAATGAATCACAAATACGATCTCGTAACCCAATTGAAAGATTGTTTGGAGTATGGAAACGCCGTTTTCCAATATTATCATTGGGAATACGTTTGTCGGTAGGCACAGCTCAAGCAGTTGTAGTGGCTTGTGCTGTTCTAGCAATTGCTAGAAAAGAATAACAACCAGACGATGAGGATGATATACCAGTTGAAATTGAGGATAGTTATTTTAATCAGACATAATAGATTATCGCCAAGAATTTATTACATATTTTTCTAATTTAAATTGAAATATGATACAAATATAAATATTTACTGTGCTCATTTTTTTTTTAGTAATTCTATTTCTAATCTTTTCCGTTCATTATCAAGTTGAAGTCCTTTGAGCTTCTGTGTGTGGATTTCTCCTGTTTCTCCTATCTTCTTTAATTAACAGCTCTTGTTTTAATTTATATAAGTCCGCCTTTAACGATGTCACATCTTTTAATACCTCTAAGGATGTCTTTGGTTTTTTATTTTTCTCCATTGTTAAAATGGGGTGTTTTTTTCTTTTCAAAATATTTTCTGTCCCTCCACAGTCTTAAAAATTATGTTAATTAAATTTGGAAAATATATTACAAGTAGTTAAATACCAAGGTCAGATTGTTTTGTCATTTGAGGAACATCTGTAATTTCTTCAGTTGGAACAGGTGTGGCACTTTCCGATGTTTCCAATATGTCCACAATTATCGGAGCATCGGGTATCTATAAAATAAACAGTTAATAATGCATTAACAAGTAGTGCATTCTCTTACCATATAATTGGTGTCAAGAGTATCGCTATCGGCATACATCGGTAATCCCTCGATTGAAAAATTTATAATGCCTCTTATCTTGGCATACAAATTTTTAATTGCCTCTTTAATGTCATCTTCAAGCGGGCCTCCTCCTGTTCTATACAACATCTGCCTTTGCTTTTCAAAATATCGCCTTGTTTCTTTTTTTAAATTGTCGAACTTTGTTCTTAGCTGATCTGTAGTTTTTTTGTCAGTTACACAACAATTAAATTCTGTACAAATTTTGTCCCAAACAGCTACCTATTTAATGCAATGGAAAGAAACAAATGAAAATAAACTTATGTTTAACAAGAATTGCATAAACTTGTTACCTTCTGTTTCCATGCAACTGCGTCAGTTTTTTTTTATTCGACTACCGATGAATATTTTTGTACAAAATCCACCAATCTGTGCATATCAGAATCAGTAAACGATATTCTCTTACGAGTGGACATCTACTCTAACAAGTTTCTTATTAATCTTATGAACTGCATGATAGCTCTACCTTACGTTGTTACTGTTGATGGCAGGATTGATTAATGGAAACACTAATATTTAACGACTAACTATAATTAAGTAATAATAATGATAATAAAATAACGTTAAATAAAGGTAATGAGAACGAGGAAGCACGAAAAGGTTACGAGAATAGTGAGGGAAACTAATAAAATACTGCCATTTCACTGAAAGTTCCCAAATATCACCACTACCAACTTTTACGAAATGAATTCAACCTTTGGTTACTCAACCCTTACCTCATTTTCTCGTTTATACAACAAAACCAATTTCGACCACTGGTTGACATTCTACCGACGGTAGGCCAACCTCCGCTTGAAAAAACCTTTATACAACCGGCCCTAAGACCGACTAAAACGGACCATTCACGTTTCTTTATTTATTATGGTAAATCAAAATGTTCAGTGCAAGTGGTGGGAAAGAACACCATGTCAAAAATACCCCACAAAATTGCTAAATACTTGAAGTTACCCAATCCGGAACTTTATACAGGACACCGTTTAAGAAGGACTTCTGCATCACTATTAGTTGAAGCCGGTGGAGACATACTCACAGTGAAACAACATGGGCGCTGGCGATCGACAACGGTTGCAGAAGGTTATTTAGACCAATTTATTTCAAAGAAATGCCAAATTGCTAATCAAATTATTAATGGACCAACTTCTTCATCAACTATTATATCAGATATTTCTACAGAAACTTCTTCAGCGACACATGTCTCTTCCAACATTTCCTTCGATTACAATACGAAGAATATCCTGCTAATTTCACGAATCCAATTAGTTTTAGTAATCTTATAAATTGCATATTTAATTTTTTTCAATGAATAATCTTAATTTAGTTTATTTAAAATGTTAAATAAAAATTAATGTAAATTCAAAAAAATATTTTGCCTCTCTAGGGAGGAAAAGTGGCACTTTCGTCACGAAAATTAGGGAAAAAAATTGAATTTTCGATAAAGATTTGTTGTAGTTTTGTAACTAATTTTTTGTAGCGCGAGAGTGATAGCGTATTGGGAACTTCTGGTTTTCGTTTATTTCAGTCAACTTATACCATCGCCCGTTGCATAAAACTAGCAACGTCGGAATGAAATTCCCACAAGGAAAGCATTGCCTTTCCTCTCCACGCTGTTTTATCACCCCGAGACGCTCTTTAGATCCTTAATAAATTAAATACTGTTAACACACTGCGTACCACGTCACCCACATAGGGGTCATCAGATAGAGTGTTGTAGCCGGGCGGATTGTAGTGTGAAATAAATATTATAGGAATGGGAAATGCACTGTCTCAGCATTGCATTCGAGATGCTGTAGGTGCGCAGGAGGTTGAAAAGGAGTGGATGGGAAGCACTGTTTAATTAAGAGGGCGGTTCCGTTATGGCTATTGTTTACATAGGTGTGAAATGTGTTGAAATTAAGAGTGCATCTGGGTGTGAGTTTTGTTTCTGTTATGGAAAGGATGTGTATATTGTGTGTGTAAAAGTGTCTAAGTAAGGGGCGTTTCCTGGCATTTACGGTCTCAACATATCTAAGGTAAATCTACATAGTAATCGCAGTGAGTATAGACCCCCTTTGACTTTTTCCTAGCTTGATTATGGCCTAGTTCCTTTTAAATTCTTCCATAACAAGATGCACATTTTCATCTAGTCTTACCATTTTCGATTGTCGGAACCATATGATATGCTGATTTCTTTCTGCGCTTAGGTTGCGGTTGGCTTGCTTGTTCAATGTTGAGCAATTCGGTTCTCAACTGTTTCCTAAACCTTACTATTCCAATCTTTTTGTTGATTACATGTCTGTACACGACCAATGCGTTAACCACAGTTATTTATAGGAGTAATTCTAAGCCTAACTTCCTATACTATTTTATACCTTTTCGTAACGTAGATACGTAAGACACCATTAGGTCGGAAATGTCTATGCATGCCTTTTCTTGATTATAAGCCAAAACTCCAAGTGATTTGTGCGTCGCTTTCTGCTTACGTCGAGCAGGTATTGAAGGTTACGTTTCCATAGCTAAGCCACCCGCCGTAGAGTGATTTCTAGGGAATTCATCTTGCGTTTCCGATTCTTCTGTAAATTGGTCCGGACCAGAAGATTACTGTAACAAAGGAACACCATTCGCAGAAGTAGAGGATTGATCCAATTCGGTTGGGTCTATAGAACTACCAGGACCAGTGTTAAGAAAAGATTTGCTAGTAGGCGTATTTTTACGATTAACAGGAACTAATGTAATATTTACTAAAGAGAAGTCGGACATCGTGAGTATCTTTTCATAATACAACGACAATACCTTTCTGGTCTTCACGAGCAATACTGGTGTTACAACTTCCTTTGGTATATGTTTTTTGTTTGCTCTAAATGTTTCTACAACATGAGTATTATGGTCTATAAATGCTTTAGCCAAGTCATAACTGATATAAAAGTTATCGATATATTAAGCTCTGCCCTGATTCAAAAGTGTTGCTGCTAATTGTGAGCAAATGTTGTGAGCCAAACCAATTTCTCTAATACCACTTGCCGCCTGGAGCATAACTTACATAGTGTTATGCAGTAGCGATGTGTTTTATTGGGAATATATTGCGGCATTTCCATGGCACAAGTGTCTCATCGATGACGATGTCCTGGTTTGGTATAAATAGTTCTTGAAATTTGCGTTCCAATATGTCTACCAATGGCTGTATTTTCCTAGACGATTTCCAACCTCCGTGTTTCCATTACTGTTGAAATGGATCATTGATAAAGGCATTTGGTACCGATTTCTTGACATAATGGAATTTCGTTTTTCTAATACCGCTTTTGGCCCAATAATTTTGGAAAGAACTAATTTTTACTAATCCCAACCATATCGAATTTTCTTAGTTCTTCTACGTTCGTCTCTTTCCATTTATTAAGTCGGGAATATTTCTTGGTAGTTCTGGGGTTAATAGTTTGTCGAGAAAACTCATTTGTTTATGCAACAATGTAGTTAAGTAATTCGTCATCCAGCAAAAGGGAAAACACACCTAGTGGGGTAACGTCTAGGGAAATATCTTTTTGTACCCCATGGAGTCCAGTAAAATCAAAGTTTTTATGTCTGTCTTCATACGTAGACCAAATACATGCTGGTGGTATGAGATTGTCTGGTTATTTTGCTGCAGTTTCTCGCTCTTCCTCCAGTGTCATCTCTTGTAAGGCATCTGCAATATTGTCCTGCTGCTCTTCATTGTTGGTTGACAATTCTTGCTCATTTCTACTGATCGTTTCAAACCATAATGGATCGTCAACAGAGTCGTCGGAACTATACTCCCGTTCATCTACCTCGTTCTCAAATTCGATTATATTGTTCGCAATATGTTCTAGTTCTTTACCACTTAATTTTTGCTTACTCATTGTCACTTACTATTCACACACTAAAAATACCTAACTATTCACTACTTGTTTCTTTCTAAGAATTCAGCACACACCTGCAACAAAAAAGGAGTTAAAAACACAAAACATCGTCACCCCCAAATGGGTGACGTGGCCCCACATAAAAAAAATATGAAAATGTTTCCCAGGGGGCCAAGTCACCCATATGTGGGGGTAAAAAGATTTCCATGAAAATAGCTTGGCACGCAGAGTTAAACTGCCTTGAAGATGACAAATCAGAATACACACTTTTATCAAAAAGTATAAACTATATAACAATTCTGAATTCAGGTTTACTAACTCCAATTGATACACCTTACAATTCGTGCTTTTTTGAAATTTTTACAATTACAAATGGTGGGAATGAGTTAAGGTCAGTTAACGAAATAAATTATAAGTATAAAACATCCTTCATCTAACCGAATCTATCTCCGCCGTCTTATTAAAAAGATTAAAGTTAGCAGTTCTTAACAGTTGGATAGAATTAAGCACATGTTACTTAATCAAAACAAGAGAGCCGAATTTTATGTTGTCTTAAACGCAAAAACTATCGAAGAGAAATACGGAAACTACTGGAATGGATAAGGGTAACCTAAACTAAAGAAAAGTAGGTATTTCGAGAAATTATGTATCTGTGCAATGTTAATTTACAGTTTGTATTTACCCCTCTAAACATAAAACGCACTTCAAATGTAAATTGCCCTCGTATAAATGGGTTGATCGATAGTACTGAAACGAAATAGGAATGTTGGTATACTTATTTTGATTAGTCACAAGCCTTCAGTGAAGGTATATACATTTTTTGTTTTAATTGAATTGGTAATTTGTATATTTCGAAATGGTACTTATACTACGTGTTTAAAACAGTTGCTAGCAGTTAGTTTTCTTCAATGCTATTTGATGAATAAATGTAACGGGAAATAGAAACCCTGACCATAAATATAAAAAAGTACAAAACAAGAATTATTAGGTATTTAGTACTTACGTCTTGTACGGGAATCACGAATATATTTTTAGTACCATTTACAAACAGAAGACAAGATAATAAAGAAGTACAGCACTTCTTTCTTCGCATTAACATTCAGCTATATCCACATTCTAACATTGACCCTACCAGAATGATTTAATAAGGTCAATGTTATTAAAGGCTGTAATTTAATGCAAGGCAGGTACATGTTGCGCTTACGGCTTACTTTAAAAGGTGTAATTAATCACGTCATTCAAATTATAAACCTTATCTTTATAACTAATATAACACAGAATGTAAGTAACTGAGCTTGGATGACAATGCTTCACATATTACTTATCAATAATCGTAAGTAGTTATTGACGTTTTATACAATACCTTGTACTTAGTATAGTATCAAGAAATAAATGCGAGTTTAATAGCCGTAAACCTAGGTATATCGTAAACGAAAGTTCCCGTACAGATGAGCGGACAATACACAAACAAAAAAATCCGTTCCTTGCCATAGGGATCATTTATCGTATTTCACGAAATCCTGAAATAAATAAGATGTTACATACGTTTGGTACGTCGAAAAGTGAATCGGATTCTCCGTATTGTGTTGTATTAATTACTCAATGTCATGTCTCAATCAAGTTGGCGCACTAAAAAGTGGTCTTGGAATATACACATAAAAGTAATTATTCGATTGGAAAATGTTAACATGATTTGAATAATGTGTAAAAGCTTCACCTAACTCATTTTTTTAAATAACATTTGGACTAAGGTAGGATAAGTGTCACCAAGAGATGATTAATTTAATATGCACTTTGTAATTCTACTTTTTAGCTCTCAAGCTCTAACACGTCATCGTAATTAATCATTATTGCTGTTTCACTGTTTCTTCGAAGTACTTAAATAAAAGTAGATGATAAACAAACCATATACGGTACTCAGTTTTGGTCATGAACGCCGTCGGTTACTAAATGTTGTAGACTTGTGTTTTGTGTAATAAAAGAATGCTATAAACCGTGTCTTTGTGTTATTTTAATACTGTAGAGTACCACAGTAATTATCTAGCTTAACCAATATTTGTGTTTCATCAAAGTGTAATAAATATAGCTAGTAAAAATAAAGATTTTCTATTTCGGCTTAGCGCTTTATTACACTGAGACATCTCAAATATACAGCAGTTTCTTTCTGACATTTGACTTTTAATAGAAACGTATGCGTTTTAGTCAAAGCGTAAATTACCTACATGAATTAAGAATTACACTGTACGTTTAAACTATTGATCATAAGAACCGTCGAAGTAGAAAGCGATAGAAACGCAAACGTAAGCGATATTTCAAATTAGAGTTACTAGATTGACAGAGTAACGCGATTGGTATCGCCAATGTATTTGGCTCATAAATGGCGGTTTGTAAGTTTAGCCACTTCCAAAGACATGATTTCTCAACTTCCTGATTTTGCGCCATCAAGTGATTCGCTAAATTTCGGCATTTGACGTCGGACACTTGTCACTTCACTTTTCAGTTATGTCAATTTGTTCACCTTCGGTCATCCCTATCTTTTTGAGCTTCGGTGAATCGTAAAATTCCAGGGTGTTGTGTGCCTTTTTGTAAAAATCGCAAGCGAACCTGGTTTTCGACTGTTTCAGGTACCACAAGGTGAAAAGAATGAACAAAAAAGGCGTAAATGGTTGTCGTTTATAAACAGAACTAATTTATCTTCAGGAGCTCGTATTTGTGAAGTAAATCAATATATACCCACGTATATTAGCAGATTACAACAGATTTGCAATTAATCTGAATCGTTAATTAATTGTTTTTCAATAACAGGCACATTTTGAAACAACCCAATTTGAATCCAACAGACAGGATGGAAGAAAACTGTTAAAATGGAATGCGGCAAGTAGAACAGGGGCACTTGCCGTCATCTTGGATTTTTGTGACGTCACCCTTGGCCGCTATTTTTTAGATGCCCACATGGGATCGTATTTTTCACCCCTATGGCTTCTTTTCGGAGGATATTTTCAACCCTTGATGGAATTTTAACCCTAATTAGACCCCCTTTGGTTGTGTTAAGAACCTTTTTGTCAGTTCACTCCTTTTTTATGGCTTCTTTTGGGAGGCCATTTTCAGCCCCTTGATGGAATTTTCACCCTAACTAGGACCCTTTTGATTGTATTAAGAGCCTTTTTGGCAGTTCAGCCCCTGGAAGGTAGGCAAATGCGTGCGCATACAATGTTCTAATAAGGGGCCCTAAGAACTTTTGTTAGGTCTGCGCCCTCTTGTTGCGGTCCCCTTGGTGGAAAATTGGAAATAAAGGGGTTCTAATGCTAACTTGAAAGACAAGTGTACGGCTTCATAACTTACTCTCGGGGCGTCGACACCTTGTCCTGATCCCTTGTTGCGAAATTTGAATTTGCTTTTAGGGTCATCTAGTGGTGTATGGATTAATGAATATTTTTTCTGTAATAAAGGTAGCGTCACTTAGCGGTAGGACTAATTAGGGATTGTTGTGGCGCCATCTAGTGGTGTATAGGCTAATAAACATTTTGTGCAATAAAGTTGATCATGCACGCCTGTCTCTTGCTACAGAACTCTTAATTCAAATAGCTAAACTACTAAAAACGCTTTTATTTATCAGAGTAGAATGGTTGAAAAACAAGCATGATACAGTAATTTGATTATCTCATCATTTATAACTAAAAATGCAGTGAAAAACTTACTTACAAAATCAAGCATTGGTAAATTATTTATTCTAAAATACAAAAACATTATCGTATAAAGTCCACACACATCCTGCAGCGTTGTTTTGTTGTAAGCGGAGCCATCTAGAATTTTTCTCAAGGAAACGTAAATGGTAACCTAGCGGGGGTCGTCCAAAGGAATCAAAATATTCCCCGTTACCATTCTCGTCAATGTAGATAGCAGTCCAATGCTGACCTGGTTTGTTTGCTGGATCCGTGTTCACAATAATTGCACTACGTCTAGGTGCGAGTCGCGGTAGCTGATTAGAAGCACATACAAGTCGAAATACATTCTCGTGGCTGGGGATCGATTTCAAACATTTCAACACTTGTACCGCATACATTTTTGGAGTTGGTATGCGCCGTCTTGCAGTAGTAATGCGTTTTCCAGAGAACACATGGGCTCCTCGATATTATTGTTTAAACAACTATACGCCTTTGCTTCCTTTTTCAATTTTTTAATCGATGGGCAACCAATCTCGTCCAAGCTTAGTATTGGTTTGTTAAGGAATCTTAAAAACTGTTGTTTTTCACTATCCTTAACGTAAATTTTGTTAAACGACAGCAAATTTCTTATCAGCTCCTCTTGGAAATCGTTGTATGGCACATACCCTGACCGCCATTTCAAACCGTGATATTTATCCTCTAAATACCTAATCTGTCTTGACATGGGTTTTGATATAAAATAATCTCGAGGTGAATTTATCAGCAACAGCAGTAACGAACCATGATCTGTAATCACGGCAATTTCTTTCGGTATAAATTCGTTATCAACACCTCTAAACCCTTGTATGTCCAAGTATGCGTCCATCTTCTTTCAGCTGTTGTTGTACACTGAAGCTTGTGATCTAGAGTTGTCCCTTTCAACAGGTGAAATCCACGACCACATTCCGATGTTTATCGATCTCAATCACGTTATCGAATTCGGCGTACACCAAGCAGTTAACGGTTTCTACGACAGCTTCTTCAAAGCCGACTTCTAGGCGAAGGGAACCGTTTCTAACTAAATTCCGGTGTGTGCTAGCGTTTGCAAGTCAGGGGTTAGGTCGAAGGCCATTAAACAGTAGCCATTGGGGTAATCGCTTCTCGATATATCGTTGCCCTCATTCAAAAAATGAATACCCGTACCTGAGAATAAGGTGTGATGTGCCCTTACATATAAGCCGTTAGCTGTAAGGTCTGGTTGTAAGGCCTTCGAAGGAATTTGTTGGCCGTCAATATATAACGACATGTAGTTAATGTTGCTGTGTTGAAAATTGAATGGATTTGAGGAGTAATCACCGTTGAAAGATCTATTTGCGACAAAACCTACGATACATCGTTTAGATAACTGACCCACGAAGCTATTATCCAATGATTTTCGCTATATGCCTGTAGGTATTGTTAACACGTTTACGTCAGTTCTTGTAACAGGATATTTTGCTGCAGTTGTTCCTAAAGCTTTAGCGTGTGCAATTAGAATGGTAGGGTTGATTCGCATACGTCTCACCAGTAAACTAGAGTCCATAATTCGCGCCTTGTAAGTTGAATTGTGTGCCACCATTAGACTAAAGGTATCTCTTGATCGTACAAATTTAGCCTTTAATTCAACATCGCTTATGAAAAACTTTTCCTGATTAAACAAATCCGAGTGCACGAGACCAATCATCTCGATTTGTTTGCTGGTCGCTGCAAGTACTTGATGTTTCTAGAAACCGTTATTTGCAGGCCCGGATGTATCATTGTGCCATAAGGTACAACCTAGATGTGAACTCTTGGCATCCTTTCCATAATTTAGCAACATTTCGATATATGAGCGGTAGGCGTAGGTGTTGTTTGGTTGTGGCACAATCTTCTGATTTATGTAAACCTCCACTTGTAAGGAAAGCGAATGCATCCAATTGTTTACCGGTGCTACAGCATCCACGTCAGTAACTGCTGTATCATCTTGATTTAGAACTTTCGCTGTGATGTATAACGTGGTCTCATTTAAATCTAAGCAATCGTTTCCATTTCCGGGCACTACAAACTCTATTGGGGCATCATCACTAAGTGCTCATAAGGGCTCTGCGTCGACGGTAAAGCGAACAAATCCAATTCAGACTTGACGCATTCACATGATTGGACATGTAGAAAAGCCATTATCTTGAAAATATATCGTCGTAAGTAGGTTTCTTCTTCTTAGCAGCAACAGCTCTCGGTAGAGACTGGTTATTATCAGCCTGACGTACTTTTTTATAGCCCGAACCATCATTTTATCGATTTTCTCATCGGCTTTACGATTAACATTTCCACCTGCCTCGTGAAATATTTTTTGAAACGATTCCTTAACCGGTCGATCCTCTATCACGTCACCAAGAATATTAGCACCCGTTCTGAGAGCTTCTTTTCCAATGGCCTTTGCACCAGACTTAAATAACGGTTTTATACTTCTAAATATACCACCTAGCCAGCTTTCTATTCCATGACCACGTTGATATGGTGCGCCTCTGTAGATCGAACCGATACCGTTACCGGCTTGAGCAAGAGACAGGCGTGCATAATCAACTTTATTGCAGAAAATGTTTATTAGCCTATACACCACTAGATGGCGCCACAACAATCCCTAATTAGTCCTACCGCTAAGTGACGCTACCTTTATTACAGAAAAAATATTCATTAACCCATACACCACTAGATGACCTTAAAAGCAAATTCAAGTTTCGCAACAAAGGATCAGGACAAGGTGTCGACGCCCCGAGAGTAAGTTGTGAAGCCGTACACTTGTCTTTCAAGTTAGCATTAGAACCGCTTTATTTCCAATTTTCCACCAAGGGGACCGCTACAAGAGGGCGCAGACCTAACAAAAGTTCTTAGGGCCCCTTATTATAACATTGTATGCGCACGCATTTGCCTACCTTCCAGGGGCTGAACTGCCAAAAAGGCTCTTAATACAACCAAAAGGGTCCTAATTAGGGTGAAAATTCCATCAAGGGGCTGAGAATGGCCTCCGAAAAGAAACCATAAAAAAGGAGTGAACTGACAAAAAGGTTCTTAACACAACCAAAGGGGCTCTAATTAGGGTTAAAATTCCATCAAGGGTTGAAAATATCCTCCGAAAAGAAGCCATAGGGGTGAAAAATACGATCCCCATGTGGGCATATAAGAAATAGCGGCCAAGAGTGACGTCACAAAAATCCAATATGGCGGCAAGTGCCCCTGTTCTACTGCGGCACCTACGATTCAGGTCAATGAAGTTCACCTCCAAAAAAACGTGATGGTAATATTGTGTAATTATTTGATTTGATGCTGTTATACTAAGGTATGTTTTCCATTTAGAAACTCATACGAGTACAGAATTCCAACCAATCCAAAATGAAGTTGAAAGGGAGGATGTTGAAAATGGAAATGTTGAAAGTTGTTGTGGTAAGCATATACTTTCAATCAAGGTATGTAGTGTAAGTAATTTAATAAAATCTATAGGTGAAGTAAAAAGAAAACTAAATACAACACAACGAACCATTCAGTTGTTGAGAAAACGCACTGTTTGATCAATACCAGATTGACTTTTTAATAAAAGGTTCTCACAGAGGGGTGGAATGGTCTGACAACACAAATACCAGAGGTCTTCGGTTATATATGGCATGTGGACGGAGGGGATATGAAGAAGTCAGAAAACAAAAAGTACCCTATTCAAGCATTAGAATATTGCTGCAACGCATTCAAAACTTCAAGTTTGAAACAGGTGCGATAGATGAAGTTTTTGAACTTTTAGCAATAAAAGTATGTATGCTGTTTAAAACTAGAAGCCAGTTCATATGTTATATTGAGGTCTTACATTTTCAGATTTCAACATTTAACTCGCAAGAAAAGTTTGCGTCATTAGTACTGGATGAGATGGCTATTCATCAACAATTACAATATGATAACTGTACATAAAGTGATTAGAAGACTAACCATGTAATTATCAGGAAATTTAGATAGTTCAGTAGACGCACGCTTTAGTTTTTATGTTGACAGGCCTAACTAGCCGTTGAAGACAGTCAGTAGGATACGAATTTACAGCCAATTCTTATAGTGCGAAGGAGGCTTTACAGAAAATTTTGGACATTGTCTGTAAAGCTAGTGCAACAGGCGTGAATGTTAGGACAATGATATCTGATATATGATAAATAGTTTAAAGGTACAGTGTAATTCTTAGTTCATGCAGCTAATTTACGTTTTGACTAAAGGCGCGTACGTTTCTATTGAAAGACAAACGTTAGGAAGAAACTGCTGTATATTCCAGATGTCTCAGTGTAATAAAGCGCTAAGCCAAAATAGAAAATGTTTATTTTTACAAGCTATAGTATTAGACGTGCTACGTTAGCCTTTGATTGTTTTATACTTAAAGGTCGTAACAATCGCAGTTTTCAGTATGTAAGCGCACGAGCGTCGCATTGCAGGAAGTATGTGATACTGAAAACAACATAGCAGTACATGCTTGTTATTTTTGTACGGATATTTTTTAAATAGTTTATTACACATCCTTTAAAATACGTCATTACGCCAACGTTTTAAATTGAACATTTAACTTGGTAGTAAAATGGGTGCAGCTGAAGGCCAAATAGAGTGGGGGTTAGCTACACCCACAATGTGGTGGGAGTAGGAGTGGGGATGTGGGTGGGGGGCCGAGTTGGGGGTGGGGGTGGGGTCGGCTTCTTTTCAAGGGGCATTTTCAACCCTTTGAAGGTATTTTCACCCATAAGTACTGACCTTTTGGCTGTATTATGAGCCTTTTTGGCAGTTCAGTTCCTGGAGAGTAGGTAACCGCAGTCTCCCTGCGCACGCATACTGTGTTCTGATTGGTGGGCCTGGGGGTAGGCCACGTCCCTAATTTCTGATTGGTCCATAGACTCCTGGTTTCTGATTGGTTGTGGCCATTTTGTGGACGTGGCCTGTCGGCTATTCTTTTTGGTGGCCATTTTGTTTTGGAGGCCATTTTGTCGGCCATGCCGGGAAATTTAAAGTAGTATTCTAATAAAGGGGCCCTCATACTATCTCATAAGACAGGTATCGAACGCCGTACGCCCCCTGGCTTCTGATTGGTGGTGACCATTTTGTCAGACATGGCGGGAAATTTGAAATAGTATTCTAATAAGGGGCATTCGTCCTGTTTTTAATTATGAGTCATAGGTAGTTTTTGTTTTGGCGGAAAATTTGAAATAGTATTCTAACACGCTTGCTTTATTTTTGTAATTTGCGGGAGATTTGAAATTGTGGGAGGTCTTCATGCTATCTCATAAGACAGGTTTTAGGACTCCGGAACTTTTTCTAAACGCATTCTGGAGATATTAAAAAAATAATAATTAGAAGGCACCATCCTCAAAGAGTCCTAGATCCCTTAGGAAGCATTTTCGGACTAGGTGAATTGCGTAAAGTCTTAAAATAATTTAAGGAGTTTCCGGTCTTCGTTTGTTAGGGGGTTTCTGGACACCCTATATATATATATATATATATATATATATATATATATATATATATATATATATATATGTTGAGATGATTCAAATTACGTGCAAGTAGCTATGTAATTTGCATAGTGAAGTTTTACTTTAGTTAGTACGAAATGGTACATTTCATTAAATAATTCTAGATAAGAATGATTGATAAACATTGAGATGTTTGTATAATTTAAATATTTCTTAATATAATTTTAATAATGTTAAAATAAGTAATCGACAGCACAGTACATTGAAGTATAGGGTATGTTTGTTATCGTTTTGAGTTAATTCAAGTTTTCATTTAGTTTTGTAAGTTTATTTAAAACAATATTCCCCGACGACATGTAATACAGGTTGTAGTTGACAGAAATAATGTTAAAACTAGATTTAGGCTGGTATCAATGTCGCAATTCACATGTACGCAGCCAAGATTAGTGAAAATATTCGTATTAGTGCGTTTAACTCATATTAGTGCAAAAATTATGAAAAAACAGAACAAGCACATTAGTGAGTAACTATAAAACATGATTCAAGCAGCAGCTCTGGGATTATTGTGTGTAATCAACAATTTATGACCTTAAACTAGTGATTGACAACATTCCGACACTAGTCGTAGAAGACCTATTGAACCTACGAAAGTGGTAAAATAAATTAATTTGTGACTTGAACATTAAGTTTAAACACTTGCATTAACAGTTATTGTGTTTAAAAGTGTGAAATTTAACATTAAAATTATAAAAACAAAATGAGGTTATGTTTTCTCCTCGCATAAAAATTTTTGTAAAAAGTATTTCAAATTGAGACAATTTGTATAAAATAAATTAGTAGAGGCAAAAATAGTAAGGTAGCCTCAATTATATGTTATAATTCCTTATATTTATGTCCATTTTTGTTAATTTTAGTTTTTAAGAGTATTGGTAGAATTTAAATAATTTTCCTCTCAAATTGGCCGCAGGCATGTTTAGGATGGATATTTGGGTGTAGTAGCATCCCCTATTCATGTAGAGGTAGTTTCCAGGCCTGTAAAATTCATAGAATAAGTGTAAATTCAATAAATAAGTGTAAAAATTAACGTAGTTATTAAGTGTAGGAATTAGTCCGTGTTTGGTTTCAAATTATAGATAAAATTATGTAGATTATGGAAATGTTTTTAGATTTAAGAAATGTTAAACGGGGCGAAAGTTATAGGGCTTTAAAGAATTATCGTAATGTGAAAATTACAGTAGCCAATCAGAATTCAGGGAATATTCTTCGTAACTATGAAAAACATTCGATGATTTGGTTGTCGAGTAAAATCATATAAATACAAGTGCAGTAGATTCACAAACTCTCTTGATTTTCATCTTTTGCAACAACTTGCCAAAGTAAGCTGTTGCCAAATTTTTTGAAAATAGTTTTTAAAACAAATTAACGTCACTTCGGGAATTTAACAAAGTGCGATTTAGTATCGGAAGTGTTAACAAAACAAGTGATAGTCTTTTGTCGAAAAAAATCATTAAATTAAGGTTAGTTTACCTTTTAAAAATTTCAAATCGGAAGTTTTCGACTAGTTATAAAAATATTTCCGCAGTTTCGACTTTGTTCGTTTTTAAATTTACATTGTGAATGTTGGTATGGATATTTAATTGTGTTGTCTTCGTGCTTTTATCATTATACACCTTGTTTATCAAAAGTGTGTTTAATTTACAACAACCTTCAACGATCCATGCTTTTCAAAACTTGTTTTGAAATTAATTTAAAAAGAAGTGATGAGCCTAAAAAAATAAAGATTCGTCAATATTCTAATAACAATAGTGAAACTTACCTAAGTGAATAAGCGTTTCATTTAAAAGAAAATTTGGATGTTCGAGGAGCAGAGTTGCAGTTCGCAGGAGCTGTTGTCTTCAATCAACTTCAGCAGCAGTAACCCACAAAAGGAGGACATTGTATGTGAGTACCTTATTGTTGACATTGATACGTACTTTATTGTTATGTTCATAATTTCAATCCTTTGTAATAACCATGATGTGCAACAACAGGTATGCATGTCCAAAGGGAATGTTATTTGTTCTAAAAATTTAAATGTTTTATATTAAGTGTTGTTTATTCAAACGTAGGTATACTTACTTGTATGTCGAATTTCACTTTTTGTTGTAGTCGAATCATATGTTTGCGTATTCACAGCGCATGCCCACGTATACTTTTAAAAGAATTTTGTTATGTATAGGGTGTAACACATGTATTAATGCGAATTAAAAATTATAATTCAATTTACTTAATCAATTTAGATACTATAGAAATAATAGGACATTATCTCAATGTGCTTTAATCATATTAACTATGATTATTGTATTCAAACAATCAATATAATTCAAATTCATAATCATTTATTTTACAATATTAAAAGTAAAGTTTCTTCTAAATTTTGATCCCTATCCCCTTTTGATGAGTCTCATAGTTCTACCGACGAATATATTATCAATATTAAGAGTTTTAGCCAATGTTAAATTAATAATAACAATAAAATTAAAATAATAATTAAATAATATTAATTAAAAATTTAATTATAGTAGGACGATAATAATAGGGGGGGTTTTAAAAACAGTACAATATATATATATATATATATATATATATATATATAAATAATTTAATTTACACTACCATTATCATTAGTGATACTTGCGCTGAAGTTATCTGCCAGTAAATTGTTTCACAAATTTAATAAAAGTTAGCTGATTAAGTTTTTAGTTTCCAGAAATTAGTTTCATTTATTCACATCGTCAATTGTATTCATCAACACGATTACCAAACCAACCTAAACCCGCTACGCAATTTACTTACACAAATATGTACATTTCTTGAATATTTTTTAAATGTACAATGCAGTTTTACAAAAAAATGTGTGTAAAACACGAGAAGAAGGTTTTCTTTAGCCTCTTGCTCAAGGTTTGTGCTAAACTTAAAAAAAGAATCCACATTTTAAAAGCGTGGTGGGCGTAGCGGATCTTTATCAATTGGACTAGTTTTTTTTTACAGAGTTGTATATGATTCTGTAAAATAATGTGTTTATTTTTTGTAAATTTAATTTTAAAAGGACCATTAAAGTCGTAAGAAACGAATAAATGTTTCCTTCTTTTAATTGTTCTTTAATTCTGTAAAATAAAAATGCAGCTATAAATCTATAAATTTACAATTAGCGCATTTCAAATACGTGTCAGTAGTGCATGTCTTGAGTTATAAAAATTCTTCATATTTTTAAATAATAACGAATGAATAATTGAGAAAAAACAAAAGAAAGTTGTATGGGAAAAAATTTTAGAAATGTTGCCTATTTTTAAATGGTTCTATATATTAAATACCAATAGCAGAGAAGTATTTAACCGTATTTTTTAATTATGTATTATTATTCTATCTTATATAGCGGAAAACATTTTTCATCTGTACCTGTACAAATGTGTGTGAAAGTGTATCATTGAAAATGAAATTCGGGAAAAATGTTATAACTCTCTCTAATTTCCGATTTAAATATAAGTAATACCTGGCTATAACTAATTATATTAAACTGTATTCTCGCATCGGCTTCATTAATAAAATGATTACAGTTAGCTAGTCACATATGAAAATGCCCAATTAATTCCCAATCATTTACCAGATGTCAGGTTGATTTACAAATTAATTAGAAAATTTAAAAACTGCATTCCACGATTGCTAGAAATTTTATCAATTTATTAGAAAATCTTCTTGACCGTTTTTTAAGGTATTAATTCAATATTAATAATTCATTATCTGTATTTAAAATGCATGATCATAAATCTCTAACACAATTTAATACTTATTACTCTTTAATTAATTGGTATAGATAACGTTGATATATTACTGTATAGTACCCATGTATATTAAGAACAATTGTAATCTCTTTTTAACGTGTTTAGTATATAATTAGAGCATATTATACAGTATAATTTGTTTTTGCAACAAATTGTATTATATTTTACACTAGATGAGCAAGTAACATATAAAAGGCGATTAATTATTGTTAATTTACTTAACAAAAATATTATACCGCATTTAAAAGTTTAAGTTTCGTTTTACGGTATTATGTTCTTTTTTCCGTGGAGGGATATTCCTGTTTATCAAGAAATAATAATAATACAAGTAATGCCCCGTAGCGTAACAGTTGGCTAGACGTGATTGTTTCTTATTATTCAAAACCTGTTTTCTATTTTCGCACGTAAACTTACGGTTCTATTTGTTAATCAATGCGACTTCACAAGCACGTTTGTACATATCTTCTTGGTTAAATCAGATATGGCCTTAGGTTAGGATAAGCAATTATTTTTTATCTTTTTATAACCACGGCTTTATTAAACTCCCTTTCATTAGCTTTATGTGACTTATTGTAACCTTTATGCTATTAACACTAACTGGCAATTATGAGGTGTTAAAATTTAGATAAAGTGAAGTGGGTTAAGTGTGATTTTATTCCTGTTTCCCCAATTCGTGTTTTGGCAACTCATAAAAAAATTCTTTTGGCGTCAAGTATGCAGTGCTTACCTGCTCGAATGTAATATTTTATTCTTGTTACTGATACTACTGATAAAAGAAATTTCCTACGCACGGGTACATAACTTTGTTATTTATTTAAGTTTGTTGATGATTTGCTTTTCGATAATTATCAATTTTATTTTAATTATGAAAATAAAACAACAGAAAGCAGACTCTTCAGGGTGGCAAAAATCTGACTACGTTGTACGGGCAACTTTGTTATTGTAATAGATTCAAAGTTTGTTAAATTAGCAAAGTTGAGCAGAATTACATGAAGATTTAGAACCCGGCAAGAAAATTGACCATTGTTGCCAAGTTTCCGATTTATTTGAGAAAAACCGAAAATCGTTAAAATTTTCAATCAACGTTGGCTCGTTAGTTATTAAAAATACAGTAAAATGTTAAAGAGGTTTTTAATAGATAATTTTACGATTAATTAGATGCACTATTAACAAATAGCAACCATAAGCGAAAGTTAACTATTAAATTCCTTATTTCAAAAAATTAAAAAAAAATCCTTTAATTAAATACATCGTTATGGCTACGATAAAACAATTGAAAATAACTCGTAGATATTAGAATAGGAAGTTATGGAGTCTCCTTTCTGTTGTTTTATTTTTATAATAAATACATAAACAAGAATAAATTATTACCTGCAGATATAAAAGAAGTGTGTAATTAACGAAACAAGAATTTTTAAGTGAGTTGACGAAATTAATTATTTTGTAGTTGACGAATCAAGAATTAGAAGTTTAATGCAGGTAAACATTGCATAGGTGACGAACACGAATTGACGAAACAAGAAATCACTGTAATTATCACGTAAAATCTCAATAGTATAGATTTGAATGAAACTTAATTAAACTCGAATTAACTGAAAGACTGCATATTAATTGACGTCGTGCAGGGGCATGCTGTCTATCAATCTTTCGTGAATGATTAATCAAATTGCATATTTTTGTAATTATTTCATACTGCACAATAACCCCACCACCTGGAGCAAGTGCAAAACGTAAGATCTCCTTTAATTGACGTCGTCCAGGGGCATGTTGTCTATCAATCTTTCGTACATGCATATTTTTGTAATGTTTTGTAATTATTTCATACTGCACAATAGCCCCACCACCTGGAGCAAGTGTAAAACGTAAGATCTCCTTTAATATGATGAGCATTACCGTCGTTCACAAAAGGTAACCGTTTTCCCTTAACTAAATTTTGGCAGGTTTACACAAAAAATAAAAAATGATTTTTTTACAAACTTTTTATTATTGAAAGGGAAGTGTAAATTTAATTTTCCCTTACAAATATCTACTAAAATGGTGGGAAAATTAAAACCAAGTATTTACGAACTCAATGAAAAGGTTGAAAATGATTAAAATTAATTTAGTCATCGCTCAGACTAGAAAGAACTTGCCCAACATAATGTACAAACGTTATTTTTGTCGCAAACTTAACAATTACCCAATCATTTGGTTTAATATGTGACAAAGGCCCTGTTAATTTCATCCATAAATTCGTTCATTGATTCATGGTCCCTGAATTCATCTCCAAAATCCTCAATATCGCTATTAACGTTGTAGGTAGTGTACCGAGAAAATGTTATTATTGTAATGAACATTATTAAATCGCAATTGTTACCGCGATAAAAAAGATAATTAAAGGCTTTAATGTTTTGGTAATAAGTCGTAATTTGATCATGTTTTCGGGATATTTTATTTTATGTATATGTCTGAGTAAGGGTTGAAAAGAAAAAGAAAAATATATGTTGGGGTAGAAAACAGGCGTTCTCTAGAAACTGCATTTACCGAAAGACTGACGAATCGTTGAACATTTCTATACACACGTTTTTGGGGTGAAATCGTGATGGATTTGGAGAGCAAGGACAGTTAGTTGCAGACACTTAAGAGTTTCGATGCAGGCCGATCTGATTGTTTGATAAAAAACCCTCATTGTAAACTGTTCTGTCTATAAATATTTTAGCATGTACATTTTAGTAAAACTAAAAGCGCGTTTTTTTCTTTTCTGTGTTGGTTTTTCATGTAAGTTTTTTACAAAACTATAGTTGTATAAATAAACGTATCGCTAAATATTCGGGTTTCAATCAGCGGACGTGTGAACAATACATCTATAAATAATCGTTATCGTTTTAGGTTTAAACGGCGTATCTTAACTCGTTAAATATTTGTGGATAAGTGATTAATTAAAGGATTATATTCAAACGTAAGTAGGTATTTTAATAAAAATTAAGCTCACAACAAACAATTCAACAAGCCTATGTAACCTATTAAAAACCAATAATTTCGTTGCAAGAAGTATCTATTTAATTACGCAAGCACGCTCATTAATTTGAAATCTGTTAAAATAAAAGGAGTCCGCTTCAGTCCGGTCAGTACAGAGCCCCTCCTCATTGCTAGTATGGTCTGGCGTTGTTGACTGTTCATTCATATTTGTGTAGAGAAAATAATGCGTGGACTAACCTGGCGCGACAGACCTCGGTTAATTCTTTATAAACAAGACCGGGCCCAGATGAGATTACAAACACCTGAAACTCCATTTTTACTGTTAAACGAACTCGTTCTTATTGTGTTGCGTAGATGAATGTGTAAGTGTCTTTGATTCAGCCGGCTTATTTCGAATTGTTTGTATACGAACTGATTTTGATTTATACATGCAATTTATTGTAATTGTTAGTATGTATTTTGTGCTTTTATTATTCACTATACAATTGTGTATGTGTAAATTCCTTGCCTATTTTTTTTGTTCTTGTCTAACTGTCTACTTTTTATTTTTTTGTTCCTCAATCTTATAATTTTGTACGCTCTTTAACCGGATTTCATGGTGTTTTATTGAACTCTTCCATTGTTTTTTTTTGTTATTTGATTTATTACTGTACTTGTACAATTACTTATTTATTACTAAATTGGGTTTTGTTGGTGGTTCTTTCCCAACTTAGTAAATTAACTGGTTGAACCATCATTGCGCAAAGCTCGTTAATTCTAATTTGAGTAGTTTCTTTGTTTAGCTGTCTCACTTAATCTCATCAAATCCTATCTCATACACATAACAATGCGTAGCTTACCACCAGACGGCCACTTCTTTTGATCAGATTTGAGGTTTGCGAGTAATTAAATATCAATGTAAGGCAAGCAATTAATTTGAGTAATAGTAGCATTATTGTGAGTAAAGTCAAGATACATCCCTTAGCGATTATTTTGTTCTTGAATTTGCATTATTGCGAATAAGTTCAAATTACACTTTTAAAAGATAGGGTAGCTTGGAACACTACAACGTATTCAATTTCCCCATCGTCCGAAAGTTTAGAAAGCTTAGGACATTTACGTTTTCGCTTCTTTTTTTCTTTCTTTTTCCAAAAGACGAGACAACACGTCTTCGTTAGTAATGACTACCGCTCCACTCACAACCCTTTCCATAGGTTTCTTTTCTGTAGGTCTATTTTGATTTACACTCGCTAGCAAAAATTCTTCAAATATCAATACCCGATACGTCAGTTAATGAGCGCGACCCTTTCTTTTGCAGAGATGTTCCAGATGGTAATGGCTCAGGCTCATAGTTATACAGATTAGAAGTTTCAGGGTTTTCTGTTTTGGTAGGAAATTTCCAATACCTTGTATACAAGAAGGTCGAATCGCTGTTTTGTAATGACAAGTGAATTGAAAGATATATACCTCCGTTACGAAAACCGTTGGATATTATCTCGTGTTTCAGCTCTGTCCAAATCTCGCTTACTAGCTTACTGAAGGTCTTCTTAGGAATTATTTAGTCTTTATGGCGCCTTTTCCTTTTTACTAATAAAATATACCACTTTGTCTTCAAGGACTTGAAAACGCTCAAGTTCAATGGTTGAAGTAAGTGGCTCGAGTGTGGCAACTTTAATATAACAAAGTTGTTGTCAATGGCTAATTGAATTGCCCGACAATCAAATTTGAGAGACATGGCCGTCATAGAGCAATAACGCTGGCCTTGCATAACTCATGGCATTTAGGAGAGATTTTTCGAAATACCTTAGGAAGTCGACAGACTCCATCCAAGCATTGGAAGTTGCCGCATAAGTAGTACCGGGGAAACTCGGCTCTCGGGGTGAAATCCATTCGTCCCAGATATGTCGGCCTTTAAATCTTATAAGTGGCGGTGCTTTAGTTCCTGCAGCAGTCACAGAAACTGATGTAGTTGTATTTCACGGTCAGTTTCAGCTGTTATTCTAGAACTCCCTACACCTTTCTTTTAGTTTTTGAAGGATCAAGACTAAAATTTGTCTCGTCTAATTCCAAATCCGCTGAGGTTTATCGTGTAGTTCTAAATCGTCCTCACCTCTGTTTATATTTTCCAAAAATTCATTTAAATCTTCTGGCGTGTAAATAAGAGCTACATCGGATCTTCTTCTGTATGTTCTCGCCATTGTGACGCAAAGATGCAGATTCAAATAGAAACGAAATCTCCTAAAAGATGAAAGGTATATAGTAGTACCCTTTTTTATTTACTCCACACTATTCCCGCTTCAAAAATTAGCTGGGTCAAGTGTAAAGTGCGAACAAACACTAAAAAGCAACATCTATTTGAAAAAATGCAATAATAACCAATTAGTATATTACCTTTACTATCATGTAAACCTAACAGGTATTGTGAAACGTTGCTAAAAACGCTGATGAACACAGATCTTATAGGAGCTTGTTAACTACACAGGTGGCAATTCGCAACGTACCGAAACATAATCAACAAACTATCACGCTAGAAATGCGAGATATACTGTTTGTAACTCTAGACAACAGATTGACCCGCAAGACAATAAATCTTCATAAAAACTAGTTCCAATACACTTGCCACCGTTACACACTTTCGCCCCATTTCGCCTTAATTACATTTATTTTACTATTATAAATTATGTATTTATATATATATTTTCGCTTATTGATCAACTTAGCTCCATGTGGTTATACGATATATGTTTAGATTCATAGAAAATGAAAAATTAGAAAATTTTTACGTGTGCTTAAACTACGTAAATAATAATGGGAAGAATAATTTTGGGTGATTGCTTTCATAGTTATTTTCACTATGGTACTTCATGATCTAAAAACAGACTAGGTGCGGTTTTAGACCATTCATGCAAGAGCAATATCCACCTAAAATGTCGTAGCCGTGTAAATTCTGAGGTTTTTAGGAATGTAATCATTGGAAAATGTTTACATGCAGCTATGCAGTTAGTAAAGCATCTAGATACACATACCAGCTATTACTCTCCATAAGTTGATTCTTTGGACTTAACACCTTTTAATATTCGATTAAAAAATTTAACGAACATTTTCGGCACATATCACATATTGCCAAGCAATACGGGCATGTCAACATAGTCGGAATATACCAAAACCTAAAATTCACCAAAAAGTTCACATATCAGATATCGCAAAATCAGCGACTATATATATATATATATATATATATATATATTTATCGTGGTTGCGTAGTAGTTAAATGCGCAAGTTGTGCCGTAACCTATTGCGTAGGTGTATTTTGCGTAAGGTCTTTGCATATTATTGAGATCCATATAGGTTTCATTTCTACTATTATGCGAAGGCGAAACAGGAAGATCAAGAATCATTGAACTTGTCTGGAGACGAAGACCACCGCAACCAATGGGGCAACATACAGATAGTGACAAAGGACGAGAATACAACTCGCCGGCCACTCATAGAAACCTCGTACATCTCACTAGCAAAAATCCGATAAGCCAAGCTAGTGTAGAAATGAAACCCACATAGATCCCCATAATGCGCGAAGAGCTTAAGCGCAATAAACCTGCGCAGTAGGTTACAGCGCAACCACGAAAAAGTTTTATATATATATACATATATTCTAAAAAATACATATTGGATTACTCAGTGGGTCAGCAGTAAAGGTGTCAGACTTGTAAGTGAAAGGTACTAAAGTTCTAATCTGAAAGTAGTCAAGTGATTGAGAAAAAATTATAATGACTTTGGCTCAAGTAAGAAATCAGTCCTTCTCAGAACTAAGGCTGATGACGGCAGCAAAGTCCGCTTCCGAAACGTCGCTATATAAGAGCAAATTTCAGTTTACTTTAACTAAAATGATCAAACTTAGCGTCGTTGAAAAAAGCTCTCTTTTCTCTATTAATTTCACTACAAATTATTTTTTTATACTTCTATTAGCGGTCGATAGAGGGCGCTTTTTATAAAACCTATGATTTTCCCGAAATTTTTAAATGGAACGTTAGTATATTTCTGACATTGGAAAAAAGATGGCTAAATGTTTGGTAAAAACCGCAAGTCTTTATTCAAACTAAGGATGTTTACAAAATACTGTTAAGAAAAGTTTACTTTGCTAACAGTTGTAATAGTTTACAGTTTTCCAAAACAATGTAAATTACAACAACAATAGTAAATATTTGGTGTGCAACAACACACGACAGTAGAAGACCGGCACCTCACCTTTCACTTTTGTGACGTCATTTGACCTTGGGATTTAGGGCCTGCCACGTGGCTGACCACTATTTGACCTTGAGAAAGTTGTTTACCTTGAGAAACAGGTTTGCCTTGAGAAAGTTGTTTACCTTGATAAAGTTGTTTACCTTGAGAAACAGGTTTGCCTTGAGAAACAGGTTTACCTTGAGAAACAGGTTTAGCTTGAGAAACAGGTTTACTTTGAGACCAGGGGCTACGGGGAAATTTGAAATTGTGGTTTCTTGTCAGACGAGAGCTACCTCTAGGACCTGGTGCTTCGCTGGGGATTGTTTTATGGAAATTCTTGTAAGATAAATGTTACATCTAAGACCTGGTGCAGCGCTTGGGGTTGTTTTATGGAAATTCTTGTAAGATAAATGCTACATCTAGGACCTGGTGCAGCGCTTGGGGTTGTTTATAGAAGTTCTTGTAAGATAAATGCTATCTCTAGGACCTGGTGTTTCGCTGGGGTTGTTTTAAATAATAAAGATGTAAGATAAAATGTTATCTCTAGCTTCGCTGAAAATTTGAAAATTGAATAAGGGACCCTATTGCTAACTTGTAAGACAGGGTCTTGTGTTAGGTCTGAACCTCTGGTGGGAAATAGTACGAGGACTCTAATGCTAACTTGTAAGACAGAGCTTGTTTGTGGTGCCGCCTAGCAGGAGTATGGACTAATGAGTATTTACGGTAATAAAGGTGGCGCTACCTAGTGGTATATTTCAGAGTTAACCAGGGATTTGTTTGTGGTGCCATCTAGCAGGGTATGGGTTAATGAGTATTTTCTGTAATAAATCGGCATATTTCAGGGTTAAGCAGAGGTTTGTTGCTGAGTCATCAGGAGGAGCAGCGAGCGTTTTTCTGTAATAGGTGGTATATTGCTTAGCTAATTAGGATTTGTTTGTACTTTATGACTTATACATGTTCTCTATAAGCTTTACTAATCAAATGCATTGCCTGTAGAACATTCATAAAGGTGTTTTTAAGATGGGGTTTAAAATTATTTTTGGATGTGACACAGTATACGTTGTACAACACTACCTTATCTTATCATATCCTAATCAAAAATAATACTATAAGATCTTAAACATACATACATACACGTAAAAAAAAATGTTAAGGAATTCCGAAATCGTAACTTGTATTAATAAATACAGAGATTGCATCTGGTCCTCTCGGAGAAGATAATAATGATGGCCTTGAGGCAAACCGCCAGTCTCAACGGATTTGCTATGGTATAAAAAGACTTGTACACCTCAAGGAAGTGTTGGGATCTCAAACCAAGCTGGCAGTCTCACCAAACCTGTTACTAATAGTAATGAAGACTTCTACAATTTGAGATCGTCTGAATTTTACAGTTTTTTTTTTTTTTTTTAGTTTAGTTTGCTCATGCTTATGGTGTTAGAAATTACTTATTTTAGATTTTGTGTATCTTGTCGTGGACTGTTCAGGAGTCCTTCTCCTCTTCAGCCCTGGTTATTCAATTGTTGTTGGTGTTGCGATGTTTTTGTTATTGTATTGTGTACAATCATGAGGTGCGTTAATTTTTGGTAATAAAAAAAAAAGATTTAATTTTGGAATGTGAATTTGAGGCGGTGTTGTGTGGTGATGCTTTGGATTGGTGTGTTCGTTGTGTGGGCTGTCCTGTTGTCGCTAAGGTTGCTTATCTGGAATAAAAAGAAATATGTGTTAGTAAAGTGTAACACTGTCGATATTTACAGAACAGAGATTATGTAATTAAAAAATCGATACTAAATACTTATCTCGGGCGCCAGACTTCGATCCGGACCGTCGTGTGTTTACCCTAAAAGGGTAGCCACCTCCTGACTGTGTGAGAGGAAAACCCCCCACAAGTCAGTCGCAGATTCCACCTTAGCGAGTGCCTCTGCCACCTTACGGATGACAGGTAGGGCCTTCTTCATATTGAGCCCTCCGAGGAAGGTCAATAGGGAGTCGAACCCTAAGGCAGATTGATCGGGCGGAGTAACGGAGCGGCGGAGCCACTCGGTACTTCCGCCTTCTCAGCCTTGCCTGCCGTCGCACGGGCGTAGCTGACTCCGGTCCGAGTCGAGGAGGGCGCCGGCGGTGTCCTCTTCGGCGGTCGCTGCGGTGCTTCCATCTTCTTCCGTTGCGGAGGTCGAGGGAACTTCGGGCATCCACGGTAGCTTGCGGTGGTCCCACCGCAGTTAACGCACTTAGCCCGGTCGGTACGGGGTAAAGTGCATTGACTGCTGTGGTGATCACCGGCGCACTTCACACAGCGTGCTGCCGCCCTGCAGCAACGCTGTGCGTCGGAAACCTTGACACCGGTGACACTGCCCGATGTCGGATTTCCGCCTCAGGTCCTCGACGGTCACTCGGAGGCGGGCGACGTGCTTCACCTCCGAATCCTCTTCTTGTCCTCCTCGCTCGGTAGGTGTACCAAAACCAGGGGATCGCTCGGCCTCGCTGCTTCATCCTAAAACAAGAAACTGTATTAATCCCTTGCGTCGTCAAATCGGAGCTTACATCCGCTTCGGATAGCTCTACGGGCACGCCACGTATTACTACCTTGGCAAGACGCTCGCTCCTTGCCTGATAGGTGTGGTACTGCGTACCACACTTATCGAGATACCTCATCAGCCTGTCTCGGTCCTGGAGTGAGGCAGGCTGTATCCGATTCCCTCGAAGGTTGCCTTGGCCCTGGTGAAGGCGATCTTCTTCCGGTCGAGTTCGCGGAGAAAGCAACCCAGTTCTCCCTCTGACGAAGGATTACCGGGGTACTTTCTCCCTGGTCTCGCTGCGGCGGTCTGCTCCATCGCTGTGGCGGTGTCCGTGTACTGCTCCAGGGCGTGGTACACGTTGCTCGTCGGTGGCGGCGTAGGCGGGCGGACGGTCATCTTCTTCGGCCTCTTCTTCTGCGCCACGAAGTCATCGGGCTGGTGGATCCAGGACGGGTCTTCGCTTCTTCTCTTCGGCGGCTACGGCGGCGGCGGCTTGCGGCGGCGGTGCTGCTCTCGTTGTTGCCTCGGCTGGCGGGGCGACGTCTTCTGCGGCGGAGCTGTCTTCTTCGGCCTTCTCCTCTTCTGAGCGGTGGCGGCTGGTGGCGCGTCGCTTCTGGCGCCCTTCCACGGAAGGGACAGAAGCGACGGTATCGCTGGCGGTACTCGTTGATGGTAGGTTACCTGGCTTGTAACCGTACCATGTCTCGTTGGTGTCGCTGGCGTCCCCTTGAAATCCTCGATGTTGACCCAGAGGCACCCGTCGTCGTCGTCGAAGACCTCTGGCCCGGTCTATGGCGCGGCATCGTTAAGTTGATACCGGCCGATAGAGTCGAATTTAAATTTAATTACTTGTTAATTACAGAGTAATTAGTTCTCTTAACGACCTGCTCTGATCGGAAACCAGAACAGGAACGACCTCCGTAAAACGCGTCACGTGGGTTTAAGGGTCGCACTAATGCTAGTAAGCTTTATCACCAATGTGACGGTATTACTGAGAAAATTATGTATTACGACGTGTGCTCATTATACCCATTTGTAAATAAATATTGTAAATATCCCATAGGTCATCCAAAAATTCATATAGGACTAGATTGTAAGAACATTTCATTAGACACGGTGGAGGGTTTAGTTAAATGCAGAGTACTACCGCCCTCTAATCTCTACCATCCTGTTTTACCGTTAAAAATGCATGGCAAGTTGATGTTTGTGTTATGTAGGACGTGCGGTGTTGAATTAAATCAGGGGGCGTGTGGACATAGTGAGACCGAGCGCAGTTTCGTTGGAACATTTGTAGCTGACGAGCTGCGTAAGGCTATCTCTAAAAACTATAAAGTTTTAAATGTTTTCGAAATTTGGGAATACGAGGTAACCACGTATGACAGAGCAACGAGACAGGGCGGGTTATTTAGCGGTTACATTGATAATTTCTTAAAACTAAAACAGGAATGTTCAGGGTGGCCTAGTCA
This sequence comes from Vesta saturnalis, assembly GCA_036346205.1. Taxonomy (NCBI): domain Eukaryota; kingdom Metazoa; phylum Arthropoda; class Insecta; order Coleoptera; family Lampyridae; genus Vesta; species Vesta saturnalis. Next base: position 1,706,616 of record JARFJB010001442.1, read on the forward strand.
TTGTACGTCAGAAATCGAGAAGGCTCAATACATAACTGAATATTATGAGAAAGAGGGGATTCGGTTAGAACCTAGTAATATTAAGAAAAATCCCGGTTTAAGGTACCTGGTCAAACTTATGCTGAATTCTTTTTGGGGTAAGTTTGGTCAACGAAAATTTAACCCAGTGTAGTATTGTATCTGAACCAAAGGACTTTTTCAAATTGCTCACAGATCCATTGGTTCAGGTACAATCTATAATACCTATTAACGATAACGTTGTGATGGTGAATTGGGATAGACCAGAGGGAGAGGGTGAATCACAAAAAACAATTAATGTATCCATAGCCGCATACACGACCGCTCATGCACGATTAGAACTATATAGTTACTTGGAGAAACTAGACCGCCGTGTTCTGTATTACGACACAGACAGTGTGATATTTGTCGCAAAACCCGACGACTGGAATCCAGCATGTGGGGATTTCCTTGGCCAGATGACCGACGAGCTGGAGGCGTACGGTGGAGGAAGTTATATAGCCGAATTTGTTAGTGCAGGACCAAAAACTATAGTTATAATGTGTTTTCAACCAGTGATCAAGCAGTTAAATCCGTGTGTAAAGTCAAGGGCATTACCTTAAATTATAAGAACTCACGCGTTATAAACTTTGATGCGATGAAAGACATGGTACTTAGCAATAGTAAAGACTCTTTGTTTGTATATAATGACAGAAAAATTGTTAGAGATAGTTGTTATAATGTATTAAGTAGGCCAGAATCTAAGCAGTATAGGATAAGTTATTCTAAGCGACGTAGAATAGAAAATTTTGATACTCTTCCATTTGGATATAAAGAATAAATAAAACAGATAATTTTTTTTATTTTTATTTTTTATTTGGATATAAGAACATCGCTTCATTTAAAAATGATTCAGCTCCTCACCCTCATAATTACACCCTGGCGGTGATTGGAGCAGTCCCCTGATGAGCTCCTCTAGTGAGGGTACAGCCACATCTACACCTGCGGGGCCTGTCAGACTGATTAATGGTATTGACGGTAGTGATGGTGTGTGTTGACCTTGTTCAGCCTCGCAGGGCTCGCTCATATTCTCCCTTGGCGGTTGAGCTTGGAAGAGGAGCGTCTCTAGCATAGAGACATTCATACTACTACCTACATCTGACGATGAGAAAGTGCTGATCGCTGACACGGTTTGTACCTCCGGTAGGAGTTGTTGCTGGCACCTCTCTGGGGATGTTGACAGTGTGCTCACCGTCGGATTGGCCCGAACTGCTTGTTGTGGTTGCTGATACCTCTCCTGGTCCTCTTCATTTTCACTTATAAGTATGATGTCGGAATCCACTTCGTCATGAGGTCGACGTCTTTTAGAAACGCTACTGCTGCCAGCCTTAGTCTTCTTTTACATGCTTGCAGTTGTGATTGCTGGCGCCGCCCGCCCCGATGAACTGCTGATGTACACGCTACAGGTTCGGTTAACGCTATCTGTACAGGCTGACACTTATTTTCTTGTTCACGCACACTGTTAATACTGACCTCTGTTCCGCGACTTCTACCCTGTACCCTCATGCTGTGCAACTCCAGAGCTGTGCTCACCTCGGTAAAACTTCTCTGCTGGGCTTCAAGTTTATCTCGTATGATTTCCATCACCCCTTTCAGTCTCGCGGCCACTTCAACTTCGTATGCTGAGTCGATCTCTACAATGGTTGTAATATGTTCCATTTTTTCGAACTGTAAAATATATATTCGCAGAACTGTATATATACACCGAAAAGTAATTATCAGCGTTATAGAAAACCTGATAATTTCTAAAAACATTCGTTTTACAATGTCACATACCGAAATAACTAATAGAAAATATACTGCATTCATAAAAAATGAAAATGCATTCCACATTAGAAATTACCTTATCATTATCATCGTAAGGCAGCACCACATTCTTGTTTCAATGTTTTATTAATTCTTTCAACTACAACACTGTACCCGCCTTAGGGTAATTGATGTTTTTTCTTCTCCTGAAATGTGTATCAGTTTTCTTAAAAAACACCTGTGAGGCTGTCTTCGTTTAAGAGCTCTCATTCAAACCCTCATACGAAAAACATCGATAACCGTTAGCATGTAGCTGTATCCGCTATTGTGTTTACCTAAAACCTGCATATGTTTTTACAAATAAATCTGATTCGCTTTTGATGGGTGCATCCCTGATGCTTGTTTGTATGTAAAATAATATGAAGCTAGTTTAAAAAGATGAGAACACAGACATCTTGCAACTGCGTACATCACAATATTGAAGATTCTGTTTGTGTATTAGAAAAAACATACAGCCGAATCCGAAATGGAGTACAGGTAAATTCAAGAAAAATGAATACGGTTCAGTTTTGAGAACGTGAGAGGAGAGATTTGAACGGATGTAGTAGGTATTTCCAGAGTTGTGTTGAAGCCAGCTAATTTTAAGGGTAATCTCACGTCTATATAATAATAGACGTAATATAAAAAAGCTATTATTTATTTGCATGCATTTAAAGCGTAATCACTGTTTAATGAGTTTTATTATTATGATCTAGATCTGAGGTATTAGATGTTTTACGAACTGTTACTAAACTATTACAATATAATCGTTCAAGGTGAAGACGATGGATGCAGCTCAAATCTTGACGATGGTAATGCTCTCTATGAAACAGGATAAGCTAAATTACGTTGCCCTTATTTCAAATTAGAAATTTAAAAGTGTTATAATTAGCATAGCTATTAATTAAAAACATACAGATAATAATTTTTCGATTGTATAGAATTCTATAGAAAGAGAATCTGTCTACATGCATGGCTGAAATTATTATTATTTAACTCTATATTTTAATTTGTTAAGGTGTTTTGCAGTTGCAGATTTAAAAAATATTTTTAAGTTCGTTAATGAGTGTGTGTAAGTACACTTTTCACATTATATTTTAGTAATGAGCGTTGTATAACAGGGTTATATAATTGTATTTCATACAAATAGTTTATCGATATGTAGACTTTACAATCTCAAGGTTCAATGAATGTAAAAAGTTACTTTTAAAACGATTGAACCCCGATAATCTCGTTGTGTAATCATTTTTGAAAAATTCACTTTTGTACTACGTTTAATTGTTTTAATCAAGAACCCTGTAATACCAATTGAATCTATTGTTTTTTCTTTTAATTCGGCTTGTGTGTTTTTAAAAATCGTATTATATAAAATTTATTATTTAATGTTTTTTTAAAAGAAATGATTTATATTATATTGGTAATCAATTTTAGACTATTATATTTAACCGTGTTATATAATTACAATTGATGTGTAGTAATTAACTTACTAAAGCAAGCATAATTTAAAACGAATTAACTGTCACCACTGAAGTAAAACAAAAGTAATTTTAAAATCATGTTTGTATACATGGATGTAGCAAAGTAACAATTACAGATCTTATCTTATTTTTAAAAATAGGGTTATTATCTTCACAAATAGTACATATCAGATTAAGCTACAGTTTATTTATATATTGCATTCGCTGCATTTTACAAAACAATTTTATCATACGATGAAACTCATTAAAACCATTGTAATTAACTATTTGAATTTAAATAATGAGCAGTACATTATAAGCGTCTTTAAATATCAAAATGGCCTTATTGTATTTTGTACTTTTAAAAGAGACCTTCAAAATAAAATATTCAAAGAGACAGTCAAAGTGAATGCGTGTTTTACATTCTAAATGAGGGTAAAACCCTATTAGCTATAACTTAGAGTTGACGTCAGAGCTTGAATACTTTAAATAGCAGGTTCGAGCACTGTAAAATTCAGACGATCTCAAATTGTAGAAGTCTTCATTACTATTAGTAACAGGTTTGGTGAGACTGCCAGCTTGGTTTGAGATCCCAACACTTCCTTGAGGTGTACAAGTCTTTTTTATACCATAGCAAATCCGTTGAGACTGACGGTTTGCCTCAAGGCCATCATTATTATCTTCTCCGAGAGGACCAGATGCAATCTCTGTATTTATTAATACAAGTTACGATTTCGGGTAATTCCTTAACATTTTTTTTTACGTGTGTATGTATGTATGTTTAAGATCTTATAGTATTATTTTTTGATTAGGATATGATAAGATAAGGTAGTGTTGTACAACGTATACTGTGTCACATCCAAAAATAATTTTAAACCCCATCTTAAAAACACCTTTATGAATGTTCTACAGGCAATGCATTTGATTAGTAAAGCTTATAGAGAACATGTATAAGTTATAAAGTACAAACAAATCCTAATTAGCTAAGCAATATACCACCTATTACAGAAAAACGCTCGCTGCTCCTCCTGATGACTCAGCAACAAACCTCTGCTTAACCCTGAAATATGCCGATTTATTACAGAAAATACTCATTAACCCATACCCCTGCTAGATGGCACCACAAACAAATCCCTGGTTAACTCTGAAATATACCACTAGGTAGCGCCACCTTTATTACAGTAAATACTCATTAGTCCATACTCCTGCTAGGCGGCACCACAAACAAGCTCTGTCTTACAAGTTAGCATTAGAGTCCTCGTACTATTTCCCACCAGAGGTTCAGACCTAACACAAGACCCTGTCTTACAAGTTAGCAATAGGGTCCCTTATTCAATTTTCAAATTTTCAGCGAAGCTAGAGATAACATTTTATCTTACATCTTTATTATTTAAAACAACCCCAGCGAAACACCAGGTCCTAGAGATAGCATTTATCTTACAAGAACTTCTATAAACAACCCCAAGCGCTGCACCAGGTCCTAGATGTAGCATTTATCTTACAAGAATTTCCATAAAACAACCCCAAGCGCTGCACCAGGTCCTAGATGTAACATTTATCTTACAAGAATTTCCATAAAACAATCCCCAGCGAAGCACCAGGTCCTAGAGGTAGCTCTCGTCTGACAAGAAACCACAATTTCAAATTTCCCGTAGCCCCTGGTCTCAAAGTAAACCTGTTTTTCAAGCTAAACCTGTTTCTCAAGGTAAACCTGTTTCTCAAGGCAAACCTGTTTCTCAAGGTAAACAACTTTATCAAGGTAAACAACTTTCTCAAGGCAAACCTGTTTCTCAAGGTAAACAACTCTCTCAAGGTCAAATAGTGGTCAGCCACGTGGCAGGCCCTGGGAAATCCCAAGGTCAAATGACGTCACAAAAGTGAAAGGTGAGGTGCCGGTCTTCTACTCACGACCTTCTAACCTACAAAATTGAAATGAACTAATTTTAACGATTATTTTAGGATAATTATGAAACATTCCGTATACTATACGACCTACAGTACCTACAGTAGTCGTAAAAATGGCGCTATTAATTTGAAACTTCTTACACGCATGAAAGACACTGAAGAACTAGTAGATATGAAATTTGAAGCTGGTTAGGACACCAGAAATGGTAGATAAAAAACTAGTCTTATATAAAATGAAACTTTTTAACTAAGATTTTCGATTGGGATGCTACAGCATCAATAAAAATCGTGAAAAACGTATACATACGTAGTTTCAGCTTGATTATGGAACTAAAAATGAACAAAAATGGTAAAAATTAAAAATTTGTATCAATTTAATAATAAGCTAACTATACAAATTAAACATGAAAGTACCTAACAGCCACATAGCTAAGTGATTGGACTGGTAATGCAAGGAAAGAAAATAATAATCCTCGATCAGGAAATTAATTTTTCTTTTGTCAAAATCGCTTTTTTCATTTTATTTTTATTTTATTTTCATTTGAAAATTTCGAGAAAAGCCGCAAAATCATAGATTTTTAAAACACACCCTCTATCTACCACGAAGAGAAGTACAGAAGAATAGTTTATAGTGAAATTAATGGATGGCGATACTAAGTTTGGCAGTTTTCGTTAAAGCAAGATATAGACTAACTAGTTTTAAATAATATATATTCCAAATTTTCCAGAAATATAATACGGATACGTTTGTCTTTCTTTATCTTAACACCTTTTATGGAAAAGCTTGATTTTAGTGCACCTACTTCGCCCTCTATCAGCCATCCTAAGAACGTGAACATTATTTTCAGTTTTTTTCATGTGCAGTTTTATTATGATTTCCCCTTTGCGATATCTATTACCAAGACATGTTTGAGGACTCTTGCGATACAACATTAGATTACAGGTTTATAAGAATTTAAATATCTGACCCTGTTTTGGAAAAGTAAAAATGTAAAATACTAGTAAAAATTACAGTTCACTGCGTTTAATACTTAGAACGAAGTGTGTGAATCGAAATGCATTGTTAATTATATTTTTACGGTTTTTATGAATTTCCGTTAAAGAAGAAGATAATTCAAATCCAAAGTAAAAAATTAGTGGAAAGTTCATGGCTAATGGTTCACTAATTTGAGGTTTCATGACATTTTCAAAATTTTATTTTGTGTATTGACCCACCGCAATATTATGAAGATAATGTGAGTAATGGATAAGACAGCCTTACTGGAAAGAAGAAAACTTGGGTTCATCATTTATCAAGTGTGTAGGTAATTTAGGTCTGTTAGTCTTGTATATATTCAATTCTTTTATAAATTTTACCGTGAACCATGATTATTGTTGTTAGCTACAGTGATTGGATAAAAATTTAATTAGAATTATAAAAAAAATGTAAATTTTGAGACCATCTGAAAATGGATTCTATAAAATACAGATTTACTGCGCTGTTTCGTTGGGTTTGCAAATTCGAGAACGTTAAATAAGGTGCGAAATTTTTCACATATGTATAAATTGTCAATTTTCATATTCTGAAAATAACTTTGAACCACGCAAATTCTTTGGTAACTTTGGTCAATATCATATTAGTCATACTTAGCTCTCATCTTAAGCAAAAACAAATATAAAGAGGGTAACTAAATGTAAAACCATTTAGAACCCTTTGCAGCACAACAAGTCCTTGGTACGTGGGAAATTGTCAAATATGCGTCAAACTGTATATTGATGTGTAAGATTTGGTCAGTATACAGGGTCCGCCTTTGGGAGCTGATCCTATGAGTATCTGCTAAACCAAACTTACTATAATTTTGAAAATTTGGTGACAGGGTAATGATGTTAGGGCTAACTCATCTAAAATATTTTCACGTTCGTACCACTTCCGGTTATACCGGAAGTCGGTACTTAGTCGCTTATTTTAAATGGAACACCCCGTATATTAATACATTTTTGGATTCTATGTCAAATTTTAAGGTAAGTTTGTTAAATAAACTAGATACGAAATTTCAGTCGTTTTAAAAAACATTTTCTAAAAAAATTGACCGATGCGGTCTTAGTAATAACTCGTTAATTGTTCTGTTCCTGTCAAACAATTTGAATAAAACTTTGAGGTGTTGTAGGCAAAGGTTTATTGCAACAGTCTGCAAAAATGACATTTGTATTTTCATAAAAATAAAATTATGAATGTCTAAACTTGACTATCAAAAATGCAAGTTACTCAAAAAATCAAATAGAAACCCTATTTTTATTACTCAGATCGATTTATCGTCAAAATTAAGGTAAGTTTGTTTAAAACTTTATTTGCCTAAACGTAACAGTTTCATACTTATTATCAAAAAAGTCCCAATTTTAAAATTTGTGATAAAAATGAGCTACATACTTAAATCTAGTATTCCTTGTAGTCACCATGGAAACCAAATAATTGAGAATTGAAATAAAGAAAAATATTTGAATAAGTTACTGCAAAAAATTATAAAAATTCATAATTTTGTGATTCAAAAGTCATTTTTGCCAAATAGAAATTTTTTAAGTCATTTTTTTCAAATTCGATATACAACATAAGTGTAAAAATTTAATACTTTATGAGTAAATCGAAAAAAACTACTTTTTACTGCGGAGGTAGTTACTACATATTTATCAGTGCATTCTTACACGATAAAGTCGCTTATTTAGTATTTCTTGCTCGTGACCAAATGTAAATTAATTTGCAATAAATGTTCAAAATGTTGCCCGTTAGGCGCAAGACATTGTTGAACCCGTCTTACAACGGCTTCATTTGTAGCCCTGTGAATTTCTTGTGGAGAAAGAGAATTCATTCAAGGCATTTTGCACTCTTGCAATGCAATCTTCTTTAGTCGTTAGTGGTGTAGCATAAACAATATTTTTAATTCGACCCCAAAGATAAAAACCCATTGGCGTAAGATCAGGTGACCTAGGTGGCCATGGAAACGGATCATTATTAGTAAACCAACGATCTTCAAAAATTTCATAAAGTTTCATGGAAACAGCGTTGATGTTGTGAGGGGGCGCACCGTCTTGTTGGTACCATAAATTTTCCCTTTCTAGATTTAATCGGGGTTGAATTCGAGTGTTTAATATCTCAAGATAATTTTCTCCTAGAAATTAAATTTGTGATCATAAATCGCAACAATCAACTATTTTAAACCTCTCAAATTTTCGTTGTAAAAAGACACGTCAAAGATTTCGTTATTCCGAATAGCACAAAATACGTTAAAATTCCAAATTTCCTGAAAATGGCATTTGCGAATTGGATTGCTATTTTCGTTATTCCAGTAATACGAGTTTCGGCGATTAAATATGCCATTTTTCGTAAATTTAGATTCGTCTGTCCATATGATATTAGTAAAAAAATTAGGAATTTCTTGTATTTTGAGCAAAATTGTTTCACAAAATTCGATACGTTTCAAGAAATCCGCAGTAAAAAGTAGTTTTTTTCGATTTACTCATAAAGTATTAAATTTTTACACTTATGTTGTATATCGAATTTGAAAAAAATGACTTAGAAAATTTCTATTTGGCAAAAATGACTTTTGAATCACAAAATTATGAATTTTTATAATTTTTTGCAGTAACTTATTCAAATATTTTTCTTTATTTCAATTTTCAATTATTTGGTTTCCATGGTGACCACGAACAAGGAATACTAGATTAAAGTACGTAGCTCATTTTTATCACAAATTTTAAAATTGGGACTTTTTTGATAATAAGTATGCAACTGTTACGTTTAGGCAAATAAAGTTTTAAACCAACTTACGTTAATTTTTGACGTTAAATCGATCTGAGTAATAAAAAATAGGGATTTCCATTTGATTTTTTTGAGTAACTTGCATTTTTTGATAGTCAAGTTTAGACATTCATAATTTTATTTTTATGAAAAATACAAATGTCATTTTTTGCAGACTGTTACAATAAACCTTTGCCTACAACACCTCAAAGTTTTATTCAAATTGTTTGACAGAAACAGAACAATTAACTATTATAATAATTAATTATTACTAAGACCGCATCTGTCAATTTTTTTAGAAAAATGTTTTTTTTTAAACGACTGAAATTTCGTATCTAGTTTATTTAACAAACTTACCTTAAAATTCGACATAGAATCCAAAAATGTATTAATATACGGGGTGTTCCATTTAAAATAAGCGACTAAGTACCGACTTCCAGCATAACCGGAAGTGGTACGAACGTGAAAATATTTTAGATAAGTTAGCCCTAACATCATTACCCTGTCACCAAATTTTCAAAATTATAGTAAGTTTGGTTTAGCAGATACTCATAGGATCAGCTCCCAAAGGCGGTCCCTGTATACATATAATCAAATAAGTATGAATAATCTATGACGGCGTCTTTCAAATTCATACACCTAACTTCAAGATGAAGCCTGGCGGCTCTTTCTACATAGGAGATGGCGATGCGACTTTATGAAAAAAACGAGATTAAAAAAAAATTAGTCAATTCCCCTACATATCCTTTTAAATAGACCACATCAAACCATTGGAGGATGTAGGCAACTTAAGTAGCACATATTGACAAATGTCATTCAAGATTTGAAATTAGACGGTCTGAATACTTGTTTCATTACAATTTCTGAAAATGACAAAAAAAAAGCAAAGGAGGCACATGTTTGCCTATCCAACATTTGGGAAAACTAGTATTAAAAAATTTAATAACTTCCCTAGTTGAATGTGGTGGGGCGCCATCTACCTGGAACCAGAGGTTGATAATATTTAATAAATCAACTTTTGAAATAATAATTCTTCGCAGAAGCTCGATGCATTTCACGTAATTAACGTTTTCATCAATAAAGTCTGCACCGATAATATTATTCGCAACAATTCCTATCCAAACATTGACGCGCCGATTGTATTGCGTTGCAATTGGGGTTGGGGTATATATCATGGAGATAGGCGAAAAGGAGTCTATAATAACTAAACAGAAAAGGAAATTGTAATAATAAATCGCCGATAATTCGGGGAATGAACTGTGCAATTCAGGGAAAAAGAAGTCTTATTAATGAACATCACTTAATGTAACATGTTTTGATCTTCGTTTAATAAATTAAATAGTTTTTCGCAAAATTCGGTTCAATTTTCTAATTGGCGTTACAGGTGCTGGATTTAGTGATTCAAACATTTATAAGATTTGTACTTAACTTTTTTTAAGGTTCGCAACACTGAGGATTTGGTTATTCCAAAATCGCTGTCAGTATCCCGTGAACTACTAATTAGGATGTCTTCAACTGCACACAGAAGATCCAATTTCTTTTCTACAATGAGAACCATTTTTAGTCGCATTCTTCTGTAATGAAAATTGTTGGAGTACCGATTAACATCAAACTTTTTAAGTTGTGCGGATGGTACAGTCTCTGGTATCGGTCTTCAGCCACAAACCTGTCAGGCATATTTTTTAAACTGCTACCCAATTTGTACCAATTTTCACATTTTGAAAGATATTTGTCAATAGGTGCTATTCAATTTGCCTAAATTCTCCAATGGTTTGATATGGTCCATGTAAAAGTATACACGTAAATAGGGCAATTGTACTTATGTATTCTCTTAAAAGAACCTCTCGGTGCCTATATAATAGACAGAAACTTCATCTTTTGTTATGTTTGTATCTACTAATTGGACCAATGAAAAATTACACATTTTACACGAGTTATGTAATACTAGATTTGAAATTAAGCTACAGGTAAAATTTCGTTCAAAAGTTGAATAACTACAATTATTATATACCTTGAATAATGGTGCCATAGTCTTAAATGAACGGTTATTGCCCTGCAATACCATAATGGACCGTATTAATTCAAGTATAACATTTTAAATCCATTATTTTAGAAAAACTGCAATTAACACGGTTTCATAAGTTCTCAACCAGTACCATTCGGAGCAGAAAAATCAACTGGAAACGCAATTACTCGATTGATTAACAATATCTATTCAGGAATTGACAAAAGTAAAAAAAAAAAACTTTGCACTTGAGGGCCTACGACACCCCGACGCCTGGCGTCTGAACTTCGTGCAATTTCTGAGGGGTGTCGGGTGTTTTCGGAGGGCATTTCCCGTCCCTTTTTTACGGCTTCTTTTCGGGGGCCATTTTCAATCCCTTCATGGAATTTTCAACCACCTTGATGCCGTTTTAACCCTAATTAAGGCAGTTTTGGCTGTATTAAGAGCTTTTTTGTCAGCCCTAGGGGCGCGGTTGGTCCAGATACATCTTGGTTCATTTTAATTCAACACCCTGAGCGTTTTTGGCGGTCGAGGCGTCGCGACGCTCGAAGTTCGTGCAACCGCCGAAGGGTGTCGGTGTTTCTAAACTTCGTGCGAGGGTGTCGGGCGTTTTCGGGGACCATTTTTGTATTTTCGTAGGACATCGTGGATCGGGTGTCGGCGTCTCTCTATCTCTCTCTCGGCGTCGGCCATTCTTGTTTTGGTGGCCATTTTGTTTTGGATCCCATTTTATCGGCCATGGCGGAAAATTTAAAATAGTTTTTCATTGGTGGCGGCCATTTTGTTTTTAATTATGACGTCGTAATCAAAGCCCACGGCCATTTTGTTTTTGTCAGGGGTAATATAGAAATAAATTCAACCTGCTGATCTGAAATCGAATTTCATCAAACCACCTTGGTTATTACCGGTAATAAAAAAGGTAAAGGGTTTTTTAATAATTTATTATAAGTAATACTATTTTTAAGATTACATCTCACGTATCAGCAGCATGCCAATCTCAGCATACAGCTTCTAATTGAATATTAAATTAGTTGTTTTGCCCGTTGATCGTAAAGAAGGCATTGAGGCATCTCCACTCTTCTGGCACTCTATTTTTAAGATTAGATCTCAGCCATTTTGTTTTTAATTGAGCCATAATTAAATTTTGGCTGCATTGTGTTTTGAATTATGAGCCATAATTAAAATTTGTAGACTAACTTGTTTTGGTGGCCATTTTTGTTTTGGCGGGAAATTTGAATTGTATTTTAGTAAGTGAAGGCCCATGCTATCTCATAGACAGGTTTAAGACTCCGGATATTATTCTAAGGTCTTCCCCCCTTGTCTGGTCTTCGTCCCCTTGGCGGGGAAATTTTATGTAGTATTCTAATAAGGAGCCCTCATGCTATCTCATAAGACTCCGGAACTTTTTCGCATGTCTTAGCTCTCTATTATGGTCCCCTTGGCGGAAAATTTGAGATAGTATCGGCGTTTGTCGCCACTTTTGTAATTGGCGGGAGATTTGAAATTGTATTCTAATTAATAAAAATGGAAAAAATAAAAAATATGTAATAATTTAATAATATACATTAATGACGATAATGGCGACATGGGTAAGGGATCGGACTAATAATGCAAGGAAGGAGAGTTCTAACCTCCGACAAGGAAATTGTGTGTGTGTGTGTGTGTGTGTGCGTGTATGTGTGCATGTGTGTGCGTGAAGGGTGCGTGTAGTGTGCGTATTTTCATGAGATTTTTGGAGAAATCCAGAGCCGGTCAGTGAGTGTATTAGGAGCAGTTTTTGGTTTTTATCAATTATTTCTGAAACAGCTGTATATTTCAAAGATATAAAAATGCCAACATATAGACCTTAAATATACTAATTAATTATGTTCTATGCAATTTTTTGATACGACGCGTAAGTTAGCGACAAAAAATTCCTAAGATAGAATTTAAGTGTTAGCTAGAATTTTTCCAATATCTAAATAACGATTAATTTTATAAGTAAATGTGTTAACATATTTTTGAACGAAAATTTTATTTTATATAACTTTTCTTTGTAAAGGTTCTTAATATAAAGCAAACTAAGTTTCAAAATTAATTGATTAGGTTTGAAAGTGCTTAAATAGTATTATCGTTATTTTATAGAAGCCGCCGGCTTTGGAATTTTGCTTAAAGTATCTGTATGTCTATTAACGTCTAACTGACATGCAACTTTAAACGTCCATCTGACATAGATTGTGGTTTTTGTTTTTATAATGTTGCCTATTTTCGTAATGAACGTATGTTGTTCCACACCAGATATTTTTAATAAGCATTTACACTTTAAAATAGCTATTTACACAAAATTTTGTACCAGCTTAGACATTAGAAACTCCTTAGAAATGTATTTTGACTGCTTTAAATACAAGGTATTACCTACATGAACACCTACATGAATATTTGAAAGTGCATTTTAAAACGCTATTAAAGAATGTATTAAACAAAAAGTGAAAATCCTTTAGAAACTTATTGTAATTTTTGTTTTAGAGTAGATTGAAAGTGTTGAAGGACATGTAAAACATGAAATCAAAAAATATCAGTTTTATTTTGAATTGTACGTAGTATATATATATATATATATATATATATATATATATATATATATATATATATATATATATATGTAATTAAATAATAATAAATAAAATAATTGCTTATGTTGAAAATATAAAACAGTTTAACACACGGAAAGCGGTAGTCTAGAGATCCACTGCGGTTTTGGTAAAAAAAGGACGCTTGAATGTACACAAAGGAAGCGTGTAACCACTTAGGTTGCGATTAGGTAAAACTTGGAATTATTGTAATTTAATGGTGTTAAACTTTAAAACACTAATTTACAGAGTTAAAAGCACACAGCTAATGAGATTAAACATGAACATTCTAAATTATTATTCTAATAGATTTATCTTTATATAGAAATTAACAACCATCCAAGATCTGGAATGTGAATGTATTAGCATTCATTCGTAACATCGGTATGTTCCAAATATCAAAATATGTTTTATGTGTTAGTCAAGTAGGTAATATTTAAAACATGTAATTAGGCGTTGTAAAAATGCAATTCCTGATTTGGTGTAAACGAAAGCCAACGGTTACATTAATTTCCTAATAAGAACAAAACTAAGAAAATTCCTTAAAAAGCTATGAATCACAGTACGTTACAGTTCTTTTTTTGAGGTCAAGTTTAAAAAAGTATAATTGGACATTAACCTTCTATACACACATATGCTACCTTCGTAATCTTTGTGAATATTCATACAGTCAGTTTAATTTATTTAAGACTGTTTTATAACATAAAGCGACGTGCAAGATTTTTTCTTGTCATCAGAAAATAAAAGTGAATTCCCTTTTTTAACTTTTTACTATAACGGTTGTTTATTCAAGAAACCTGTACTAGTGCTCTATTACCAAGTTATGCGGCTTTATTAATTGCATTTAAATTTTCTTGACCTTTTCAAGTTCAATTTATTTGGAAGGTAAACATTAATAATTCGCATAGAATGAATGTTGATTTTTACCATGACCGATTTTAACATACACCTTGTATTTTTAGAATAGCGTATGAAATTACCGGAAGTATTCAAATTTGAAGATTGAGTTTTAGATTGACATTGTGCTTTCACTTTCACGAAAATCCAGTCAAAGTGTGGTATTGCTAACTTAATTTTTGTAGAGAAAGGTAAATAATTAATAAACTAATAAATTTAAATAGCAAATAAATGAAAAGAGGTACGGACATGAAACTAAAGAATTTTTTTAACATATGTATCATTGACATTCAGTTTGGAAACATGATTCACAGAATCGCTGAGGCTGGCGTCGGAGTGAGGTGGTGACAGCTGATTTCACAGCATAACTACAAAATTCACTACAGACCCGTTCTGTCTGCATTTGTTTGGTTATGGCTACAAACATTGTAGTTATGCAGAATAAGCTCTGGGAGTTACGGGCAGTGGCAGAGCGAAGTTGTTTAAGACTTTGCACCATACAAGAACGATACTTCGTTGTGGGTATCCTTCGGTCTCACAAAAATCGTGCAACGAAACGCTGTTCAATAACAGTACACACGGTTAACGGATATTCCATCTTTGAAACTAAAATAATGTCCGTATCGCATTGGGTATATTGCGATAGATTAAGCGAAACTATGATAAAATAGGTTTTGTACGTAACTTCATTTTTATTTGGTCCAGTGGTAGTTTTTATGTTAACCCCCATTTCTCCCACCTATTGCAACTTTTGGTCTCATTTGAATACGCAGATGTTTTAAGTAGCTGGTTACTTTGTTATCAATACCGAGCTGGTAGTGTAGTGGTGACACCACCTGCTTAGCATTCGGGAGGTAAAGGGTTCGATTCTCGTTATCGTCTATCTTGTATGAGGTTTTTTCAGGGCGTTTTTCTCATACAGATGTAGCGGCATGCGCACAGCGTATATGCACACCATATGTGGCTGTTTTATTTAAACTAAATAATGAAGGGCTATTTTACGTTTTGGCGAATACGCCTAGGGGGTATTTTGTAATTAAATTCAATTTTTCCAATTTGTGAAAATTTTTTTCTATATCTATTCATGCTATCTTAAAGACCATTGCCCAAAGAAGTTTTACTGAAATTGGAAAAAAAATAACGAAAGATTTTAGACTAAATCCACGTTTGAATTTTAGTGATTGCTTTTTTACAAATTAAAACTTTCATGTTTAAGAAGTTCTAGGCAAGAACCAAAGACAGTTTAGGCTTTTCTGATAAAATAATATGAACAATCACTTCATGAGGAATAAAATAAGTTTGCGATAAGATGGCTTATTACGCTTGTACACTTCGATATTTGCAGAAAAGCACGGTAAAATCAAGAAATATTAAAAGTGGCATTATCTCAAAAACGGTAACACTTGGTATATAAGTATGTTTGCTTAAATCGACTCAAAATCACCTATTATATCACCCCTTTAAATATTTGCATCGATGTACCAAACACCCTGTATATACAGGGTGAGTCAGTTTTTTGTAGACAAACTTTAACAGGAGATAGAACACATGTTTCTAAAAAGAAAAGTTCCTATAAACATATGTCGTAGAAGGCTTCGTTTCCGAGATACAGGGTGTTGAATATAATTTTTTTTTCTCAAATTTTCATTATAACTCATAAACGAATGCTTAGGTTTTTTTCATGTTGCGGGGATAATGTCTATTAATTAAGGGGCATAAAACAAGCGATAAGAATGTTCACAAACTTGCACAGTGGCGGAGTGAAGGGGGTGCTCAACCCCTTTCATAAACAGAACTTCTACGCCAATGACTATTTTTTAAAAAAACTGTTATTTTCATTATCTACATCCAGTTTAACAAAAATAATGTACCTTCTTCTGTTTCGAAATTCCTGTGCGTTTCCGAGTTATTTTGATTTTTAGTGTTTGATGTGGTACTAAGTTAAGTAATGTGCTTTATGTGAATAATTGAATATAAAGTTTTTAATAAAAAAGATATAATAAAACATTTAGAGCCATTTTAGTACCTAACGATCGTTTCTTTAAAATTTCAAATACATTTTCATTTATAAATAGGTAGGTTATCGTTTTTTTTAGTATCCATTGTTATTATCCTCCTATAAAAAGAAATGCATAATTATTATTGTTATGCGGTCAATACTTTCTGTATAATTATATATGTATCAATTTCGCCATAAACATGTATGTAGTTTTTAAGTGAGATTCTAATAAGTTATAGACCGCTGCTCACTTGCTCTCATTAAAGAGCCGCCACTGTATCAAGCCATACTCAAATACAAGACTTTTGTAAATTGAAATCTGTTTAGTACACTAATTTTAACAATCCTTATTTATTATTGTAACAATACTTAATTAATAATTGTGAAATTAATAAGAATTCTTAGCAATAACGATTTATAAATAAATAACAATAACACTAGTATAATAAAATTAGACACTTTGTTCAAAATGTAAACCGTTCTTTTCAATACACATTTCACAACGACGTACAATAGAACGTCTCAAGTTAACTAAATGATGCACCCTTATTTCATTGCAACAAAATATGATACTCCTTGGAAAACAAGTAAGTATTAAATTTTATATTTTGAAACGACAGTTTGACTTTTACAAACACTTGCTTCATCTTGAATAATTTCACTGTTATTAATTATTGTTTTAAGTTCAAAAAGTTATTTCATTTGATTTGCAACCTTTTAATTAGTGTAACATGCCGTTTACATTTACAAATAGCGAACAAGCCGACATTCATTTTATTTATGGGTTCGCAAATGGGAATTCAAGGTACGCAGCTAGGGAGTATCGGAGAAGATTTCCAAATAGACGACAACCTCATCATTCCGTTTTTGTGAGTATCCATCGTCGATTTGTTAACCAGGGTTTGAAAAATGTACATGGGGGCCGACAGAACAACCGTGGACGAGATAGAATTGGAGAGGGTATATTGCGTGAATTTAATAGGAACCCCACAACAAGTAATCGACGTACTGCTGTTGCTCTTGGTATTTCCCAAAGTAAAGTTTCCCGGGTTTTAAAACGGGATCACAGACGCCCATATCATTTTCAACCTGTTCATGGTTTATGTCCAGGTGACGCCGAACGAAGACTTAATTATTGTAGGTGGGTTCTTAACTCCATTCAAAATAATAGAGATTTCTTATCCAACATCCTGTGGACTGATGAATCCTGTTTTACTCGTCGTGGTATCGTAAACTTTCACAATCTGCATATATGGGCACATGAAAACCCACATGCCATTCGACCATGAAGTTTTCAACATGAATTTAGTACAAATGTCTGGATTGGAATTTACGGCAACCACGTGTTTGGACCTTATTTCTTGCCACAACGTGTAAATTCAGAAAATTTCCTACAATTTTTAGAGAAGAACATGTTAATATGTGGGAAGACATTCCTTTGAATTTAAGAGGACATTCTTGGTTTCAGCTTGATGGATGTCCGGCCCATTATGGCAGAAATGTAAGAAATTGACTAAACAATAACTACCCGGGGAGGTGGATAGGTCGTGGAAGTCCAGTGGCGTGGCCTTCTAGATCCCCGATTTAACGCCACTTGACTTTTTTGTATGGGGATTCATGAAGGAAAAAATGTATACCACTCCGGTTAATACACTTGAAGAACTTCATAATCGCATCAGAGATGCCTGCAATGAAATAAGGGTGCATCATTTAATTAACTTAAGACGTTCTATTGTACGTCGCTGTGAAATGTGTATTGAAAAGAACGGTTTACATTTTGAACAAAGTGTCTAATTTTATTATACTAGTGTTATTGTTATTTATTTATAAATCGTTATTGCTAAGAATTCTTATTAATTTCACAATTATTAATTAGGTATTGTTACAATAATAAATAAGGATTATTAAAATTAGTGTACTAAACAGATTTCAATTTACAAAAGTCTTGTATTTGAGTATGCCTTGATACAGTGGCGGCTCTTTAATGAGAGCAAGGGAGCAGCGGTCTATAACTTATTTAAAATTTTTAGTAAAGAATAACTAGGTCATAAAAATTTTAAAGTTGGCTTTATGTTTCCCAAACTGTTATACTAATAGCAGGCTTATGTTTATGTTTTAATTTTTCAAATTTGACAAAATTGTTTACTACATCTTTAACAATTTTTAACAAACTACTACTGACGAAGATAACTGTAAGTGTTATCGAAATGTTTAGATTGTATATTTTAAAGTACACCATTAAAAATCCCAAAATAATATATATATATATATATATATATATATATATATATATATATATATATATATATATATATATATATATATATATATATATATATAGGCATACATTCGGAAAATTATATCTGATTTATTTGCATGTTCAATTACATACACACAAAATTGTTTCATAGTAACATGTTTTTAAGAATATCAAACTGATATAATGGAAATAAAAGGCAAAAGGTTTTAATGGTTTTATTATTATACTCGAATTAACAATAACTACAAGTTTAATATCCACGAATACGTACCAACTATTTATAGAGCTGATCTTATGACGTCATCCTATAAGAGTAATAGAGAGAGAGAGAGAGAGAGAGAGAGAGAGAGAGAGAGAGAGAGAGTGTGTGTGTGTGTGTGTGTGTGTGTGTGCGTGTGTGCACGCGCGCGTGTAATTGAGTATACAATAGTTTATGTAATCTCAAGATTCAATTATTTAACATAATTTTTGGGTTAGCAAAATTTTTAAAATATTTGTAAGTGTTTTGAATGTACATTTTATAAGTACAATATAATTGCTAAATACGAGTATCAGTAATCAGGTTTTGTGTATTACTTCCTAAATTAGTTAATGATCGGAATGTAGTAGCCAGTTTATATCTAGCAATTCATAAAACGTGTTTTAGTGAGACTACATGTGGACACGTATAAAAAAATATTTCAGTTGAACATATGGTTATCATTATTAGAACACTTCTAAAGGTAAGCGTATTATTTTATATATATATATATATATATATATATATATATATATATATATATATATATATATATGTTTTTTACCTGATATTGCTAACAAAAATGTCGATAAAGATTTTTAAAATGTATTATTACTCTTATAGGATGACGTCATAAGATCAGCTCTACAAATAGTTGGTACGTATTCGTGGATTTTAAACTTGTAGTTATTGTTAATTCGCGTATAATAATAAAACCATTAAAACCTTTTGCCTTTTATTTCCATTATATCAGTTTGATATTCTTAAAAACATGTAAATTTAATTTAACTCTATGTTATATATAAGTAATTATTACTTTCCAGTATTTTAATGGAGTTTTTATAACTATTAATGAACACGTTACTATGAAACAATTTTGTGTGTATGTAATTGAATAATAAAGCATCATTGCATTAGGGTAGAAATTATTTATTATTTCACGTCATACTTAATTAGACTTTAATGTATTCAGTTTTGAACTGTAATCTGGTTTCCTCAAACTGTAAGACATAATTACGGTTGATTGATTGAGATTGATCTGGTTGATTTGATCGAGCATGATTTGTTTGAGATTGATTGATTAATTAATTGATTTGTTTGTGTGTGAGAAAGAGCCGAAAGAGGGAGAGGGTGACAGAGAAACGAGATAGAGCAAGAGAGAGGTGTGCATTATCAACTTCTATTATAGAAAATGTTCATTAGTCTATACGTCACTAGATGACGCTAAAATCAATTTTAACTCAAAGGGGCCAGTGCGCAGACCCTGATACAAGTCCTGTCTTACAAGGCTATGGCCTCCTTGTTAGAATACAATTTTGTATGACGGGGCGAAGGCCTACAGCTGTAAGATTAAGTTAGAACCCGCATACAACTGCACCTAGGGGCCACGATAGGGGCTAAGCTCTGCACTCGTCTTATAAGGTTAGGGTCCCCATACCATCTCCAGCCAGGGGCGAAGGCCCGAGAACAAGTTGCGAAGCCCTACACGTGTCTTACAAGCTAGCATTAGGCCTCCTTATTAGAAATACAACGTATAAATAAATTTCTCGTATAGGTGAAAGATCATCCGAACGTACTCAATAGCATATGACCATTTTAAAACAATAGGATAATTTTATTAATAATATCTTATTAGGGTAATTATGCAATTTCCAACATTGTATGCGTGTGCGTTTGCCTAACCTCCAGGAGTACTGCTCTTAATACAACCAAAAGGACCTTAATTAGGTTTAAATCTGTCTATCAAAAATAACCCTAAGACCAACTCCAGGTCCAAGACCAACCCCCAAGTCCAACACCAAACCCAAGATCTGCATATGCCCCTCACGTGAGCAAGTACAAAAATTGCTGTCAAAAAACTCTAATTAGGGTTGAAAATTCCATCAAGGGTTGACCCCGAAAAGAAACCATAGGGGTAGAAAAAACACGTCCTACACGTGGGCGAGTAAAAACAAAAATAATTAGGGTTGAAAAAGGCCTTCGAGAAGGAACCGCCAATAGTAGGGGTAAAAACACGGTCTCACACGTGGGCGAGTAAAAACAAAAAAGGCCATAATTAGGGATGAAAATTCCATCAAGGGTTGAAAAAGGCCTCCGAAAATAGGGGTGAAAATATGCGATTCCCACGTGGGCGTATAAAAAAGTGAAAGGTGGGTTTCCCCAGAAAATCTAACATGGCGGCCAAGGTGCCCGTCTTCTACTGTTGTGCTTCTTGTGTAACTTTGCTTAGTAGCTGGTATAATGAAAAATTGCGTCACATACCATTCGCAGTTCCCATGGTACGGAGAAAGCCCAAGGATGTCTCCGCAGATTGCTATTTCTGTATTCTGAAAATGATTGGAATCACAAGTAAAACTAGGAATTTAGTAAATATTCAAACATTGTGGCGTACCCAAGATTCGTCCTGATCATCGATTTTACTCCCAAAAGAAGTAATGATTCTTTCTTTTTTGAAACTTGAAAGTCAATTCACCACACACGTAGCAAAAACTAATCTGGATTTTCTAGACATTTTTATGCATCAATTTACAAAAAGATAACACACCACTCTTATAGACCAAAAAATTGAATTAAAGAATGGAACACTTACAAATGGCACATGCTGTTCACTCGATAAATGGTGCACAATTGAAGATTGAGGATTTTGGAATGCACACTATAGAATTTCATAATGGGTTTCTTAACAGAACATTATGATTAACCTATTAACTTATTTGTTGGCAATACCGTAATGATCCACATTCCTCTACTTTCACTTTACTTAGAAAAATAAATGAGTCATAGGGGATGGGACAGCCTACTGTCGCATCAGAAAGTCTCCCCACTTCCCCCTGATGCCCTGGAAAGGGCATTTAGAAAAAAAAATGAAGCGAGGAGGCTGTATGCTTGGAACTGCCCAATTGTAGACTTCGAAACTCAAGAATTTTTCAGTCTGTAGACTAGCATATCAAAGATACTGGTTGGTATCAAATAACATGTTTACCTTCCAACCTACATATAAATATGTAGGTATAGAAGGTTATCCAATCAACTTTTTTTCAGTATCACTAAATCGACTTATTAGCTCATTTTACAACGTTTGGCTAAGTTATGCTATGATCGGCCATTATGTTTATGTGTGCGTGTTCGTGGGCGCGCGCGTGTGTGTGTGTGCGTATACATCAAATTTGTTCTTTATCATGGCCTTTTTACAAATAACCCGCCAGAAAGGCGATATACATCCAGAAGGAATAATGCTCGCGCTAGCAGTAAACACGTAACCATATTCTTTGAACTCGAAACTGTCAATCACTGACAACAGTATATGCTACTATACCGGGTGTAAGTCAAAAAGGGCCACCCCTGTAAGTTTGGAACGGGTCATTAGATTTTGTTCAAATTTTGGTGGGTTATATTAGTGCCAGTTTGGGATTTTTACATGAAAAAAAAAACAATATGGCCGACTTCCGGTTTCACCGGAAATAACGCAAAGGTTGAAAATTTAAAATCTGTATATTTTTACATATTTGGATTCTAGGGCTTCAAGTACATACAGTTCATCTATCTACTAGTAAAACGGTATGCATAGTAATTTCCTTAGTTCCTAAATAAAGCAGTAATTTTTAATTTTCTAATTTTTATTGGCACAACATGCTCCTGAACCCGATTCTGTCACGTTTTAGTTGACATTTGGCAGATAAACTGTATATATTTGAAGCCGTAGAATACAAACATGTAAAAATATACAGATTGTTCCATATAATTTTCAGCTTTTGTGTTGTCTACGGTGAAACCGGAAATCGGTCATATTGTTTTTTTATGTAAAAAATCCCAAACTGGCTCTAATATAACCCATCAAAACTTGAACAAATTTATTTGATTTACACCCGGTACCTCTTATTCTATGGACATGGGTGAGTCTAAACACTATCTCCATTGAAGGGTTAACAGGGAATCTACCCCAACGAAATCTCTTTCATCACGCTACAGACGTAAGAAGATTCTATCTACCTCCAACACACATTTCGCTGGAGCCGCGATAATGGGAGTCTACATCACTACCTCTCTAATCCAAGACTGCCTTCAACATCATCCAGAATTCGCCACATTGGTTTTTAATCCTCTTATACCTTAATTAACCAATTACTCAACTTCGTTACTTTAAATTAGCATACGCACGAAAAACGATAGTCTCTTGGCACTAAATCGGAAAAGAATTGCATTATCCATTCAAATTGCATTCCCAAAGGTACTTCTTGTAATGTGAGATGTATATGATTACGAAACTCTATGATAATGAACCTTGAAATAACGTATATAAAACATGAACTCTTTGTTTAAACACCAAAAATTTTATCGAAAGAAAGGCGACAGAGTGTCGGCTATAATTTAAATCCACAAAAGATGTACCATACAACGTAATAATTTTATACTTAATATAATTTTACATGATGCAATTTCAAATCCATTTAACAAAATTCACCAAAATTTAAAATAACGAGAACATAATAATTTTTAATTACATATTTACTTTTGAACTGATTCATTCATAACAAAACTTATAATTTATTCTAACATTGCTCTCATCGTAACGCAAGTATCACCTGCGAATGAAACGTAATTAAATCTTGAATTAATATTACTAGTGACAACAAACAAAAAAATCCTATACGTCTTTACAGAATTGAAATTCCAAATTTTAACTTGTAATAAAAAACCTCTAACATCCTCAAATAGCAGCAAAAAAATAATTTTGTAACTCAAATTAGGTTTAATTTAATCGACATGAAAATGAATTCTCTGAATTTTTAAATACCACACTCTAAATATCTTAACCATTAAAAAACTTTTAACGAATTTCAATATTCAATACATGAACACTTTGAAATAAAACACTCTAAATCCTTGGATTTTTAAAACTAAATTTTCGAAAAACAAGAAGAAAAAAAATTATCTGAAGTAATTTACTTAAAATTTTCACACCCAGTGACAAAATGTCAAAGCAATAACGGAGGTAGCGAAACCAAGAGATGTGTCACAAATACGGCAATTTTTTGGAATTGTTAATTATTTCTCGAAATTTATTCAAAAGTTTTCCAAGATTCTAAAACCATTACATAATTTAATTCATAAAGAAACCGAATTTAGATGGACAGTATCGTGTGAAAAGGTATTTGAAAAAATACAGAAAGAAATGACTTTAGATAAAATATTAGTTCACTATGATCCAAACAAAGTATTAATTATAGCGTGTGGTAGTAGCAGTTACGGAGTAGGTGCTGTATTATTGCATGCCATGCCAAATGGAACCGAACTGCCAGTAGATATGGGTCGAACGTACTAACAAAAGTTGAAAAGAATTAGTCAATGGTGGACAAAAAAGCAGCGTTGAGCAACTATTGCGCTGTGCGGAAGTTTTACCAATGGCAGGAAGGAAGGAAGAAAGTTTAGCATAAAATCAGACCATAAACCTTCGCAAGTATTATTCGGTGAATATAAGAGTTTACCACAAATGGCAGGGGCCCGCTTACAGTGTTGGTCGCTGTTTTTGTCAAATTTGAATTATGTTTTTAAACACATTAAGGGCATTGATAAAGCAAAGGCAGATGCTTTGTCACGATTACCACTGAATGTCAGGGATTCGTTAGAAGAAGAGGGCTCGTAAGCTGTTTGTTGATGCGACGGCGTGTTCGTCACACTGGATTCATGGCTTAAAGTTGTTGTGTGTAAGTTATCTATGACGCTCGTTATCAACTGTTGATGACGGACTGTTGGTATTTTTTGGTTTTGTGTGAGTAGAACGCCAAACCTGCTAGCATGTCATACATTACTGCTAAATTAAGCATTAACTCGTTAGATGACAGCTTTTTTGACAAACCATTGTACATGGCTCGTTCTGTAGAGGTTCTAGTTTTATCAACTTTGGCAGATTCAAAGTGCTTGTACAATGCACTGTATCCATACCAAGTGGCAGTCACGGCTCTAAACGAACTTGCAACCCAACGTGTTCCTAACACTTTACCAATTTTGTTTATTTTTTGGTCTCATTCATTAGCACATTCCTCTAGCTCTCTTTGATTTTTGGTTGATTTGCTATAAATAGAATGAAGTTTGTCCATAAATATTTGGAAATGGTTTACAGCTCCCACTTCATTGATTGCGTCACTCAAAGCTAATTCTAATCTATGGTTCATGTAGTGCCAAACTATGAGATTAGGATACCTTTTAAGCAATATTTCTACAACTTCAGATTTCTTGCCCAGCAAAACACTCGCACCGTCGCTGGCAAATGCCACTAAGTTTTCATTGAGGTATGTTTCGTCAAATCCATGTTTTCTTAAGCAATCGAGGAGGCTCTCTGCTACAGTCCTAGATGTTTAGACAGACAGTTCAACGAGATCGAGGAATAAAAAGTGTGGAGAGTCTTCTTTAGTAACTTCACATTTCAAATGTACTATCAACGTGCTTTTTCTCCCAAGGCTGGTTGATTCCTCTATCAGAACTAATAACTTACCAGTCACTTCCAAAATTAGTTTTACAATCTTCTTTTTCATTTCATAAGATACATGACTTATAATTTCCATACCAGTTTTTTTAGAATGTAATCCAAGACCGATTTCCACGCCATTTAACTTTTGCAATTCCAAAAGACTAAAGTGGTCTGTGCAAGGTCTGTTGTTTTTGGCAATGAAGTAAGCTGTTCTAAAAACCGCTTTGGTAGTCATTAGGTTAGTTTTGGCCATTTCATTAACTACATTCTCAATTATTTCTTTCTGTAACTTGTAAGGTGATTCTTTTTTAATGTCCTTCGAATTTTTTGAAATAACTTTTTCCAAGCTCATGTGATGCTACTCGTAAACTATTTTCTGAATTTTCTGAAACAATTTCTCATTATTTTAAAAAGGCTCTCAAAATGAGCGAGATACTTTGTTCTATAACAAAATTAATTTTTAATAATACTCAGTTTGCCTACCTTCAAAATAAATTAGAGTATTAAGTTCTTCATTCTCGTCTGCCCTAGTTATACGTTTTTTGCTTTTAAATGTTTTATTATCTCTCACATGACGGTAAATGTACAAAAATGTATTCTGCCTTGGAGATCTACGATTTGGGTATAATGTCACATATTCGTTTCGTGAAGCTTTATTTGTATTATTTTCTTGACAAAGAGAAAAATTTCAAACTATTCAGCTTCTGTGTATTCCATTTTATTCAAATAATAATACTGCGTGTGAAACAATAACAACGTTATCATGACATTACCTGTCACTGCCACGGCCTACTATATAGCATGCTTCAAGAGCCTCTCACGGCCTAATTATTGAGATTTGGTCAAAATACCCCTGCATATTTTGGATCGTAGCAATGTCCGATAGCTACGTCAATTTGACATTTGGATCGATAACAATGGACCCATTCCATGGCTACCATACAGCCCCGATTTAACATCTTTAGATGCATTTGTGTGGGTATTTTTAAAAGACAAAGTTAATGATAACTCTAATAATACCGTTCAAATCATTCAAAATAAAACTAGAGAAACTATTAATGAGTTAAATGAGGATAATAATAACGTAGTTTCGAATTGATTAGATAATGCTATGCTCTGTAGAAAACGTTCTATTTGAGTTTGTAAAAATATACAGCGTATTTTTATTATAATTCTGTAAATAAAAAAGTTAACAGAAGGTCAATATATATTGACTAACCCAATTCAACAGCCTTTATCTCGAAAACGGTAAAAAACAGGGTCGATGTATATTATACAGATTTGTCTTAGAATTCAACGTAGAATCTAAAAATCAAATAAAATACAGAGCGTCCCGTTTAAAATTCTCAAGTCAGGAGCTGTGGACCGCTTCTGGGACACCCTGCATAAATAACAATACAAAATTTGAAAAATTTTGTTTACAGCGAACAGCTTTTTAATTATACTTTTTTTGTAAACCTGATAGAAAATGAGTTAGAGGGGGGGGTCAGGATATGGTGACTCACCCTGTACATATAAAATACAACAAACAGTTAGCAATAAGGCAACTGCAATGCAGTTTAACTACACTTAGATAATAAAAAAAATAGAAAAGGAATTTACACATACACAACTGTATAGTTAATAAAAGCACAAAAATACATGTATAATTACAATAAGTCACATATATAAAGAAAAATCAGTTCGTAGACAAACCATTCTAAATCAGCTCGCTGAATGTAAGGCACTTAAAAAATCATTAAAACAAAACCTTGCAACGGTAACGTGCAAATAAATCATGATAAAGTGACCGGTAACCTACCCGCAAGCAATGACGCAAAGGTTTGAGTGACTGTGTTAGAAACTACAGTATCCTTTCTCAGTTTACACGTTCATCTATACAAAACAATAAGAACGGGTTAGTTTAACAGTAAAGGTGAACTTCGAGGTGGTTTTAATGTCATCTGAACCCGTGTCTCTAAATCTCGGTATCGTTTATAACAATTAACTGAGGTTTATCGTCTCACGTTTGTCCACGCATTATATGCTCCACACGGGCGAAAATATTAGTAAACAGCCAACAATATCAACTCATACCAGCAATGAGGAGGGGACACTGTACTGTCTGACGCGGAGTCCTTTCACTTTAACATACTTCGACTTAATGAGTGCGAGATGGCGTATTGGCATTTAAATTACTACCCTTTGTTATCAAATGACAATTCTGTGCGATTCAATATCTCGTGGTAATTAAATAGAAACTTCTTGAAAGGCAATGATTGATTTTTAATAGGTTACATTGCCACTTGTTGAATTGCTTACTGCGAGTTTTAATCTACATTCAGATACCTACTTACGTTTGAATATAATCCTTTAATTAATCACTTAATCACCTATACTTAACGGGTTAAGGTACGCGGTTTAAACTCAAGACGGTAGCGATTATTTATAGAAGTATTGTTTACACGCCCGCTTCGCGAATTAAAACCCGAATATTTAGCGATACGTTTATTTACATGACTACCTTAAATTTGAAAAAAAAAGAAAAGGACACATTCGCGTTTTTGTGTTTACTAAAATGGACTGTTCATAACCACAACGCTTTACAATAAAGGTTTGTAATCAAAACAATTATAACGGTACGACACAATCGAACCTACAACTGGAAGTACCTGTTTACTCCCAAATTCACACCCCCGTTTAAAAGAAAACAATAAATGTTACGTGGGAAAATTTTCATATTCATTACTAAAAAAGGTATTAATTTTTAAAATATGTACACGTCCGTAACAAACCTTATAGGTCTCGAATTTCGAAGTAACAAAGACGCCTTTGATTTGCGATATGTTCCGTTGTAAATAATTACTAAATGGCAATGTTTTTAGCAAAAATCCGCGTGCATAGCAATTTTCGATTCGTCACGGTCTTTCGGTAAAGGCAGTTTCGAGAGAACACATGTTTTCTACCCCAACATATGTTTCTTTTCCTTTTCAACCCTTAGTCAAATATCAGTTACATAAAATACATAAAATAAAATACCCCGAAAAACATTATCAAATTAAGACTTATTACCAACATATTAAAACCCATTAATTAAGGATTTTTCAGATTCCACTTGCAGCACACAGAAAAGTAGAAGCTCGCGTGCGAAGGAACCGCTGATAAACTTAAAAAAAATTGTTTTTAAAACTATTCAATATGAGTCAATATGGGACATTCTTCTTAGGTAACTGTGCAACGGTTTGAACATTTTTAATATTTTTCTATCGAAGGTGTTGTCAGCGCACATTGCCATTATTTTTGTTGTTAACTGGTATCTGTCCACCAGTATAATGATATATTCGGATATAATGTCTGAAGTTTCACCTCGAAGATCTTAAACTTTCGAAAGTTTTACTTGAATGCCCTTGTTTTTCATAAAATATCTTACGGGTATTAGACAAATGTTTATGCTCCCGTGATTTGAACAATCTGTATATATTGTTACAAAATTGACTGGTCAAAGATCATTTTGTATGGAGCTTCTGTAAAATGTTACACACAATACTTTCAGATTTAGTCCAGCAGATGCAAATTTTTGTTGGAAGCAACTTTTTATTAGCTTACTAGTGCAATCCATAGAACGAAAGGAATGATTGTGGATCACGTTGTGGTGTGACCAAGTACATTCAATCGCAGGTATCTTTTGTTCTTCATTGCCAAATGTGTCCTTACGAAAAAAGATAACACTTTACTACTACTAGAAGCAGCAAACGCTTTTTATGCTTCAGTGTCGATATGTGTTGAGCAATATCCGCCGTGTGCAAGTGAAAACAGCGCACAACACTTTAATCACTTTACATCACTATTGCTTTTGTAACAAATGGATATTTACTTTCCAAGATTCTAGTAAATATACACTCTTTTTTGGCATTTTCTGCCGTCCTAGATACATACTACACCATAATGATTATTTACTTAACCAAAACTATCGAACTATTTACACTATATTTATTTACACGAACTGGTATATTTAATTTTTTTTCGCGCTAGGCTTGATAAGCGAAATCGCGTGCTATTTATTTAAGTCGACAAAAGTCCTAGAATAATAGTGTCGTAAATTGTAGAACTTGTAATGTCATCCTATTGTGTCTTATCTGAAGGTCACGATGTCCTTTTCGTACTTTCTAGACTTTGATTAATTCTCTCTGAACAATGAAAGGTCACAAACAGGCTAAAAATATTTACGTAACTTATTAAAATAATTACATATACGAAATGATGTGTTAGAAAAAGGAACTGTTCCGTATAATACGGGACGAATGGTCGTCTTAACCTACATATTTGTTCCATCTTAATCTAATTTCATCTTCAATCAGAGTAAGCAATTCATCATTTTACCGACATTTTTGTAACTTATTTTGTTATACGTTCAAACTGCATTTGGCGATGCGCAGGCTTACTGAATTAAGCGGGTTGCCAAACCAGCTACAGTGGAAATGGGCGGGGTCGATATAAGAAGTATAATGAGTGAAAGGTAGTTTCAAACACCTTACAGTTATCATAAATCTACAACTCACAATGCTTAGTCCAGGAAAAATTGTCTTTAGGCGCCACCACAATCTTAAATTTTTCTAAAATAAATAGTCTTAGGCGGGATGTTAAATTAATACTAGTGAATTAATCCTAAGACAGGATTGAAGCCTACTCAGTAAAACCATTCATAACTCAAACTCAATCACGTTTGAAAAGAAATTTATAAAAGCTTAATAAAATTTTGAAATACACGGGTCGTCGTAAACTTATTTATCACACCCTGTACATATGAAAATTCCAAGTCGTAAAACGTTAATTTGAATACTTCTAAGTAGCCCTTGTATACATATAAATGCATATTTCTATCTGTTCTAAAATTTTGAACCAAATAATATTACCCAATTCAGAAAAAAATCAAAATAAAAAGTCGGTTTAATAATTTTTATGTCAACACAACATTCGTTAGTTTCTGAAAAGTTTAATAAAAATATTCTGTTATTCGTGTCCTGTATTTTACAAACTGTCAAATAATTCAAAATAATTACATTTGGTAATCGATCTGACTCATAAAGCAATTTCAGATCAATAATTAAACTCAAAATATTCAAAGAATAATTTCAATTATTAGTTGGCGTAACCCATTAGGTAAATTTACACAGGTTAATGCTAAAATTTTTATCTCAGCTGACACACATAAACAAAAGTAAATTAAATAATGGGTATATATTGACCAATTTGCGAATGTAAATATGTACAAACACGTGGCTTCAAAAAGCACAACAAAAATCATTGCTTATAAATGAAAAATTCCCCAAAAATCTTATATACTACACATAAAAATAGATAAAGTTCGATTACCCTTTTACTTATAATAAGAAATTGTTAACTCAGCAAGCAAGAATGACTTTGAAAAGGTAATCTCACTTTTATCTTTTAAACAAAACTTGAAGCTATTTCTTACAAATTACGTTAGTTAATCCTCTGACAGGATATAGTGAGGTCCATATGGTCTGTTTCCGGTAATCTTTTTTTAATTTTGCAAGCACACTGACATAAAATGTAGTGGATGAATAATCCGGTGGCTACACTCACTAACGAACGCAAATGTCTGTCGTTCGCACGCTTGATTCACATCGGCTCTTTGCGTTAATGTCTGCCCTTCAACGTAAACGGTTATCACATGTTTCCACATAAGTATTAAAATTCTTAGTTGCCATCGATTTTATAACGCTAACGATTGTACACATGTACTTAATTCAATATCAATGGTGACCAGTATTCTCTTAACTAAATAAACAAACTTTTAGTTCGGTTACTTAAAGGGTTACTTCAGGCTTTCTTTTAATTATTATCATCGCACGATCTATTACTCAACACTGTCAACATAATATTTGCTGTTATTTTTAAATCTGCTTTTGCACTTTTTAAATTTCTTGAAAGGAAAACACTATCATCTCCTTTCAATTCACACTTAAACTATTTATGAATGTTTATATATGATTTTATCCCCGTTATGGGCTATTTCAGTCGCCTATATACGTACTGCTGAGCTGAATCTTCACAAAATCCAACACTGACCATTCTGTTTCTTAAAAAATGCGCGCGCGACCGCCTTAACACAAGCTTCAATCGAATGGTTCTCTCCTACAACCTTATTAAAATCTTCCTTTTATACCTTCTGCCATCCATATTGCCGCAACATATTTGCACCAATGCCAAAATCCACCTATCACAATCGTAATCTCACGCGTTTCTTTGCCGCGTCAAACTCCTGAAAATGGAACAAGATGTAGCCCTCTTAAAGTACTTTGTAAATTCACTCACATCTATTCGAAAAAATAATTAATTACAATTACATTCACTCTGTACAGGGTGGTTTTTTTTCGTTAATATTATAGGGTATAGGCTAAACGGTAAGAGATACAAAAAAACTAAGATACGTGTCCCGTTCTCTTTTTTAGTGTTTAGTTTAATGGCGCAATCGGATCTACGCTAACTAAATTGGTTTCGAAGATACAGAGTGATTCTCAAAATTTGCCGGTTTTTATTATCTCTTGTGACTCGGTTATTTATGGAGATAAAAAAAAGCTTTGGATACAAAAGTTTTATGACTTTTTACGTTGAATCCAGTGGCGTTCTTAAAAAAATATAGATGTTTGATTTTTTGAGATATTATCAAAAGTAGCATTTTTTTAAATGGGACACCCTGTATCCGATAATCTTAAAAAATTGCATTTTTTCTTGAGATTGCAACAATATGTAACACTTCATATTTTGCATTGTCCTAAATTGCTAAAATACTAAAAAAACATTCTTTTGTTAGTTGGCCATTAATTGAATGTTTTAAGTAATTGTTTTTGTTTGTTTACATGTCATAAAATTCAGTAACAATTATCTATTGGTATTCTTATTTCGTTTCCGATTATATTTTTTTAAAAAAGGTGATCAAAGTGAATAATTTTCAAAATTATGAAAAATTAAATATGCTTGAGTGTTACATTAAGAGTAATAAAAATAAAGACGCAGCTCTAGACTTATATTTTGAGCGTTATCCGGAACGACCACAGCCAGAACAACAAATATTTGAAAGATTATATCACAATTTAAGTGAGTATGGATCATTTGGAAAACAAGAAGTAAGATTTACAATAAGGCAAATAGAGCAAGAGATGAAATAAATACATTAGCTTGTGTTGCTGCTGATCCGACGATATCTAGCCGTAAAATTGGGAAAGATATTGGCACAAGTAAATCTAAAGTTTTAAAAACGTTAAGAAAGCATAAGTATAAACCATATAAAATAAGAAAGGTTCATAACTTACATCCTGGAGATGCAGAGCGGCGTTTAACATTTTGTCATTGGTATTCGCAGCAGATTAATCGGAATCCCAATTTTTTTCAAAATATAATATGGACCGACGAGGCTTTTATATCTAGCGAAGGAATTTTTAATCGACATAATAATCGATATTGGTCAAACATAAATCATCATCAGACGGTCGCCAGGATACAACAAGGACGGTTTGGGTTCCATGTATGGGTGGTGCTATATCAAAACAGAGTCCTTAACTACAGAATTTTTAATGAAAATTTGAATGATCCAAATTTTGGAAGAATGTGTAATAATGGAGTTGGATAACATGCCATTAGCTGCAAGAAATAATGTTTATTTAGACGGTGCTCCAGCACATAATAGCCACATGGTAAGTGACTTACTAAATGTCAATTTTGGCGAAAATTAGCTTGGTACATATGGACCAAACAGATGGCCTCCGCGTTCCCCCGACCTGACGCCACTCGACTTTTATTTTTGGGGATCTATCAAAAATGAAGTCTATAAAATCCGAAGTAATACTGTAGAAGAACTCAGAGCAAATTTTAATTGCATTGGAAGAGTGCCAAATATTCAAATCTATAAGGCCACTCGTTCAGTTACAAGCAGAGCCCAAAAATGCATCGAGCAGAATGGAAGACAATTTGAGCACCTTTTGCGATTAACCACCTATGCTAATTGTTATATATAAGTATTTGAAATAATTACTGTTGAGTTGTTACAAATCTTTTCTTGTTTTTTGTAGTTGTTGTTTTAGTTTATTAATGTTTTATTATTGTTATCTGCAATTTTATTATGCCTATTATAAAATAAAGAATTGATTAAATCCATGACCAACTAAAAAAAAATGTTTTTTTAGTATTTTAGCTATTTAGGACAATGCAAAATACTAAGTGTTATATATTGTTGCGATCTCAAGAAAAAATGCACTTTTTTGAGATTATCAGATACAGGATGTCCCATTTATGAAAATGCTACTTTTGATATCTCAAAAAATAAAACATCTATATTTTTTAAGAACGCCACTGGATTCAACGTAAAAAGTCATAAAACTTTCGTATCCAAAGCTTTTTTTTATCTCCATAAATAATCGAGTCATAAGAGATAATAAAAACCGGAAGGTTTTGAGAATCACTCTGTATCTTCGAAACCAATTTAGTTAGCGTAGATCCGATTGCGCCATTAAACTAAACACTAAAAAAGAGAACGGGACACGTATCTTAGTTTTTTTGTATCTCTTACCGTTTAGCCTATAACCTTTAATATTAAAGAAAAAAAAACCACCCTGTACATTACCCATACCATAATTCAACTTTCTATGAAAATTTAGCAACTGGGCGATTTCTATTTCTGCACAATTTAACCAACTCCATCACATTGTTGAACACGCATTTTCCAGTATCGCACCATATTAAAAAATTTCTACAAACAAAAATATGCATAAATATTCCTTACTGCACAGCACATCAATACAATATCAATATATCATAATCTTAGTCACTCATACGTCTACATCTACTTCTTTAATCCGAATTATTTAGTACACAGCAGTAAAAGACAAGTGGCAAACCGGTAGTCTTTTACCAGTACCGTATCAATAAAAATTTCCCCCAAACATTATTTTTCAACCAAATTTAGTGTTTTCAACATAAAAAATTTTTCCACAACATTCAAATATTTTTCACATGACACACAATGTTCCATAAAATCCATTGGCGTGTGATTTATACCAACTTACATTCTGCATACACAAAAAAAAAATTTCGTGTAAACTCATTCATTTACATTCAAAATACCTTCCATACGTTATCAAGATACTGCATATACACGATGCGTCAACATAACCTTACAATTTATCATTATTAAGATAAAATATTTATTTTTTCTTGGTAATGATACGTCATGTCGTATTGAAACGCGTTGAGAAACAAATATTTTTTATATAATAATTGTGGAATTGTATTGGTTCTTGCAACATTTGTGTTAATAAATATGGAATTAAAGGAAATAAGGTTGAAGAAAATAAATTGAAATCATTGAAACTTTTCAAAATGATCGTAACGTCCATTAAGTCATTTAGGATCTTCTTGGAACTTCATACTGTCATATTAATATTTGGATAACCGGTAGGTTGCACTTGCTTTGATCATTGAGTAAATGAATTACTCAATGCTTTGATAGCATCTATTGACAAACTCATATTCTGGTATTGTACAATGAATGTTAAAATTATGTAAAAACAAAGTAATTTTTTAGTTTTCTTATTATGTAAACTATTACAGTTAATTAATTCTTTTAATTGAGCTATTTTGTTCCTTACTTTATATTTAATGTCTTGTGTGAAAGTCTACACTAAACTTGGAATAGAAACAAGATTTAAGACGCTTAAATGCTTAATTAATTGAATACACA
Organism: Vesta saturnalis; assembly: GCA_036346205.1. Lineage (NCBI taxonomy): Eukaryota > Metazoa > Arthropoda > Insecta > Coleoptera > Lampyridae > Vesta > Vesta saturnalis. Next base: position 1,741,808 of record JARFJB010001442.1, read on the forward strand.
CCTTTTTAATTCTTAAGCATAAAATTCCTATTAGGTTAGCCTAATTATAACGCTACTTTTATTTGTTTCAGTCTACAGAATTTACTTCGTATCGTTGAACCTTACACTTACCATGGTAAAATGAATAATGCAGTTAAATCAATTTCCGTTTTCGTTTGACATCATATGGCACGGAACAGTGCTAAAATCATCTTAGTTAAGTATTTCATGGTTATTTACCTATACTACATTATTTTTTCTAAACCTTTTGTAATAAAAAAACTTTTATTAAATATTATTCAAATAATTCAACCTACTACTTTTTAACCCACAATAAAATGACCTCAAATATCGAATTCCAGTTAACAATAAGTATCTCCAAAAATTGCTACAAAGAAAAATAATAGTGTAGGATTGCAAAACACCAAAAATGTTTTGATTAAAATGTGTTTTTATTGTATAGAAATTTCATACAGTACGTATCTTAAATTTAATGATAGTGCAGCAGCTGCAAGACCTGTTGCATGGTTTGTGCATCCAAAGGAAATTACGCTAGAGGAACGACTACTTAATTTGCTTATATTTAAATGTTCCGGCACATCTTTATAACAATCTTGCTTTGTTTTCCAGCTTAAGATGTTGGCTATCCAATTTTTATTTAAAAACTCAGCGTAACCTTCAATTCCACAAAGAACAACTGTGCGGACATGAAAAGAAAAATATAAAATATTAACACACAGAACATATCATCAGACCTTTCATACGCGGGTCGAGCTGATTTTATTGAGAATAAGAAAATCTATACGCTATTCAAGCCACCAGTTGTACGTCATAGCTTAAAACTTAATAAATCAATGACGTGTAATCAGCGTTGTCAAGTGTACATATAAGGCAATTTATAATAAACAGGTTAAGTGCGTACCGGTGAATTTAACAAAGTAAACAAAATTTGACGTGACAACATTGAAATATGATTTTATAATTATATGGTTGCTAACCCTACACGATTAATGACTTTGACTGTACTTACGATGACACTGACACTGCTTTAATGCAAATTTTATTAAAGTTTTATAGTAAATTATAATTATAGTATTGGTATATGATTAATGGTGTGCGACGGCTGGTGACTTCAATAAGGTATAGTAAACAGTGAAAACTCAAGTTACAATTTTTTTTAAGTGACTTTAAAAGTAAAGAATGGAATTAACCAGAGAATATTACTGTTTATTATGATTAAAAAAAAGTTTTAAGCGCTTATGGGTGAAATAAGAGACCATCCTTGCCTATAATTTATCGGTGGTATAAAGAATTCCAACACGAAAAAATCAGCAGAGCGTCGTTATACGGCACAAATCAACAAAAACATTGCTGCTGTTAAAAAAATAATCGCTTATACTGTAATAGAGCATCAACTCAGGATTGGATCCTGAGCTGTTAAACCAATCATACAGGTTAGTCGTTTTGTGTCGCGTCACCTTTATGGCTTCTAAAAAGCAGAGCGTGTTACGTACCTACACATCAAGAGAGTTGTGTATGGATTCACGAGGATGCGGGAAATCCAACAATAGAAGCAGCGAGCTATGAAAAAAAGTTATGTATGTAGTATTCTTCGTAGTAAAGGCAATTAAGCTAGATGTAAAAAAGACAGTGATAGCTATTTGGTGCATTGAAAAATGTTTGCTCATATGAAGACTAACTGCCCAACTTTTGTACGCCATAGCCACCTTTTGGCTATTGTTTGGGCTTGAAAGGAATTTGCGGGGTAGAAGGTTTCGTCTGAAGAAGAAATTGATGACACAGTTAACGATTATTTTGAAGGTATTCCGAACGAAGATTGGTTTGGAGCTTCTAAACAGTGGAAGGAAAGGATGGTAAAGTGTGTCACTACCGAAGGGAATTAATTCGAGCATATTTGAATTGAAACCCTACAAAATATTAACCGTGTTTTGTATTCTCTATAAATTCAGCTCGTATGGACATACTTAATATGACTAATTGCGAACCAAATTGAAGTAATAAACCGTTCTACAAAGATTTATAAAAATATTCAATAGATTGCGTGTATGACTTTATTAACTTAATCGGTTCTACTAGTAACGCTAAATGGATTGTTACAGGAATACAATTTAGTTTCAGTATTTTGAGAATGAACTTAAACGTTCCTAGAAGGCCACATTAAGTTGGCCATGTATTAAGTATATTTTCATGAAAAACCTGTCAGTAGCGGACATTTATAAATGAAGGTCATGAGGCAGATTATAATGAAAGGATGTAGTATAGTAGCGCCGGGGAGAGGTGTCTCATGGCGGACTCGAGAATGGGGATATAATTATTACTGTGAAATGCATCTATTTCCCTTTACCTTAGTGCGAAGTTCCCACTTAAAGAAAGACGGGTTATAATATACGTCTGCTATACATTTTAAATGCAGGACTTAAAAACGTATGTCGATTCTAAAGTCAAAGCGCATGACGCGGTCAGATGGCTTCTTGGCTATTTAACCTCAAATTATTCTTCGTATTTCGTTTCGTATAATCGCATCGTGTTTTGTAGTTATAATAATTTATCTTTCGCTTCGTAATTTATTAGTTTCCATTGCATTTGTAAAAAACAGTTTTTTTTCAAAAATATTATTATTAATATTCACTATTACGAGGTGAGTTTATAATACAAAATGTATTTCCAACTGACTGAATGCATTTATTTATTTTGCAGCAAATAATGATGTCATTAAAAGGTAAATCTTTGAAAAGCCAAACTCAAGTAATGATAATGAATATACTGCATTATTTCGAGATGGAACGCGATAACGGGGGGCCAAGTTTACCTTTAACTTCCATTATCCAGGTACGTTAATCATTTTCACTATTTAAATTTATATTTATGTAATATTATGTTGCAGCGGACTGCTCTCGCATGCGGCATTTCCTAGAAAACCCTAACTCGGACAAAGGCAAGAATGGCCCTCGCTTTAGAATCTGGGAAATTGGCGCCGGATTCACCGCAAAACATAGCCTGCGTTGAAGTCGAAGTCAGAGGATGTTGACGGATACGTGAAAGACGATTTGAAACGAAAAATTTACACCATGCATGCAACTGGTAAATAATTCAGAAATTATTGTTGAAATGGACTTAATCACTGTTTAATTTTAGGCTCACATATTACTATCGAAAAATTCCAAACTGAACTTAAAGAAGATAAAATACTTACCTTCAGTAAAACGAGTTTGAAACAATCGTTACACAAAATTGGTTTTGAATTCAAAGTTGACGATGGAAGAAGGCGTTTAATGAAGCAGGTTCATATTGCTGGTGCTCGAGCAACATTTTTGCGAAAATATTTTGCTAATAAAAGTTGTGAAATTAGTTACAAAAAACAAACCGCTAGGAGAAGGAAAACGGTAATTAAAATAGTCCGATTTGTTAAAAATATTTTAACCGAATAAATTTTAGTTTTATCGTACTGAGTGCTGGCAACAAGGATGGTTTTATACCTAATTCATCATTGGTATTTTCCAGTGAAAGTAAGACAGCAGACTACCAAGAACGCTGATTTATTTCAAAAATGGTTTCAAGAACACCTTTTACAAAATTTAGAAAAACCAAGTTTGATAATTCTTGACAATGCCAGTTATCATTCACATTAGTAGAAAAATTACCTTCAAGTAGTAGGGAGAAAGAAGATCTTCAATTTTTAAGAAAATTACTGATATAATTAATTTGTAAAACAGATCCAAAACGAAATTTTGTTGACCCGGTCTCGGTTCTGACAATCGTTTACAGTTGTACAATATATTTTTATCATATGACTACCCACACGCGGTGGACTTTAGACGCCAGAATAAGTGCGAAAATTCGACTTTACTTATACGAGTGGATGGGGATTTTTAAGACCTTTAGGATGCTAAATCCCGAGATATTCGAACAATAATTTTATTTAAATTTGAAAGCGCGGCTTAAATTTGAAAATAACCTAGAAACATTGACGATGTTTTGTTGGTATTCAAAACTACTAACTATATGTACCAATAACGACATACGTTCTTAAAATCTTAAACCATGCTTTACTAAAAGATGAGTCATAAGACACCTCTCGCTGGCCCGACTATAATACTGAATCACTTGTTTTAATTTACAATCACATACGAAACAAGATATGTACAAAATAAGAATTTCAACATTTATAACATCCTACAACGTCAACAATGAAATTGAATTCTTGCGCATATTACTAGGTGATACAATATCACTATATCCGAAATATCCAATTTCTTTATTAATAGAAAGTTGATTGGTACAAAGATTTATAAAACACGTAGACATTGTCAAGGTGTAAACTATTCGGATGTTCTACAAGGCTATCATACAATGACCATTAACCAAGAATAGACCCAGTATTCGTTATCATTTTATCAGGAATTGTTTGGCTCCAATATAACGCTAGGGCAAAGGGGAAAAGAGAGGGGAGCTTTCTGACAGCGACATAGGCGTATATTTCTGGAGGGACTATGGTAATTAATAACGTCAATGTAACCAAACAATAAACAATTAAAAACTTGTAGTAATAAGTGAAACAGTATTTGCGCTTCAGATTGATAAGCAGCCAAAATATAAATTTTCTAATTTTTGCTTACTGGGGTTTTTGCAAATAATTATTGTTACGTCTATGGTTTGTTTACTTACATATTCCGCACTGTCTCACCATTATAAAACTTGAGTTATACAAAAAACAACAAATAATAACGTTACACTTATATAAACGTTCGAAAAAAACACTGCAATAGTAATCAAAACAATCGTCAGAATCAGATATTGTCAACTATGGGTGCAGCCATCATCTGGGAGTTTGCACTTATGTTGGGACACATACAATTGTAAACAAATAGGTCTATTCCATACCCATCCTTATTCCCAACATGCATATATACGTAATGTATGTATGTATGCTGGGAATCCATGATTATGGCTGAAGGAGCTTGGAAAGCTCAAACAGCCGGCCCTCCCCCTCGGGGAGGGAATGAAATACGCGACCTTTCCTCTCCTCTCCTTTCCAGTGTTTCCAACTTAGCTATATATATATATATATATATATATATGCGCAATAAATGTCATTTACATAAATTTATTCGACAATCCAACTCCAAATTTAGCAACCAATCGAAACAGTCTATTTTTTGAGTTTGAGCCAATTAGGATCTGATTACACTGGCAATCTTTCCATACTAAGGAGCAAGTTCTTACAGCGGTAATATATATATATATATATATATATATATATATATATATATATATATATATATATATATATATATATAATAAGTCATTTACATAAATTTATTCGACAATCCAACTCCAAATTTAGCAACCAGTCGAAACAGTCTATTTTTTGAGTTTGAGCCAATTAGGATCTGATTACACTGGAAATCTTTCCATACTAAGGAGCAAGTTCTTACAGCGATAATGCAGGAGAGAATAAAGGTAAAAAAATTCAACAATAAATTAATAATAATTATTATATATAACAAAATTACTATACTCTACTGCAATTCGAAAAAACCTTCAATTTTTCTGCACTTTCTTTGGATTGTCTTGCTGAATCCAACTCGTGGTAGGAATCCTTTGGTAATTGTTGTCAGTCAGAATCACTCGTAGTTGTTGTCTTTAGAAAATCGCCACTCTCGCTAAAGCATTTGTGGCGATTTTTGTCACAACAACTATTCGTGATCTGACTGACAAAAATTACCAGCATGATTCCTACCACTTGTGTTATATACGAAAAGACAAACTTGTACAAAAAACTATAGGAACATAACTACTTAAAACAGAAGAAAAATAAACTATTCCGTTTCATAGACTATGTGATTCTGGAAGCTTCTACCAGTCCACCATTGAATTCAACACACTTGTCAATCCTTCTACGCACGTTCATGGTTATCCTTTCTATTTGTTCTGGAGTAATTTCAGCGCAGGCTTGTATTATCCTAGCCCGTAATTCGTCTATAGCCACTTAATCAAAAGACTGTTTCGCTCGATCCAACGATTTTCAAAATGTTGATTTAACTATTCTCTTACCAAAACAGCGTTATGGACAGGAGAACCGTTCAATTGAAATTTTAAATCAATAAGATACTGTAATGGTAAATCATCTAATGCGTTCGAAAATTCGGTCATAAGGAAATTATTTAAAAACTCATTTACATTCTAATTACCCACAAAAAAGAAAGGATCAATAATTCGGTCCTTTAGTATACCGCACTAAATGTTAATTTATTGTGAATACTGTCTCTTTGCCTTTATGACGAATTACGGATTCTCAGCTTACCAGTAACGGTAATATTGACTTGAAACTACCCCATTGTTATTAAATGTAGCATCATCACTAAATAAGATTTCATTGAAAAAAATTACATTATTAAGATATTCTCACTGTAGCCAATAATAAAACCCTAATCTTCTTTCTTCATCTCCCAGTTACAAAGTCTGCAAAATTTTGGGCTTAAAAGCCTTTATTTTGTTTTTTCAAGACGAATATTGCAAAATTTGGTCGTTATGATGCCGCGGCGACCATTATGCCTGGTTCTAAACAATTTTTTGAAACAGACCCTGTCCCATTGAAGACATTTTTAATGCGTTGTACGGTGCTCAGACTTCTGTCTGGGTGGCTACGATTAAATTCTCTTACAGGTTCTCTTATCGAACGCACATTATTGCGAGCAAGATGAACAATTTCTATTTTGTCTCTTAAAGAAAGATTTTCCATAATAACAATTATAACATTGTACGAACTGTTTACAATTACTTTTTCACCCTTTAACTTGTCACTTTACTTGAAATGTAAAGGTTGAAAACTAATTGTGAACAGTTTGCATAATCTTTTTATTCACATTCATGGCATCCTATGACCTATGTCATCAAAATTATGAAAATGTTGATAATCAGGTAACTAACAATAATGACAGAAAACGATATTTGATTCGGAATAGGGCACAAGTGACAATTTGCTTTTATGCAGATGTGTCCTGTAACAAATAACCGGCCCTATTGCTTTATCGCAGCCTACTATTTAAATTCAAAAAATTTCTTTCTTTGCTAGAAAGAAATGTCTAAAACTTGAAGTGCGATACATCGTTGAATTCGCATTGAGGGGCTCTATCGAATAAAGGGAATATCCTTTTGTCGGTCCGTATGAAAATACAAAGTTGATGATGACTTCTCAAAGCCGAAACGTCGTATAAAAAATCCGTTAACGTAGGTTTGTCGATTCCCGCTTTGTTTCTTGGTCGTAGAAATGTACCCAAGTTTCATCCATAGTAGCAACGCGGCATAAGAATCTTAAACGTCTTTTTCAAACCGAGCACAGATGAGAGCGATGCTTCTACCATAGCACGCTTCTGGTCATCAATCAGACATTTGGGGATCCACTTTGCAGAAATTTTTCCATGCCCAAATCGACGTGAACTATATCATGGACGCGTTCATGAAATATTCAGTATCTCAGATATTCGTTTTAGCCCAATTTAACGATCTGATAAATTCATATGAAATACTCATGTCATGAACTGTAACGGGGGTGGACACAGATTGACCTTCCCGATAGGTTTTCTTCTTCAATGGAAAATTTACCTCTTTTGAAGCTTGCAATCCAATTTTTCACAGTCGCATACGAATAACATTGATCGCTAAGGGTATTAAGCATATCTTTATAAATCTGGTCACCTCTTAATCCTTTCAAATACAGGTACTTAATGCTGGCTCTATAGTCCAATTTTTCAATTTTCACAATTTCGATCGACATCCTTTTTTAAAATTTTATTGTGCAACTCTGGTTTGACTTTTTGACGCGAAGCTTTACACTGACACTTCCACTAAGTTAGCCCTCGTTGCAGCGCAATATTTTCTTTACCAACGGAATCGATCTAGGCTAACAAGATATCAATACATCCTCGTAAATGTCCGTTTGCATTCTCGTCTTTTTAACGCGTGTAAAAATTGGTCAATTTGATTTACTGAATGCCCTCTCAAATTTGATGATTAAATTCCTAATTGTCTGTAAACGGTCGATTAAGTGCTATTTATGAACGCACATATATTTACGTCGGTATCATTAATGCCCAATACTGACTAATTTACATACTTAACACCTTCAGTTACATAAGTGCCACTCTAAAAGTTTCTTTTAGATCGCGTGGGTTTTAACTCAATGATTGCTGTTTATTACAAATCTGTTTAAAGATTACTTAAATTTTGGAAAAGTTTAATAACAATTTCCAATTCCCATTGAGTCCTTTTACTTTTAAATACTTTATCCTCAAAATGGGCTTTTGCAGTGTAACTTATATATATATATATATATATATATATATATATATATATATATATATATATATATATATAGGCACTAATTGTTTACAAATGAAAACAGCACAGGTCGTTACAAAATAGTCGCGCGCGACCTCCCTCTCCAACTATAACTCTGAGCCCAGGTATCTTTTCTACCCTGTCACTCTTACAAAAATCCAGGCAATAATTTTGCAAAACATCGCCATATTTATTCCGCTAAAACCAAAACAGCCTATCCCAGAGGAGTTTCAACATCACGTCTTTGCTGGCGCACAAATTAGAAAAAAAGGGCTACAAGGGAATCAACGCAACCGATACTTCAAAATCGCTGCCATCTTGAAATTTTTATAAAAATTGTAATAATTCTTTGAAACATTCAAATTTCGCATCCATACTTATTCCACATTACGTTCCCACATATGCGCGACATTTTTTTTTGCAAACTTCAGTAAAAGTCAACACTATTTGTCCTTGATCATACATAAAATTTTCAATTGTGCAATATTATACCATTTATACAAGAATGTTCTTCCGCTACACTTTAATATAATATTAACATAGTGTAAATTCACATGCCATCCATTTACAGTAATTTTAAACTCACATTCCTTAAAAAAACAGTAGCCAAATGCAGTAGTACTCATTGACGTCTCAATAAGGTTGTTAATAGAATATTATTTCTTATTCAGATTTAATACTTTCAACTCATAAATAATTATACCGTATTCAAATATGCGTTTACACAATGCTCAATGCTCTACTAACAATTCCAGTGGCGTAACATTTACACCAACTTACATTATGTACACACAAACAAAATTTTCTCGAGCAAATTCACTGCAAGACTGCATATACCCAGTGCGCAAAATAATCTCACACTAATTAAGAAGATAGTGTGAGTCTTACGACAGAGAGCGAGGTTGGGGAGACAAGATGTGATTAAGTAAGTGACCCATTCTCGCAAGGGTTTACTTTAAGATTAGAAAAAAGGTTCTCATTGGTAATGTGAGATCTTGAAAATGTGATTACAGAGTTTATCAAACTTACCTATAACATCCTTTAATGGATTGCATGAGATATTTTGTTGCACAAGAACCATTACTATATTAATTACAAGTAATTCCTTTGCGGAAGTTTCAGATGAATAGAACTTAAAACAAAATGAGGTTGTGCTAATAACACCTTCAAGAAAAATACATTCTTCAAGTTCCCCATACTGATAGGTTTTCAGAGTTCTTTATTTCCATTTTCGATAAGTTATTGGCTATTGCCACGCCCGAAGTACCCGAATGGTAATCGTATTAGTGCAAGTACACTAACTTATGCTGACCGTTTGCAGGGAATCCGCCAGAGGTGAAATTTGGTTGGTAACCTACTATGCAGTTACTTACGAAGTTAGTATAATGTCTCGCGCCACTTTGGTTACGAGGGGCGGCCAGTCCTGGAACAGGTAGGCTCCGTTGTGGAAGACCGCATAAATACGTAATGGTGAGTTAGTACGTAATGTTAGAGATATGCATTGGAAAAAGTATCAAATTACGAATGTAATAAATAAAAAGCAGGATGATATTCTAAGGATGTAAGGGACAAAGCGCAAAGGAAACGATGTTGTGGAGATGGATTATCGAAGTTTGATGCTATAGTTAGGTGTTGAAACTGAAGTGCATGGTGCAAAAGGAGTTGGAGTGATTATAAACGAAAGAACGGAAAGGTGTGTTAAACAGAATGAAATGGTATTCGCTGGGTAATGTACTTACAATGAAAGTGGAATAAAAAAAAAACGTTGTGGGAAAGAATTGAATGTATGTAAGCCAAGTAAAACAATGATTTTATTGGAGATTTGAATGTAATGTGTGTGTGTAAGATCGAAGTATGGAACAGATTTTTTTTTATTGTATCTAGAATGTGTGTAGGATAAACTGGGTATGGAGAAAGAAATTGAACGTAGTGAGAACCTCTAGAATTAAAGCAGACAAACTGGTAGCTGAGGATTTGAGGAATGAGGTACGAAGAAGCGTTGAGCAGAAATTTGAATGTGTATCAAATGACAAAGAATGAACAAATTAGGAACATTGACAATGGAAGTGCGTGATGTGCTTGTGGAAGACCCACGGTGGGCAAGAAAAGAGCATTTGATAGACTGAATCTGTAAAAAGGCGTACCTGACAATGATTGTTGCAAACAAATTCGAATAAATAGTGATGATCAAAGACCTCTAGGCTACTCACTACTCATTATCTGTCATAACTTTCACTATACAGGGTGTCCAGAAACTCTCTTGACAAAAGGAAACTACATACACAAGACATGATTTTATGGCGATTTAACCCAAATTACCTTAATCCAAAAATTCCTCCTAAAGGAGCTAGAGCTCTTTGAAGATAACACCATCAAGTACCTTTTTGTTAAATATCTCAAAAATTGCTATGTAACAAGTTCAAACTCCGTACAACGAATAAGTCCATAATGACAAATCGGTCACTGAAAACACGATTTTCTTATTGCCATCAGAAACAGTCCACTTGATGGGGGCCAACAGCTTGTTTTAACGAAAATTTCTTATTTTCAATTTTTTAATGGATTTTACATCAAATTTAAAAACTACGGTATTTTCCACACATAATGTGCTCTTAGTTGAAATAGCTATCTCGTACCGTTTGCGAGAAAAATCAATTTAAACTTTTTGTGTTTCTGGCAGAAAATACCGTTTCATTACTAAATTATGTTTACAATGCCTAGGTGACTGTGACAAATTAACAAAATCTGACGTTATGTCAAATTGTTTTGATGTCAAACAGTTATTGTTGTATTAAAAAGATAAAAACTTGTTACTTTAAATCAAAATGGTTAGTTTTTCCAATGAGGAATATGCTGATATCCATTTAGTGTATGGGGAAGTACAGTGTAATGCTCGTGCAGCAGAACGAAGACACGCGAAAACATTTCCAAACAGAAGGCATCCCAGTGGTTCCTAAGAATACTGAAACTGGTAGATACAGTGATATTACAGAAGAATACGAAGACGATGTTTTGATGAAAATTGAAGAGTATCATGAGATTAGCATCAGGAGACTCGCTGCTATGTGTGCTAATATTTCCAAATCTTCCATATGGAACATTATTCATCAAGAAAACTTTTATCTTTTTCATTTTCAGAGAGGTGATTTCCCTGCCCGCGCAGAGTTTTCAAACTGGTTGAGGAACAAAAAGAACATCATTACGTATACATTGACGAAAAGCCTCATGCAATAAAAGAGCCTAAGCACGAGCAAAGATTTAGTATTAATGTCTGGATAGGTGTAATCGATAACTAACTAGCTGCTGGGACCTGTAGAGTTATCTGGTCGTTTAACGGGACATGAGTATCTTAAATTTTTTGGAAAATGTTTTACCTGATTTAATAGTCGATGTTCCCTTGATGATCAGAACGAATTTATGGTTCTTGCACGATGGTTGTCCAGCTCATTTTACTCCAGAAGTTCGCCAATTTCTTAACAGTAGTTATAGTAACCAATCGATTGGAAGAGGTGGTTCAGTCAATCGGCCTGCAAAATCCCTAGACTGAAACCCCTGTGATTTCTCTATTTGGGGATACTTAAATTCATTAGTTTATGCTGTTCCAATAGACACGCGTGATCAGTTATGGGAAAGAATTGAAGATGCTTGCAATGAAATTAGAAATAATCGTGGAATTCTTGCAAGAATTAGACAATCTTTACAGAAAAGAATAGATTTATGTATGGAAACAAATGGTCATCGTGTAGAGCATAAGCTATAAAAACATTCGTTTTGTCCTTCTTGTTGTTAGTTGCCCTCAATATTATTTTTTATAGTAGATACATAAATTGTATTATACTATCTTTAGAAAATAAAACGTATGTTTTATTAATCATGATTTCCACAAACTTTACAGCAAATTAAATAACTAATTAAAATAAGTAAAAGTCAGACACTCTTTGTTTATTTAACACAGCCAACCAGGCATTGAAAACATAATTTAGTAATGAAACGGTATTTTCTGCCAAAAACACAAAAAGTTTAAATTTATTTTTTTCGCAAACGGTACGAGATAGCGATTTCAACTAAGAGCACGTTTTGCATGGAAAATATCGTAATGTTTTAAAATTTGATGTAAAATCCATTAAAAAATTTAAAATAAAAAATTTTCGTTAAAAAAAAGCTATTGCCCCCTCCCCAAGTGGATCGCTTCTGTTGGCAATAAGAAAACCGTGTTCTCAGTGGTCGGTTTGTCATTATCGACTTATTCGTTGTACCAAGTTTGAACTTGTTACGTAGCGGTGTTTTTGAGATATTTAACAAAAAGTGACAACGGTGCCATCTTCAAAGGGCTCTAGCTCCCTAGGAGCCATTTTTGGATTAAGGTAATTTAGGTTAAATCGACATAAAATGATGTCTAGTGTATGTAGGGTCCGTTTGTCAGGAAAGTTTCTGGACACCCTGTATAAGCAACGAAACTACTCGCTGAGGTTGTCTTCCTTTATAGGTGTAATCCACAACAAGTGAAATAGACGAAAATGGACACTCCGTACTTATGAATCGTAAATAATAACAATAATGTTTGATAAATTCGTAATGTATGCAATAAACGCCATACGCGAAATACTAACTTTGTTAGTGCTCGGCCAATTATATAACTATGTAAATACCTCACTTAAACTAACTAAGTCAAGATGTAAACTAACTCAAAAGGAAGCCACCAGGGGTGTTAAACTGTAAAAAATAAAACTTAGTATACTTACTAATTTATTATGGCATTACAGGCAAATTTATGGTATTATTTCACAGTGGCCTTCATCGTGAGAGTGCAGCGGAAGTTTATATTATCCTCGCCAAGGTGTTTACCGCTTCGTCACTAATTTATGAATTTAGGTATCCAATTTGTTTATACTGTCTTCTCCTGTAAGACAGTGAATTAAATAATGATGGTGAACATTCGTAGTGTATTTGACGAAATCGACATACGGTATTGAAATATGAATTTAATTCTCATTTGAGTAATACGACATAACCTCGATTTGTTTGTTTATCCTTTAACTGTTTCCCGATTTCCTACATTTACTTCTTTTAATCATCATTTATTACACACTTTAAATCAGTTCTCTTCAGAACTGCACCCTTTGTTATTCATTGATCAACGTTCTCTAATTTTTACAAAATAAATCACAATAAATGAGTAATCGTATTTTCGAATTCTGCAGCTTTAAATTCTGCCATCTCGGGGTATATTTTTTAATCAAAATGTATTCTAACGAAAATAATTTTGACTCATGTTTAAGTATTACAACATATGATTCTATGTGATCACGTAGCGGTAAACACTCCTGGCGAGGATAGTAACATATTGCGCTGTTTATGATTTTACAGATATAATTGGGGATAGGGTTCAATTTGAGTTTCGTGGGCAAATAAAAATAAAGCATTTAAACTTTTTCATTATTATTAAATTGAAATGTTAACGTGAAATCATAAAAATTTATTTCACACAAGGAAATATTCCTGTGTATAATTTAATAGTTCTTTACAATTATTTGTTTTAACGTGTAACAGACTTCTATGGAATTTTCAACAAGTACGCATGCGTTGCGTCCTTGCTAAATTAAATGTGTGCAGCTTATCAAAATTCCAAACAACGATCTTTTCTCAGTAAGTACAATTTTACTTTAATTAAAATTAGAATTATTATATTTATGATCACACTTGTTCATTACCTTTCCATATATTGATATAAGTCGTCGCACAACAATTATACAGAAATTAAAAAAAATACATACATACAGGACATCAAAAGAATAATCAATGCAATCTATTTGGTTATGATAATAAAATAAATTCATATGTATTTTCGAAATTTCCATTACATGGTCACCTTAAGCTTGTTCCATGTTAACCTTGGATGTAAACTTCATTCCATCTAACGATGATACTGCCTTCCTGTAGAAAATGGTACTGCTTAATTTCCATAAATTCATCCAGCTTCACTAACTTGTGGTAAATCTTCTTTGCGGTAAATACGTTGCACTTGGGTAATATGCTCATTTTCTTTTATAGTTGCACTTTTATTTTATTTGAATATTTAAATATTTATTAATTTTTCGAATTCATCTTGTGACTTATTCTTTCATAAACTTTTATGATTGCTAACACTTCTATTTTAGATACCGATTTGAAGTTAAAATTGTTTTATAACCTCAATTACTTTTGAGAAAAAATAAACATAACATCCAAAATAACAGACGAATTTTATTAAAATAAAAAAAATGCACATCACCCGATGTTGAACAAAATTTCGAAATGAAACAAAACAATAATGTCGAAAATTATAACAGGTAACCTTAGTTTTTAAAATTTTGTTATAAGTTATATCGATTGTTTCTGAAATCTCAGACTCTACGTTGCTCGCGGTTCACTTCCAAAAATGTTAACGAAAATTTTAACTTACATGTTTACAAATGCACTATTCGCACTATGACTTGTTAGCCACAAAAAAAATAGAAGAGAAGAGAGTGAGAAATCAGGAGTAATTCCTTTTATGCTTTCTCATAGCTACCATAACTTTAATTTTTTTTTAACATTACATACAAAAGATCCTGGCATTCCATTGGTCTAAACAAAAAAATTAATTTAACTGAAACATAAATTATGCCATAACTTTTTTAATTCAATTCGGATTTGCTTTTTAAATACATTTTTGGACTCGGACAAAATTCTGCATAAATAGACACCTCACATGCTATAATTCGCTTCATGAATTTACATTTTGAAAATTTTATACCTAAATTTACTAATATCTAATAAATATTGTATTTTACAACTAAACTGATGACATATTCAGCTTCTACATAAAAAACTGTATGAGAATACACTTAGCTCTACCCATTTGACATAGTTATAGAAAAATTTCTATTTTAATACCTTAATTTTATGTACTTAACGTAGCTTTTCAAAATTTATGTTTAAACTACATATTTAAAGTTAATTTCTTTGTACAAATAAGGGAAACCTATTATTATATGCTTTTATAATTTATTCTGAACTTATCTTGCCTTAAATAAGCTATAAATTTGTAAACTTCTTAATTATTGTACTTAACCTAACCTTACATAATTTAATTTAAACGTTTATATCACTTGTAATGTTTATCTAATATGTTCCTATATATGTCTCTAACATAATCACTGTTTATCTGTACTTTATAGTTTCTAATTTTGTATTTTCACACTTTCATATTGTTATCATATTTTGTAAGTTTTTGTACACAAATTGTATTTATATGGTTGTCACATTGCATATGTAATATTCAAGTTCTTATATATGTTTCTAAGGCACTTTAACTTCTTAAGCACTTTTTAAACACTTAGTCTAAGATCTACCAACATAACGTCTTCGTACCATAACCCTTTTTATAGTTCGCAGAGTTTTATGCATTGTACCATTTACTAAATTAAAACATTTAATTTTGTCAAATTTGAAAAATTAAAACATTTAATTTTTCAAATTTGACAAAATTGTTTATTACATCTTTAACGATTTTTAACAAACATTACTACTGACGAAGATAACTGTAAGTGTTATCGAAACGTTTAGATTGTATAATTTGAAATACACCATTAAAAAACCCCAAAAAAGATAAGTATTTTATAATAAATAAAAATATTTCAATCAAAACTTTCAAATTTTATTCACAGAAACTGGGTTCCCAGGAATAAATCGAACGGATTTCCATTAATAGTTATATACCGAGACTTATGTTTTTTGCCGATTAAAGCTGCTTTTGCAACATTTTGCTTGTAAAATGTGTAAATGCTAGAGGGCTTCCTTATGAATTCTTAAGGCAAAATCATTTAACATAGAGCAAAATTAAAAAAAAAGCAGCTAACCGTATTGTAACAGTCAAAAATTGTAGGCCGAGGGATATGAATGTCAAGATTAATTCCAAAATTCAGTTATGAAATGTATTCAGCCTTTTTGTCGTCCGTACACAGTCACGTGGTATATGAGGGAAATAATTAATTATAATATACCAACGGTAAATTTTCTAAAATTGTTGATATGGTAACATCCCGCAATCAAAATCCCGAGCCGGAGGCGAGGGGTTATGTTGAGGGATGTTACCCAGTAGCAAAACTTTCGAGACAAAATATTACCTGCAAAAAAAAACGAAACCAGGGTGTATTCGATACCCCTATGTCCCAAATATAGCTTGTTGGAAGTGTTAGAAAATTATTTTTTTCATAATGATGATATTCAATTCAAAATTATTGAATTAAAGAAAATATTAAGGTTTCATAAATAATGTATTTCGGAAATCTTATTTAAATTTGATAGCAAGTAAAATAAAACGCGATAAAAGAAAATACCATCAAAAGTAAAAGTTAGAAGATATTCATCTTTACAAGATCAGATAAATCTTTACAAACAGAATAAAAAAGATAGTTGTGATATATTGGATATAAAGAAACATTTAATTAGGAGTGGTTTTAACGATAACTTAACATGACCACAAAATTTACTACATAAAAGAATTCATGTGATTTCTTTAATTAAAAGGTTTGGTTCCGATTTAATTAAATTAATTACACTATTTAATTGTTTTAAGTGTGCTAATTGAATTTTGAATTAAATTAAGAAAATCGTTCATTCTTGTATTAATATATGTAATCGTAATACATACTATGAACTCCTAAAATCTATACAGTTGCTCTTAATATGCAGATATCTATAATTAATTAATTTCGAGCACAATTAACTTATTTAAAAATAACTATAAATCGATAAAAGCTTGTCCTAATTTAATAAAACACTTAATTGAAAATAGTCAATTTATTTATTTGTTATTAAGTATGGAATTGTTTATGTAGTTAGCTAAAGACTTATTCACAATTTGACATATCTTATTAATCTAATTAAATTGTTAAAATTCATAAAAAAAATGTTGGTTAAAATTGAATTTACTTTAGTTTGAACGTTTTCGCAAAAAAATGTGCTAATAGTATTTAGTCGAAAGGTTTTAGACTTCTACGTGATTCGAAACGTGTAGTAGTCTAACACATTTTTGAATAAATACCGCCGGCGTTGGACTGTCTTACGTCCTGGACAAGACCGGATATTTGCGCTCCCCACTGCATCTTTTAGTAATTTTTACTGCGTATCCATTTTTTTTAAAAAGCCCTATTTTACATTTTTTCTGACTAATTTGATACTTTAAAATATCTACAAATACCCACCACAAGATACCTACAAATATTTTTAAAATTATAACTACTCATGATATCGTCCAAATTAGAAACCACCTTAGGCTGCTGCGGTACGTATTTATTGTTTTTAGTTCGTCCCAGCCTACGCTTTGCGCTATTTTACTTGCTGTTTATTTTTTTTGCACCGAGTATAATAAGAAATATTAGGTAACTACAAAGTGAGTCTGTGAATGTGATAAAGTGAGATAATTGAAGCAAATAAATATAACGTAGGTTTAAAAATGTGTAATTTAAAAATATGGGCCACCGTAATTAATAAGAGAAGAGACATGAATTATGTTAAACAAACAGTATGTAGTTGTACGAACTATACCTGATTCAAGTCACCAGCCGTTGCACGTCATTAATCGTATACCACCAATACTATAATTATAATTTAGTATAAAACATTAATAAAATTTGCATTAAAGCCAAAATGTCATCATAAGTACAGTTGGTATTAAAAGTCATCGTGTAGGGTTAGCAACCATATTTTATCCTTGTCGCACACTTTGCAGTACATATTTACAACTTAAAACGTAGTGCGAATATAAACTCATAAAATATCTCGATGTTGTCACGTCAAATTTTGTTTACTTTGTTAAATTCACCCGTACACACTTAACTTATTTGTTTTAAATTCCCTTACGAAAAACAGTACTTTTTTATTTTACATGTTAATGTTTTTTCTGTATTCTGATAAAAAGCTTATGAGTAAATCATGCCTTGCACTTCATAGTTACAGCATATTTAAGCAATCGTGTATTACCCCGGGTAAGATTGGTCTGATTCTAGCAATGAATAACAAAACGTATCACAGTTATTGATATTCTCGAAAGGATTTTTTAAATTAGTAGGTATGCAGTGGGAAAGCAGGTCAAACGAAGACAATTTAGAAAGGTACAAGACCATCGTTTCTCTAAACCAAACTGTTGTATTTCATTATTACATATAATAGGTATACAATATCTATTGGTTCCTAACCCAAAAATATGTATAAGCAATTAGTCTGACAACACGTACACTTGACAACGCTGATTACTACGTCATTGGTTTAGTATGTTTTAAGCTATAACGTACAACGCCTGGTGGCTTGAATAGCGTATAGTACAAGTTTAAGCCAATATACAGCACTGTTGGCGCTGTCGTTTTACTTTGTCGTAGAGTATTGCGTATCCAAATAACTGCTTTAGCATAGTGGTAGGGGATCTTGCCAACTAACGGGAAGTCCTGGCTTCAATTTGTTATCTCCGTGTATCACAAACTTTTGTTTATTTTTATGGACAATAAATTTTCTTTTTTTTTCTAACCTAAAGGTATGTCGTAACATTTCGTAAGCTCCTGTTGGTTAATATTAAAAAAAACTTCCCGGAGAAACTGTTCTTTTAGACAAGGCCTGATCTTACAGTTCCTGTGCTCGCATTGTTTTTTTTTTAATGTACTACATGTTCTAGGGAATGATACAGTGTTCGTTCGATTTTGATTTAAATATTCAGTGTTATTAGCGATAATTATGTTTTGTTCAGTTCTATAATAAACCATAACTTTTTTGGTCTAAAATTTTCCTATTTTATTTAATGCAGTCAAATACTAGTCCTTTGTACCAGATCAATTAGCGGAGCGAGATCCATTGTACTATTTGTGTAAAATTTACTTCAATTCACACTTCTAACTGCAGTACGTACGGAGAAAGATTGCTTCGGGTGCGCAGGTAAAGTTCATACATTCCGAAGCGATCGACATGTAAACTGCTTTTCCCACGTTTAACAGCAGCGTTTGGCTTGTCCGTGTTGACCCAGAGTTGAGCTCGTTTATTGCAGTATGGAACTAATCGCCTTAAAATCAGGACCATGGGCGCCCATATGATTTATTATGGGGGGGGGGCGAGTCTACCAGGGGACCTAAAAGAAGAGGGGGTATGGAATAACCCTCAGTATAACGGGGGTCCGGGGGAGGGAAATTAAAAGAAATAAACCCCTCAAACGTGTTTTTACGCGCTCTGGAAGTATAGTTTACCATATTTTGTAGACTAACTTTTTTTCCATATATTGACAATAATGTTAAAAAATTAGCTCAAAGATAAAATGTAGTTTAACTTTAATAAAAATTAAAAAAAAAATAACGATTTAGGGTAAATTTAAAATTGGGTTAGGGACAGTAATTAACACACATTAAATGAACACTGCTTGTATTTACGCATAAAACTTACAATTCAACACGAACTAACATTTTTCCGAAAAGACAAAATGCCCGTACTTTTCTTTTCTTTAGGGCAAACATATAATTCAACAATCAACATACATTATGTTCAATCCACATAAAAGTTTTCTGGAAAGACAAACTGAAAATTTCTTTTCAGACCAAATCTATCCATGACTTTTCCTCAAACCCTAAGTCTGTGAACACTGAGAAGATACAATGTTGAGAGGCGATTTTCTTCTACAGTACTCTTTAACCATGTTTTAACTCTACGCGGAGTGCTGAATGAACGCTCCACAGTACATGTTTTAGGGGGAATGGTTTGGTAGATGACGAGCATTGTCCTTACTGATGGGAAAAACGTGGTTTCTTGTACTATTTCATAAAGGGTTGTTTGTTCAGAACATTCCTTCTTAGACCATACATCAAACCAAAGTCGGGTCAGCTTCTAGGTTGTCGATATTGTAATATTTTTCCAAACTCCTAACGCCTTTTATGAAGTATTCTTTTTTTCCCTTTTTTATAAAGTGGGGATGAAGAATCCCGCTTTTAAAGGAGACATTTTGAATTTTTTCAAATCTTCATGAAAGAGATAATAATCGAATCTATATAAGGATTCTATATGACTATTTTAAAATAATGTTTGGGTGTCAAGTATTTCAGGTCAATATTGAACCTGCGCTGCTGTCTTTTTGCTAATCTGAGAATTTTTACATCGATGTCAAGTGTTTTGCAATCTTTTTCAATGCCCTCAAATATAGTTGTAAACTGATCATCACCTTCCATTTGTTTTTGAAACAGAGTCAAAAGATCTGTATTAATGTACTTGTAGGCGGTGTGAAGACCCGTATCAGTATTCTGTAGTTTGTTCACAACTGGTTCTAGATATGACGAATATCTAGATATGACATGTAGACAAATCATAAAGGTAGGGGTTGAGGTTGCGCTTCCAACTGGCTAGCACGTAATTTAACGTCTTGGTTGACTTTATGGCTGTTTGCGAGAATGTTGAGGCTTACCTTAACTGTCATAAAGTTTTCTTTGAATAGCCTTATAGATTTGTACTTATAAGGCCACCTAGTTTCACAGAATAGAGGAATGTTAGGTATGAGTTTTCTGCGTAATACACTTTGTCTGAAAAATCTAATAACTTGTTTGATGGTACCAACACAGTTACGGATTTTTTGGACATGATTAAGGTCATTGACAACTAAGTTTAGTTGGTGTCTTCGACGAACTTCAAAATAGCTGTAGAAATTCCCTCAGCATCCAAAGTAGTCAGTTCTGAAAACCCTAGAAATTCTTCTTTTACAACGATTTGTTCAACTTTTCGTGTACAAAACGTACTCCAACAGACAGTTGCTCTTTTCCACTGATGTCTGATGTTTCATAAGCTAACAAGCTGAAGATTTGTTCTTGAATCACAGAGCCACAAATATTTACTAAATCATTTTGTACCTGGTGTGATGTGTATTTTACTTTGCCACTGTGGTGGTTTAAATGTTCCTCCAACACCTTGTCACCAGAATTTACCCTGAACAGAAGTAAATCTTTAAAATTTCCTTCGTCAGAAAGTTTGCCTCTAATGGGTATGTCATGGGTTCCACAGAATACCAATATTAACAGAATAGAGTTTAGTGCGGTTGGCAATTACGTTTTCTGAAATCCCACTGTCTATCTGCTCAACCACACTTTTCCTTTTCAGTTCTATGGATTAACAAAAGCTTTTGGCCTTTCTTGTGGTTTCGATATGACAACTGCTTTTTTCATGCCCTCGAGCATCTTCATGAAAATGTTTGTATTCATGGTGAGCCCTTATTACAAAGTTACCAATAGTCCCCCTTTTTAAAACCGGCTTGAAAAGAGTGAAAACTCGCAAATACCTCACTTAAGCTTAGGTGAATATACTAACTCTTATGAAAAGGCCGTTTTATTTTTCTTCCATCATCAATGTCTTTTTTAAAAGCCATGAGATGAGTTTTGAGCATGTGGATTCGTAATACGCTGGTACTCTACATATTCTGGAACTGAAGAGTACATTAACTCACCTACATCAAAGCTGTGATTTGCAACCAATTTCATCCAACTCAGTGGCTGTGTGAGTAAGATTTAATAACGGAATTACAACACTAGTTGAGGAAGAACATGATGATAATGATGATCTTGAACCATGTAGAGCCTGGATATCAAATGACGAGTCAATAGCTGGTGTAGATGGTGATTCGGACGGTGATAACCGCCGAAATTTGGCTGGTATCGGATCTTGAAAGTTTGGCAATTCCTGACGGCCGACCAAAGAAATTTCTTATATCCATATCTGAAATTAATACGAGTAAATCTGAACCACGAGTCTTGCCAAATTCTCGATCCTAATCATAATTTAAATACAAATTGAAAAAATATGAAAAACAAATTGTTACAATAATATACAGATTTTAGTTTTTTTTTGACATTTTCTACTTCAATCCGATCGATGCTTCATAAATCATAATAACCTGTCAACTGTCATTTCGCGGTAAAGCACCTTGTGAAAAAGGAGTATGTAAAAATTATTAGTTAATTAATAAAAGTTAATTTTGAAGTAATTCATATCAAATCACAGTAATTTAAAATTACAGGTTTTAACATAAAAACTAAAAAAAAAAAATTAGTTTAATCGAAATAAACTAATAACTATGTAGCGTACCTTTAGGCACAAGCATAAATAATAAAATTATTACTTTCACACAATTAAAAAAAGTATGTATTTTTAACCAATACCCTCTTGTTTTGACGTTCATATAAAGCAAGCAAGCTACATGGCCGAGTAATAAAAAACAAGAAAGAAATTAAAACCAAGAGTAATAAAAATAAAACATGGGTATTGTTTAACCATGTCGGGAGACCGGCAATGTTCTTTTTCGTAAGTACAACAAAATCGTGGAAATCAATGATCATTTAGAGCCTAATGCTAATTTTCTTTATAGTATAAATAACTCAATACTCACCTAATAAGAAACTGTAGTTATAACATAAATAAGTTAGGTATCACGTTCACAAAACAAGAAACAAACACTAAAATTGCACAACCGCACTCATGAATGTCATGTCACTCCAGGATACACGTGTATCGTGATGTCACTCCACTCTAGGGAGAAAGAAAACGGAGATGATTTGTGAAGGGTGGGGGTACGCGCATGCGAACAACCTGCTTCTAGCATTTGTCATTCTACCTTCTCCCATTTATCATGATATTTACTTTGCTGTTCATTCGGCGTGCGGCGCGTGCGGCTAGAGAGGTTGGATCGAGGTGGCTCTGGCGTCTGCTTATCGCACACAGAGGCATACACACGCGCACTCACCCGCCTCGCATTCCAGAGGGAGCGTGCATCAAGTTGTAATATTTTTAGACATCAACACATTGTAAACAATTATAAATACTGACAATATCTCAATTTGATTTAAAACTTACTATGTAACAACATTTTTGCTTTATTGTGAAATTTTAAAACTATATTTACCTGAAAGCCAGGGGGGAGGCTATGTCCCCCCCGCCTGCCCCCGAATATGGGCGCCCTTGAACAAGACCAATACTAAACTGGGAATAATAACTCTGAAGTAAATTAGCAGGTATGTCAATAAATACATTTTGGAATGCATTTAATTATTAGAGAAAGAGCGTAAGTACAGTTATATCGGAATTCACAATACCATTGAATAGCATTTTAGTGGATTTTTAATTACCCTACACATCAGTAAGGGTAACATCTAGCTAAACTTAATATAATAAAAGTTAAACTTATTGTGGACTATCGATTATAGAACAGGTTCCTCTGAATTGACTAAAATACCGCCAAATTTCTTTAATTTTCATGAACGACAAATACCTACCAATCCTAGTTTATATTTTAATTTTAATAAATTTAAAATTATTTTTTTTTATTAATACCATGAATGCGAGCTACTTTGGCCCTAGGGGTCATCTTTGGCCCGAAAAAAATACAATGTTCTCTGCTAACCTTCAGGAAGTAGTTTTAAAATTAATTTCGACAGTGTCCGCTAGGGTGCAGCACTAAGCACGCAGTGATGTATACCAAGCAGTTCGATAGCTCTCCACAAGGAGCAATAGTAGTGGTTTTGTTTTCTTTGTGTCTTTTAAATCTCTTAAACTTTTAGTTGTGGAAACAGTTCTTCATCTTCTAAGAGGTTGATAAGTACCTATTTATAAACATTATTTAATACTTTATGTAGTAGTATAGTTGTGCACTCATTTCCGTTAAGGTTTTTATTTAAAAATTTCACAATAACAGCAGCTGTCCTAATCTTCAAAATCACAACCTACTTTGGCCCAGCTTTACTATAAATAATATAACTGTTAACATAGCTGTTCTAGCTAATTATAACTTTTTTTTTATATTACAAATATATGTAGTGGGTACTTTTTTATTGCATGCGTTTGTTTTCACCCATATTGGGAACGTGCCGTCTAACTACAAACGTCAGCCAGGGAACCGAAGTTATGCTGAATACAGTAAAGAGCACCTTCTAAGGTGTTTGGAGGCTATTAAATCTGGTGAAATGACGCAGCGGCAAGTCGCGGATCGGTATAAAATTCTGCGAGCACTATTAAAAACAAACTGAAAAATTTGTTTTCAAGCACACCGGGTCATCCGAAAGTCTTCAGTGAGGAAGAGAAGCTAGCACTTGCTAGTCACGTCGATAAAATGTGCGAATTTGGCTTCCCAATTGATGAACTCGATTTACGATTCATCGTGAAAAACTATGTTACAAGACAAGAGAAGACCATTTCATGTTTTTCTGGCAATTTTCCAGGCCGTGACTGGGAAAAATCTTTTTTGAAGAGGCATCCTCGAACTGACAAGCCAAGTTTGCCTCGAATATAAAAAGAAAAAGGGCCCAAATTGATGAAAAAGTAGTGTGAGACTACTTTGTACAGTTAAATGAAGTACTTAAAGATGTCCCACCTCAAAACATATACAGTTACGAGAGCATAATGAATTCGACCAAGTCCAACATTAGTGTGACGTTTTGTGGGACCGCTAATGGTTAATCAATGTACCCTTACATCATTTATAAAGCTGAACACTTGTGGACCACATGGTCCGAAGGTGGCCCTGCAGGGGCAGAGTATAACAGGACTAAGCAAGGGTGGATCGATGGAGCTACTTTTGAAGATTCGTTCTCAGTCCACCTCCTTTAAATCTTGAGAAAACAAGAAGGGAAAATAGTTGTCATAGGAGACAATCTTAGCTTACACGTCTGTTTAAACGTGGTGAGGACTTGTGAAGCTAATGATATCCCCTTTGTATGCTTGCCTCCCACTTCTTCGCATCTTACTCAGCCTTTAGATCTGGCCTATTTTAGGCCTCTTAAAATGAAATGGAGACAGGTCCTAACCCAGTGGAAGCAGTCTGAAAGCGGAAAAACCGTTGCAACATTGCCTAAAGACATTTTTCCAAGATTGCTGAAAAAGTGTTTGGATGAATTGGAGCCCTATGTAAAGCAAAATTTAAAGCATACATGCATACATGCAACGCAATTGACAAAGAGGAAGTTTTAAAACGTTTACCTTCCACAAATACGTCTGTTAATTTAGAACTGGTAGGAGATACGTTCATCCACCATTTAGAACTAAAAAGACAAGAAGTTATCAAACCCCGATTGATAAAAAGGCAAGAAAACTGGAAGTTTCTGCAGGTAAAAGTATTACAGCAAATGATATTATTCAGTATGAAAAAAGAACAAAAAACAGAAAGATGAAAAGAAATGAGATAAAGAAACGGAGAAAGAGAAGAAAAAACTAGAAAAAGAAATAGAAAAACTTGAAAAAATCCGTCAGAAGAATTTAGAAAAGAAAACAAACGCTAAACTTTGAAGAGGAAAAACGCAAGAAAAACCTGGGAACCCTGATCAACGGATGAAGAGAGCTATTACAGCCTTATTTCATCAGGCCACAGTGAGATGGTTTTTACTACGGAAGACGAAAAGGAACTGGAAGCTGTTAAAGGTCCCGAAGAAGTCGACCCAGTTTCATCTACTTCTTACAATGCCAATAACTCCCTAGAAGAAAACCTCAAGACCATCCTCCAAGTAGGGCATTTTGTTGTTGTAGAATGGGATGTGCTCAGGTTTCCAGGGATAGCTGTTGTTGAGTGCATGGAACGCACCGTCAAGGTTTGGAAGTGGCCGGCAATAAAGCACTCTTTCTTCTACAAAATGTTTTCTATTAATAAAATTATTCACTGTCCAAAACCAATGAAAAGAGGACTGTTCTCCATCGGCAATTTGTGAGACAATAACCAGGTCTCACACACATTTTTACAAAATTTAGATTTATATATGTAAAACAAATACGTGTAACTCAAGCTTCATATAGTTAATATGTATTTTTCTTTCAAATAAATAGATGTTCTTATGAACCCAAGTCTTTCTTTAGCACCTTGGGCCAAAGTAACCCAAACGCAAAGGTAACATTGACCCAAATAAAAAAATAAAATAAAAATGGTAATATCAGTTTGAAAAAAATATGATTATTCAAAAATTAAATTAAGTGTAGTCTAGATGTTTAACAAGGTTACTACAGTTTAGAAAACGGAAAAGTAACAAAGTTATTGGAAAAAGATTAAAAAAGTTCCAAAATGTGGATCAAAGTAGCCTGCATTCACGGTATCCAAATTCAAATTTCATCTAATTAATCTATTTGTATAACCGGAATTGCTGGCACAAATTTTATTAGACTTATTAAAATTTACTGAAACATATATTACACATTTTTTATTATTTTTGACTTTAGAGCATCATTTAAGATAAAAATCAATTTTTTTTTAATTCAAGCCAGATGTTACCCCTTAAACTAAACAATTTAGCGGCGACACCTGATTGTCAAGCTTGGAAAATTTACAATTATACGAGTGCGCATCCGTCCTTGGGGCAATCTTTCTCCGTGCGTACTGTATTTTCAATTCAAACCATTTTAGCATGGTTTTTTGTAACACAGTATTGCCAGATGTTTGTAACAATAATTAGATAAAGTAGTACATCTTATTTAATTTTTTGTAGTTAATAATGAAGCGCCAGAACGTTAGCGGCTGGGATAAAAAGATAGAGAAAGATAAGAAAAAAATGTGTGAAGCAGGCATTACAAAAATCAACAGAAAATTAACTTTTTTCACTCGAAAACACAACCTTGTAACAGATATTCAACAATCTGTGTCACCTTCCACTTTTTCGAACGACCAATTGGTAGTAAAAGCTCTGGAGAATCGAATCTTAGATCACGCTGTCCAGCCCGAGGAATCTAAGCATAACCAAGTAAAGGAAGCATTAGAAGATCAAAAAAATACAGGGCTTTGGAAAATATTACAGAATCACTCAAGTTACGGCATATTAACAGTTTGGTGTTATTGCCATCGCTCTGACTTTGCAATGGAGTCTACATTTTCCACCGTTCCAGAATTGAATATTTGGCTAACAAATCTGAAATCACCACTGCCAATTTCCTAAGTTCTCCCTCAAAACTAAAATTACTTCATCAAAAATGCTCAGACTATAAAGCTGTTCCTGGATATTTAGAAGTTCGATTCGCCGAACACGTTAGAAATCTTAATTATCCATTTTAAATCATCTACCTGGGTGAAGACTTGTTTCGGAAGAATATGAAGCAAGCAATTATGCTCCAAAATACGACAAAAATGTTGCAAGTGGTATGCTTAAAACATGGAGAATTGATTCCCAACAAATGATGCTTACAGCACTGATGGCTGATATAACACTTATATTTCAATCCTTATAAAAACTAGTTCAGACATCAACAACAATTTAAAATATGATTAGCCTAATCTGTGCAAAGTTAGAAGCTCAAATAATATCTGCAGGCCGGCCACTAGTTGAAAATCTGTTTGGTTCTGAGGAAGTAAATTTTGCGAGTAGCGTATGTGGTTGCTGGCCTTTGATTCTGGAAATTCCGGATATTGATACTTCCACTAAAGGCACCAGACATGCTGATAAACTGAGAAAACTTATTATTTGCACCACTGATATTTTGCAAAAGTTATTAATCTCGTTGTTGCTAGTAAGCCCCCATTCATGACCACTGAGAGGATTATTTCTAATTTTAATAAAATAAAAACTCCAGACAGAATATCACTGAATGAAGACACAATTATTGATCGTTTCTTATTGTCTTTGAACGGAGTTGGAACAGCTCATTTTGATCCTAGACCAGCAGTCGCGGAGTTTTTACAGAAAAAAGAACGACGTTATAGAGAACCAACCTTAAAAAATTTATAAAACTAGGAATTTTATTAGTACCTTTTTTAGAGATGATTAACTATAGTTATTTTAACCTATACCGGGTGATTCACGTCGATGGTACCTTAGACGTTTACGGAAAACGAGACATGGGATCTTTTTGAAAATTTGGTCACTTGCATGGCTGGCTCGATCTATCGATCTAAAATATTTTCAGCATTGCGACGTTGCCGCTTGTGTGGAAAAGTGGCATCACCTTTGATATTTTTAATGAGATGCCCTGTATATTATTACATTCTTTGGTTCGCTATTACTTTTAAATTATTTTTGCATTACACATCCCTATGCCTATCTTCAACCGTTTTTGAGTAATTAATTAATTTCCTTATTTTTAGCCAAAACATGGTTCCAATCGAATGTTCATTATTGTGGTGTTTGAATTGGTAGAAAGTTGAAATTCTGAATGCACTCTATGAATAAGCTGTTCATCAGTTCTGCGTAACGAAATTGGTTCTATATTGTACAGGGTCGTTCGAAATTTGTTACGTTTCCGCAAGGTACAAAAATGCAGAAAAGTTCATTATTTCAAATGGGACACCCTGTATATTATCGAATATTCTGATAGACAATTGAAGTCCCCTTAAAATGATGTATCATGTTCCTATACCTAAACAGATCACCCGACCTCACACCTCTTAATTTTTACTTGTGGGGTAATTTGAAGAGGAAGGTTTATATGACACCGGTACTCACAAGACCTGCGTCAACGAGTTATCATTGCCATTCATGTTTAACTGAATTTGTTATTTGACGTTCTTTTTTTATAAATAACAGTAGGTATTAATAATGAAATTATTGTATAATCGTACAAACTTTCTTTTGTCCATTGGTCGCAAATTAGGATACATTTCGTTGAATTTCCTGCATGTTCTCGCTATAATTTGGTCACATTGTCCACGAAAAATAACTAGTTTTATCAAAACTTGAATTGTGTAGTAATTTCCTGCTATTTTGACCCATTTCAAATTTCTCCCGTTAATAAACACCCGAATGTTTTATTATTAGTACACTAATTGTGACAGAAAAGACAGAATAGTGCGATTTTTATAGGAACATGCTTCTATTTCGGAAACCTTACTGTTTAAGTATAGGAACATGATATATCATTTTAAAGTCTATTCTATCAGAATATTCGATAATATACAGGGTGTCCCATTTGAAATAATGAACTTTTCTGCATTTTTGTACCTTGCGGAAACCTAGCGAATTTCGAACCACCCTGAACAATATGGAACCAATTTCGTTACGCAGAACTGATGAACAGTTTATTCATAGAGTGCATCCAGAATTTCAACTTTCTACAAATTCAAACACCACAATAATGAACATTCGATTGGAACCATGTTTTGGCTAAAAAATAAGGAAATTAATTAATTACTCAAAAACGGTTGAAGATAGGCATAGGAATGTGTGAGGCAAAAATAATTTAAAAGTAATAGTGAACCCAAAAATATAATAATATCAAAATATCAAATGTGATGCCACTTTTCCACATAAGCGACAACGTCGCAACGCTGAAAATATTTTAGATCCATAGATTCGAGCCAGCCATGTAAGTTACCAAATTTTCAAAAAGATCGCATGTCTCGTTTTCCGTAAACGTCTAAGGTACCATCGACGTGAATCACCCGATATTTTATTCTATTTTGTTGAATTTAACATTTAGTTACAAGTAGATATTTTATTTTATTATTTCGATTAAATAATTCCAAAAAGTAGTCTAGTCTAGTGAGATTACCTGAATAAATCTTAGTCTTACTATATTTTGTTTGTTTTTTTTTTGTATTGTATAAAAAGGAGTTTATTTTTTATTTTGATTGTGTTGTATTTTTTGACCCATTAAATATTTATAATGTATGTTTGTTTGATTTTTTTCTTTTGCCTTAATGTATTTTAGGTATCATATTTTGAATTAGCTAGCGTTTATTACAAGAGGCCAAGGCCCAAATGTCATTATCAATTTCCTGTTTACTGGGTATCCAATTCGAAAGCATGCGTATCCAAATGGATACACAAAAGTACGTCAAAAGATGCTTTGGCGCTCCCATTATTAGATAGCGCAGCAGAATGCAAATTACCTCATAATCTTATTCTAGTAGTCTGGTTGGCCGTCCGCCTGAAGCGTAACTCAAAAACGACTCAATAGTTTCGAGATCTCAGTGCCAGAATAGGGAACCAGGTAATGGAAAACTCCTGATACACATGTGCGGACATAATGAATTAAGAATTACACGCCAAGAATTCTAACCAAAGCTAGCAAACGTTATAAGATATGTCTAAAATGTTTTCCTCCTTTTATTTTTTGCTGTTTTAGAGTAATGGTTTTCTCTCTAGATAAACATAATTAAAGTGTTTTTCCATGTTTAGTAAATTCATGTAAATCAAGATTTCTCAATATACCTTTCAAATCACCCGTTTTTTTGTTAAATCAACCACCGCCGTTTGACAGTTTTCCCATGTAGTATTTTGAAAATCTTCTTTCTGAATTGAAACCACATGCGAAATAACTTGCTGTAGTCCATGCTGTAGAATAAGTTGTTATGGTATTATCCTTGATTATAAAGTAAAGATATATAATCAAGGGTATTATTCACCAGTAATTAGACTTCTCTAATAGGGCTGCCATTCCACTATGAACAACAACCAATTACCAAATTACTAAAATGCTGTAAGTGTAACATTGTAATGAAAACGATATTTCAGTTGGTTACCCTGAAGCGCATTTTCCATCCTTTCCTACATTACAATAGCAAAAGACAAATATAATAACAAATACGACCTTCAAACGTCTTAAAATAGTATTTTCCGACTCAGTAGCGTATCACTCGGAGAGGTAGCTTACGTTAGTAAAATGGAGAATTTTACAATTAGTGCAACTTCGGTAAGATTATACAATATTTTATTAACTTTCGTCTATTTTAACTGTTATTCCGGCGTAGATACAGATGAGACTAATTAATTTATGTATAATTTCTTTTAAATGTTTATAAATTTGCGATTTTTAATTGAGCAATGGTTATCAATAAAAAAGTAATTTACTACGTACTACAGCGCTCAAAAATACAGGTACAGCTTGTTACTGTAGACACTTCCAAATTTCAAATTTTGTTGTAGATACATCGCACGATTTCAAGTAGGGGTTAAACATATGTCAAACTGGCAAATTTGATAGATTAAAGACTCTTATCAACCGTCACTTTGACATTTCCTGGTCATTGCCTGCTAATGCAATTGATTATCTGCCGTCAAACCAGATGCACACAGCCAAAATGTTGCTGAAGAGTATTTTTTGAGCGCGTTAGTACTATCGCGCTAAAAAAATAATTAGTTAATACTAGATGAGCAATTGCGGGTGGCAATGGCGACTTTATTAATAATAAATTTGTTCAAATACATTTTTCACTTTTTTAATTTTTATACCTATGAAAAAAGGTACTACGCCAATTAATGCTCCCGCGCTTTCTTTGGTTATAAATCTAAATGGCAGCCATATTGCAGTGGTCTAATTACTGGTGAAACGCACTATAAATGTTATCGCTACAAAGAGGAGTCCATTTGGCAGTAGTGCTATAGTTGAAATTATGTATAATAATACGATCCTTAGATTTAGCACTGATGAAACCTTTCTAATGCTCACCCCCATATCAGTTTGTAAGATTTCTGCAGCAGAGGGGCACTAGACGCAATAATACTCGTACACTTTTTTGTTACACGTTACACTTAGGTGAAAAGCGTTCATTGGGACATAGATTAATTTTTCCAACACGGGTAACAGATGGACACTGTATAATTCTTTGACAAGGAAGTCCTTAACAAAGGTACAATTGTATATGCAACACGCCCGTCATAAGGAACTTTTGTTCTTTTATTTTTATAGATAAGTAAGTACACTTATAGTAGATTATTTATAAATGCAGTTATTAAGGAATTAGAATGTGGAAAAATTGGTTGGTTTAGTAATAAGGAATATGACATTCAAGTGGATTCCATTTGAACAACATTGTATAAACAACGGCCAAATGTCGAAAAATCGGTAAAAAATATATTTTTTAAATGTAGCTCGGAAACTATAACCAATAGTTTCACATTCTTGTCATGTTTAGCTGGCTAAAAAAGGTTAATTTGAGTCCTGGTAGGTCGAAATTGTTTGTTTAAATAATTACAAAAAACTGTAAAAATTTTCAATTATTTTTCATCTCGTGAAAAAAGCACCTACGTGCTTGAAACTTTCAGTAATTATGTCTTTTATTGCCCGTAACTTACCATATTTTTTCCGTAAAAAAGTATTAATTTGTTTTCGAGAAATTCTAATTATTTGTAAAAAAGTGACAAAATGTATCGTGGAATTTGGCTTTTTTTCGTCGGTTTAGAGGGTTTTCCCAAGAGAAAATATATCTCGACTTACATTTTATATGTATAATTTGGTCAGATCGAATTTTCACCATTTTCATCTTCAAAATTGTCAACGCCGCGTGCCATTGATGACTCATTCTTTCATCCCGTGGTTACGGTCAACTAAAAATTCATTTTCATACATGTAAAACTCTCTGTTTCTCTTATACATAATGGCATCATGAAGTTCAAGTATCACACTAGTTGCAGAAGAAATTACGACTCTTAGTATTTGTAAATAAACAATGGGCGAATTAAAAAAAAATATCTCAGTTCTTAATTTGGCTACGGGGACTTTTTTTTATAAATACATGAAAAATTGTGGACTTGCAAACCTATATCTCTTTTTTTGCAAAGATATTTACAGTAAACTCATCCCAAGAATGACATACATTTTGAAGGTGAAAATGGTAAAAATTCGATCTGACAATATATATATATATATATATATATATATATATATATATATATATATATATATATATATATATATATATATATACGTAGATACATACGGTACACAGCGTAGTCCGGGAACTGACGCGCATCCGAAGACAGGGGTAGAGGACAACAGTTAGAGATGTTTTGACTTATACTTTTTTTTCTGCGGCGCGTCCTTTGAGTACTGCAGTGTGGTAAAAGTTCTTGTGCGAAATCAGTTTTTTCAGGTTTTTACAGAAACCGCTTGTGGTTCCAACACGATGGAGCGCCGTCACACTTTGTTGGCCCTGCCAGAACCTACTTAGATCCAACTTTCTCAAATCGGTGAGCAACATGAATAGTCTGGTCTATGAAAGGACTGACATTGCAAGCGGCAAGACCTGGTTGCAGGGACAGTAGATGCAGCGGGGCAGATTCAAGATAAACCTGAAGTCATCAGGGCCACAACCAACTCAGTTGCAATAAGGTGTCGGGTTTTCCTAGCTTAAGGAGGTGGGCACTTTGAGAACTTGCGGTGATTTTTGACAAATTTTGTTAGTCAAATGTATTACACACATAAACATTGATAGTCTTGTTCATCACATTGGCGAAAAGTGGAAGCACTTATGCGATCACCTGCACCAACTATCATAAAACAGGTTCGTCAATTAATGCGATTAGCAGGGTATTTTACAAAATTTATCCCTGAATTTGTTTCCCGTACGGCATGCATCACAAAACTTACCCGCTCGAATGAAAAATTTTGCTGGGGTAGAGAACAGGAAACAGCTACAAAATATATAATTCTCTGCCTCACGCAGATTTCTTGAATCGTCATCCTGTTGCAGTTCGACTTTTGGCGATTTACGATAGCTGGCTTTATATTGAGCAAAGGGGTGATGCTGAACTTAAACAGTTACTTAATGATTATGAGGAAGATAAACTGGATAAATCCTGCTATTCCGTAAAAAAATGAATACTTTACTATATTATTCCTAAACCTGATGGGACCAAAACATCGAAACCACTGGTACCGAGGCAGAGTCGTTTAGGCTTATTGAGAATATTTAACGATGAACAATGTCATATCGGAATCGACAAACCGATTGAATCTATCCAAAGACATTTTTGGTTTCCCCGATTACGACAACTTGTTAAGAATTATGTCAAACATACTTGTTTTGTAACAGCAGAAGAAGCTCAAAATGTTTTTCAATCATTTATTGCACTATTTGGAACTCCCGATCAAATAATAATTGACGCTGGTAAGAATTTTAAGAACTGAAGTATATAATTGGTTGCACTCAAGATCAGATACCATTTTACAACATCTCATGTACACAGATACAATGGTCAAGTAGAAAGATATATGAGAACAATTATGAATCTTGTTAGAATCGAGACTAAAGTAAAGTCAGAATGGTCGACCAGCTTATGGAAGATACAACTTGTTCTTAATACCACGGTACAGAAAACATCTCCTTTGAAGGCACTAATTGGAGGTTCATGGTCCGTTTGAAATCTTAAATATTACTCCTCTGAGTTAGAAGTATATTTGAATCATTTATTGATGGCTGAATGCTAAATGATCTTGTAGTAATTTCTGAGGTATTGGCAGCTTTGGCAAATTGTCGAACGCTATGTATGCTTGACATTTGAAATGAAGAGTGTTATTGTTTTACAATTAATTAGAGAATTGTTGAAAGCTTGTATCCTTTACAATTGATCTGGAAATTGATAAAAGCTTGTATGCTTTGCGATCGATTCCAGAGTTGTTGAAAGCTTGTACGCTTTACAATTGATTTGGAAATTGTTGAAAGCTTGTTCGCTTTGCAATCGATTCGAGAATTGTTGAAAGCTTGTACGCTGTACAATTGATTTGAGAATTGCTGAAAGCGTGTGCGCTTTGCAATCGATAGGAAGATTATTGAAAGCTTTGCAATTGATTTGGGAATTTTTGACAGCTTGTAGATTTTACAATTGATTTGAGAATTATTTAAAGCATGTACGCTTTGTGATACATTTGAGAAATTAATGAAAGCTTTGTATACTTTGCATTTGATTTAAGGATTTCTGAGAGCTTTGTATCCTTTACAAATTGGTTTTCGTACTATTAGAAGGCTGTACATCTTACAACAATTCGAGAAATTATCAAAACTTAAGCGTATGCTACATGTTCAGTTTGATATTTTCTGAATTCCAATGTTTACGGCCACTATTTTGGAATTTTGAAAGAGGAATAATTCATTTTTTTTTCTCTCCTTTGTTAAATGTTAAGAGCTCTAAATTACGCTTTCATGCTCACAACCCATTAATGCCCACCGGCACATACATATACCAACTTATTTTAATTTTTTTCGGAAAATCTTATAGACTTGGTACTGCTAAATATATACAAAATATTCTTTGTGATGTTGTCTATACGGCATAATTTTTCCTAAAGTTTAGAGTTGGTAGTTTTGATTTAATAAGTAAAAATACAACCCGTTGCACAATAGTTTGCCAAACGTGTTTGCACTGTAATAAATAATGTTTTTTGTTCGCTTACATTATTTGATTAAAAGGTTTTACATTATTCTTACACTAAACACATTGTATAACAATGCTGCAGTAAAATAAAGGTGAATTTTATTTAGAATAATATTTTATACTTTGATAAATATTGGTGGTACACGAATGTGCCAGTGGGCACACTCGATATCGCAATAGGTAAGCAGTTCTGTGAAATTGACCTTGGTTGATATTTAATTCCGTTTGTAAAATTTGTAGGGTAGACATGAAAACTTGCTATTTAGTTGTGATTAGTTTGTATGCGTAACAAGTGGCTGAGTATTTTATTCATGAGCAATCGTATTCTTTGTCAGTTGGTTTGTATAATTATATTTCGAAAAGTTTGAGAGTGATACACAAAATATGGATGAATCATCGTAAGTATAACTTGATTTTATTTTGTTTGATCTTAATTTCCCGCGCATATAGGTATACAAGGGGTCCATATGGTAAAGGCCTTCTTTTTCATGAATTATTAGCAGAACTTGAGAACTATGATAATCTGGATATTTCATCTATTGCAATTGAACCGCCCTTCGAAACAGATGGCGTGGAAAGCTGTGAAGATTCAGATGCTTCTGATTTAGAAACTACTGGCGATATAAATCGCTTACCTAGCAGAATTTTATTGTCAAAATGTGTTACTACCCGGAACAGTAAAAAAGATGCCATATTAGATAACAATGTAAAAGCTGGTACTTCAAAGGTAACAAGCTCTAGTGAAAGCGATGACGATGTTTCTCTTGCCGAATGGGTATCTAAAGAAGAAAAATATTGAGGACCATAACCAACAGTAAACAATTAGCAAAATCGACTAGAAAAAAAGATAAACAACTGGAAAGAATTTGGAATGAAACAGAAACCACATTCGAGATACCAGAATTTCAGCCTTCACACCCATCAACTGAAGATTTTTTGAAAAATACGCTTGCCAAACCTGCCGATGCATTTTTTTCATTTTTTTCTGAACAACTTGTCCAACTAGTAACAACCCAAACAAATTTATATGCCGGTCAAAAAGGTAATCATAACATTCACGTAACAGAAAACGAAATAAAAGTAGTTATTGGTGTGTTGCTTTTTTCCGGATACCATATATTACCTGCACGTAGAATGTATTGGAAAAAGACGCTGACTGCTATTGTCCACTGATTGCAGATTCTATACGACGAAACCGCTTTGACCAAATTTTACGGTATTTACATGTAGCTGATAATCTTGGAATTGATGAAACTGATACGTTTTATAAAGTCAGACCGATTTTTGATCACCTGAATAATGCTTTCAAGCAATTTTCTGTAGAAGAAAATTGTAGTGTAGATGAAAGCATTATACCCTATTTTGGTCGCCACGGTGCAAAACAATTTATTCGTGGTAAAAGCCTATAAGGTTTGGATTTAAATTATGGTGTTTGGCTAACCCGACAGGATTTCTTCATCATGCTGAACCTTATTGTGGATCTTCAACTCGTTTACCAGAAACTTTATATGGGCAAGGTGGAAACGTTGTCTTAGGACTAGCACATCACACTGGGCTTCCAATAGGCACAAAGTTATTTTTTGATAATTTATTTTCATCCGTTGGGCTCTTAGACAAACTTACAAGTTTAGGCTATGGAGGAACTGGTACCTTGCGACAAAATAGAGCGCCAAATGGAGCCAATTTTCAGATACCAAATTATTCGCTAAAACAAGTCGAGGAACAATGGAATCCAAAACCGATGGAAAGTTAGTACTCGTGCGTTGGAATGATAATGCCGTTGTGACTGCTATATCCAACTGTGTTCATATTCAACCTCTAAAAACTGTAGAGAGATATTCTAAACGTGAAAAAAAGAAAATCCAAATACAAATGCCAGTACCCATAGCCGCCTATAACAAAAATATGGGAGGCGTTGATTTAAATGATCAGTTCCTATCTACGTACAGAACATCAATAAGAACTAAAAATGGCGGTGGCCATTCTTTAGCTGGACAATAGATCAATGTTGTGTACAAGCATGGTTGTTATGGAGAAGGTGTGGAAACAAAAATATGCCGCTACTTGAATTCCGGCGACAGCTGACTTTATATTTGCTAATAACTTATGGACAGCCGCCATTGAAACCAGGACCATCATCAATGCAATTGTCTCCTGTTGCCAATCAAATACGTGTGAATGAAGCAAATCATTTGATAATCAAAGGTAGTGCAAAATGGAGAAGATGTAAATCCTGCCCTAACCGAACTAGTTTCGAGTGCAATACCTGCAAAGTAGCCCTTCATCCAAATATCTGCTTTAAAAATTACCATAAACAATAGTTTCTTCTAAAATGCGTTTATTTTTATTACAAATGTAATAATATTAGAGATGTAACTTTTAATTTTAGAATGTGTTTATTTTCATTTCATTTTCATTTACTCATATGGTACTTGCCCAATGGCACATGTATGTGCCACCTTTTTTTTTGTGTTTTCCGTTCAAATAAAATTAAAATATTAACAAATACATCTTATTTAGTGTACTTATGTCTCCATTTATATAGTTTTCTAAGAATCAAACCAAAAAAGATACGGGCACTAACGGGTTAATAAACGCCATAAGTTGGATATTTCGGGTTAAAACGCTTACATCCCCACAGACAATTGCTTAACCGGGATGTAAAAAGAATGCTCTGTGATTAACTTATTTTATCCAATTTCAACTACTGCGACACAATCTATGTTACTGTTTTCGATGCGAATAGAATTCCAAAATGTCAGAATTCCTGTTTAAGACTAATTTTTGGCATCAGACGTTATGATAGGTTCTCATAAACTTGCTGACTGTAGGTGGTTGAATATGGAGAACAGGAGGATCTTGCACTCTGCATATTTCTTTCACAAAATAATTTTCTTCATAACGCCCCCTTATTTGTACAATCGCATTACATTCAAGACAAGGATTCATAACTTAAATCTCCTCTTATGCATTCAACAACAACGTTTGAACGTAGTTTTTCTTTTAATATTGGAAAATTATATAATTATATCTCAGAAGTGTAAACATGGAACTTTACTATATTTTCGTAAGACTTTATTTTACCATCTGTTCACTAAGCAATCTTCAAACATTGGATGAAACATGATTTTCTAACTTTCCCATTAATTAAGCTTATTTTTCTTAGTAATTGTATTTTTCTTATTTTCTTTTTATTTATTGTGTGATATCTGGATCTATGTCAAGGGTTAAGTGGTAGAGCATAGAGTTAACAATAATTTTCTCAACGATTCTGAACTTCCCCTTGGGTTTCACATTTACAAGATTTGAATAAAGGCATTATTATTATTATTATTATTATTATTATTATTATTATTATTATTATTATTTTTATTATTATTATTATTATTATAATTTTTGTTACAACGAGAACTTGTATGTATGATGGTGAACAAGTCTAAACGTCGAGAGCGTCGTTAGTTTCAGAATTGGCCGTGTTAGAAATCATTGACTAAATATGACAAATCCGAAAATTTTTGTTAACGAACCGCTGGCGGCCAGAGACGGATTCACTCCCTGATCTCTGTTTGCAGAGAACAGATGTTTTTGCATTTAATTACATTTTTGTATTAAAAAATATAATACATTTGTGTTAAAATTGAGTGATTTGTGTGTCTACTAACGTCAGAAGTGGGATCAATTCATTGTTCACACACACCAGATCAGATGATTATGGAGAACCTATTGTCAGAGTTGGTGAAGGCGATTAAATTATCCCGTTCATCTCCTGAACAAGTAGATTTACCAAATTTTGCCCTGATTTAACAGACGCAAAGAAATGGCTGTCAGAAGTTCCAAATATTAAAAACGAATTTGATTGGTCTGATCAATAAATGATCATGAGACTCGGTAGTAGCTTTATCGGAGTTTCTACAACATGGTTTAACGCTTGGTCGCCAGACAATAAGAATTGGGAAACTTTTCAAAGGATTTTCACAGCCATTTCCGCCTAAGAGAATTTTGGGTCGATTACTTTCGGATGCCGCTGCGTTTAATAGCGATCGTTGTATATATATATATATATATATATATATATATATATATATATATATATATATATATATATATATATTATGAGCCCGTCCCATCTCAATTGGCCCACCAATAATTTTTCTTTTAAATAAAATTATGCTAATTCCGGTAAATTTAACTTAAGTATTTATTTTTATTATCATTTGTAACAACATTTTAAACAATTTTAAACATTTTATTGCAACATTTAACTTTACATTATTTTTTAATTGTTAAAAACAAGGAAAACACACAAAGTCCAAAAACCTTTACCACTGTGTGACGTCGCCTATATTTTTAATTACGGCTTGAATTCTTTTGGGCATCGTACTTATTAAGTTTTGACACTCATATTGAGTGAAAGTATCCCAAATATTTTGAAGTTTGTGTTTTAATTTGACTGCGTTTCTAGCTGGTTGTATTCGTAATCGTTTTTTCATTGTGTGCCAAAGGGTTTCTATTGGTGACAAGTCGGGACTGTTTGCCACCCACTCCAAAAGTGGGACATTATGATCAGAAAGCCATTTTAAAGATTTTCTTGATGTATGGCAGGCCGCCCCGTCTTGTTGGAACACAAAATTATTATTATTATGCAATAAATCTGTCATTGTTGAAAGTAACGATTTTCTTAAAATCTCTAAGTATTGATTGGTGTTTACAATTCCATCAATGAAGTGAAGCTTTCCAATACCTCTAGCAGACATTGAACCCCATACCATAACTGAAGCAGGAAATTTTACTTTCTTTTTTAAACAA
Source organism: Vesta saturnalis (assembly GCA_036346205.1). Classification (NCBI taxonomy): domain Eukaryota; kingdom Metazoa; phylum Arthropoda; class Insecta; order Coleoptera; family Lampyridae; genus Vesta; species Vesta saturnalis. The sequence continues at coordinate 1,782,040 of JARFJB010001442.1, forward strand.
TCTGAATTGAAAGCTTTATTTTTCTGACGAATAACTCTGCTTCGATTGTCCCCAACACAAACTTCAAAACGAGACTCATCACTCCAATGGACGCTACTCCATTCATCACTCGTCTAATTAATGTGACTTTTAGCCCATTTAAGCTGGTTTTTCTTTTGTTTTAATGTTAAGAGTGGATTTTCTTTCGCCTAAAGAGAATTAGCAAAATTACAAAAAAATTTTTTTGGAAAGAGTTGCAATAAAATTAATTGCCTTGTAAGTTTTAAAACCTAACTTAAGGGCTTCTTTATGGCACGTGGATCTTGAAACACTTAGCTCCACAGCATCGCTCCAAAGAACAGATAATTCACCATAGTTCGAACACCTGTTTTTTCTAATAATCTTCAATGTCCATCTATCAGCATCTGATATTTTGGATTTCGACGCATACCGAGGTTTTGTAGCTATTGTACCCGTTGTTTTATAAACTCGAATGATACTTCTGACAGTAAACATTGATAAATTAACTAGATCGCCAATTTCCGCGTTTGATTTTCCCTTTTTAAATTGATTGACAATAATTGAGCGAATTTTTTCATCAACAACCTTTCCACGCGTCATTTTATTAATAGTAAAAAAAAACAAACTTTCTTTTGTTGGACAAAGACAAAGCCTACTTGATTATTTCAGATATTCAAAAATAAAATAATAAATTCGAGAAAAGCAAATAACTATTTCTTTTTTGTGTAAAAATATGTTTTTAACAATTAAAAATGATTTAAAGTAAAATGTTGCAATAAAATGTTTTAAATTGTTTAAAATATTGTTACAAATGATAATAAAAATAAATACTTAAATTAAATTTACCGTCGATTAGCATAATTTTATTTAAAAAGAAAAATATTGGTGGGCCAATTGAGATGGGACAGGGCTCGTACTATATATATATATATATATATATATATATATATATATATATATATATATATATATATATATATATATATAGGGTGAATCTTATCTAATCCGCCAAAATTAAAGGCGTGCTAGAACTCATCATTCTAAGCAAAAAAGTTCATATGTACATGGGTCCGGAAATGCTTCGTTTCCGAGATACAGGGTGTCAAAGTTGAAAAAAAAATCGCGTTTTCTTCAATATCTTTCGACTGTTTCGAAATAGTTTCATGAAATTTCGTATACGGGGTTTTTTTGGGATGACAAATTCAAATTTGTGGTCCATTTGGTTGTCGTTTCTAGAGGGCGCCAGCGGCAACGATTTCGACCCCTTTAAATCGTAGCAATTTTTTTGCTACACTGTATGCCATTTTGGACTAGAAAAATCGATTCTCCTATCTTTTCTTCTAAAAAAAGGTATATCTTAGTGATGTCGCTAGGAGCAACCCTTTCCGAGAAAAACGCTTTTAAAACTCATGATGCATACACATTTTCGGAAGGTATTTTTTTGACAGGTTTATCAATAGGAATTTTTAATTGTTACTAAGTAACTTACTTGTTTACTTATGTACTTATCTGTCTCTTTGCGTTCATTGATAATAAAATTTTAATAAAAAATCCATAATTAAATACGATAGAATGCCTAGACATACAACATGTATACTTTTAATATTAATTTTTTTCTTTTTTTAATGTCTTTTTCTCGGCAAGGGTTGCTCCTAGCGACTTCACTAAATTAAAAATATCAAAGGTGATGCCACTTTTCCACATAAGCGGCAACGTCGCAACGCTGAAAATATTTTAGATCGATAGATCCGAGCCAGCCATGCAAGTGACCAAATTTTCAAAAAGATCCCATGTCTCGTTTTCCATAAACGTCTAAGGCACCATCGACGTATATAATATAATATATATATATATATATATATATATATATATATATATATATATATTTAAATAAGACAATTTTTCTTTAAAATTTGTGTAATTAAACGTAAAAATTAATTCAACGTTTCGGGAACGTCCTTTGTTCCCTTTGTCAAGAATTTATTTGACAATTACAGAAATTGAAATAAGGTAACTATTTTTAACAAGTACAAAATATGAAACAAGGTAACTAATTTAATTTTAATCTGGACGAGTGTGTTTGACTTCGGGTAGTTGGTCTAGTATGTGATGTAGAAGGTGCAGAAGTGGGGACGCCAGGAATAGTTGCAGCATAAGTGTTTGAAATTTCTGGAAGATTTGGAGTTGATTGAAATGTAGAATCAACTTGTTTAATGATATTCTTCCAAATTTGTGGCATTCTAGAAGTGTCATCTCGTTTATTGAGGGCGTTTGGTCTTCTTTCAATTTCAAGTGCTTCTCTAATAATTCTTGCTTGTAAGGTATATAGAGGTGCAATTAAACGGATATTGTTGGTATTAATTTGGTGTCCTGTATCTAAATGATGTGTAGCTAAAGACGATGAAGGATTGTGCTGTTTAATTGCTAGTTGGTGTTCATCGGCTCTCGCATATAATATTCTGTTAGTTTGTCCTATATAAGTTCTTCGACAGTTGTTACACGGTATCTCATACACTCCTTGGCTTTCATTAGGAATTTTGTCTTTGGGGTTTCTTAAAAGTTGGGACAAAGTTGAATGTGGTTTGAATACCGGTCTGAAGTCGTTTTTGGGAAATTTCTTTGCTATTCTGTCTGTAATTCCCTTTATGTAAGGTAAAATAATAGGAATCTTTCGTTCATTGCTTGACAAGTTATTATTTCTTGGTCTTCTTATTTCGTTGGCAATTTTCAATATTTCTTGATCTTTGTATCCATTTTGAACTAGTATTTTATTAATAGTCTTCATCTCTTCCGTTCTAGAATTTTGGTCAGATAAGTGGTAAGAGCGGTATATCAAGGATTTCATAACGCTACGTAATTGACCAGGATGGTGATGCGAGAGAGAGTTCAAGTATCTATTCGTATGTGTTGGTTTTCGATAAACTTTGTGTGTAAATTTACCATTAGGAAGTCTTGTTATTAGGGTGTCCAAAAAAGGGAGTGAATTATTTTCTTCAACTTCCATAGTAAATTTAATGTTGTCGTGAATGTTGTTAATATGTCCTAGAAAATGGTTCAAGTTTCCTTTTCCATGGGGCCAAACTACAAATGTGTCGTCAACATAACGAAACCAACATTTAGGTTTTAAATCTGCAGAATTTAAAGCAATGGTTTCAAAATGTTCCATATATACATTCGCAAAAGCTGGAGAGAGTGGCGAGCCCATAGGTGTTCCTTGAATTTGCTTGTAGAATTGTCCTTTGTATGTAAAATAGGTTGAGTGCATGCAGTGGTTTATCAATTTGAGTATGTCTTGGTTTATTGAGTGTTTTTCTTCTAGAATTTTCATCGTGTCTTCAATAGGTATTTTGGTGAAAAGTGACGTTATGTCGAAGCTAACTAAGCGACCTTGTTTCATATTTTGTACTTGTTAAAAATAGTTACCTTATTTCAATTTCTGTAATTGTCAAATAAATTCTTTCCCGAAACGTTGAATTAATTTTTACGTTTAATTACACAAGTTTTAAAGAAAAATTGTCTTATTTAAACATGAATACTTGTGGAAATCTAAATAGAAACATATATATATATATATATATATATATATATATATATATATAATAATATATATATATATACATATATATATATATATATATATATATATATATATATATATATAGTATGTATATTTCTCTTGAGAAATTGAGAACAGAACACCCTCTAAACTGACGAAAAAGGGTCAAATTGCACGATACATTTTGTCACTTTTTTTATAAATAACGATAATTTCTCGAACACAAATTAATATTTTTAACGGAAAAATTATGGTAAGTTACGTGTAATAAAAGGCAGAATTACTGAAAATTTCAAGTTTTGTTGACGAGATGAAAAATAATTAAAAATTCTGTAAATTTTGACAGTTTTTTGTAATTATTTAAACAAATTATTAACCGATTTCGATCTATCAGGTCTCAAATTGAAGAAAAATTTGAAACCCCTATTGATTATAGTTTCAGAGCTACGTTTAAAAGATCAATTTTTTAGCGTTTTTTCGACATTTGACCTTTGTTTAAACAATGTTCCCAGTTGTTAGAATGGGATCCACTTGAATATCATATTCCTTATCACTAAAACAACTAATTTTTGCACATGGATACTTGCTCTTAATTATGATAAATTTTAGGCTTTTTCTGTCTAATTCCACTGGGCTATTGTAAGAATGTCGTGGTTTATACCGTTCATTATTTTAAGCTCCCTTATAAATAATTAATAAAAATAGCTATTAAAACTATTGCTTGAAACGTTTTTTAAATTCCTATTTTATGTATTACATTATGTAGTTAGAGTTAGTTTTTAAAATAGCTATACTGTGCTCCAGCGAAACTTCACCCCAGGCAACATACTCACCTTGTTCTAAAAAAATATCCCGTTGCGGAAATCCTAAATGCTCATTGGTTTTTGCCTCTTTTAAAATTAGTGAACAATACTTTCTTGATAGCTCGTTAGCCAGTGGTTTTGATATTCTACATCCTACCATCTTCATTAGTTGCAGAAACAGTAATCTGAAATTATTAGTTAAAAAGATAGAAATTATAACAGATAGGTAAGATCTGCAAGTTATAAAAAAGTCATAATTTCTTATTCACTTTGTTAAATATAAAACCATACATAATGTTCGGACAAAAATATATGTTAATAGATTTTTGTTGAAAACTAAATATATTTAACAATTAAAACCGTCTTTTTCACAATATATTATTTTTATATGAAGGGTTGGTATTTTTATTATTTTTGTCTGAGCATTACACGTGTTTCTGAAAATATATCTCGTGTGATAAAATAGAAATTAATGTTTATTGAAACTAATAGATAGATTGATCTACTATGATGCACCATGGTAGTGTTAATTAGTCACCATAACTATTTTAACCCGTAAAGTCCACAAATATGAGAGTAGTTTTATGAGTACGTAAATAAAAAATCAAAGATTGGCACAGACACAAGCATATATTTTATTAATACACCTGGTATAACGAACTAATTAATACAGCTTAATTTTTTTACAATATAACGCAGTTAACGACGAATATATATATATATATATATATATATATATATATATATATATATATTTAAATAAAACTAATCGAAAGGTACCTGAGGATGTCATAGGTATGTTATACGTTTTCAGTTATTATTTTTAAAAATATTACAAATACATATATAAAGTATCGCCTTTTAAGATGCTGACCTGGTAAGATAAAAACGGATTACCTTCTTCGATTAAGTACCATACATGGGGAAGACTGCAAGTTGATGTAATTGGCCGTTTACCATAAAGATACTATGTTACACTTTCAAATAATTTTCATTCATTATTATAACTGGAAATGCAATTAATCTTAAACCTGTTTTTACAGATTTGCATATTTTTATGTAATTGTTTATTTTCATTCTCCACAAGCACAACAGATATGCTATACTAGGGCCGCCACTCTATATATCTAGAATACCTCGGTTGTTGCAAACTACAGAAAACAAAATCAATTTACTTGTTACCTTTGACGTTTTACAAAGCGATTGTGTACTACCATTGAGTTTCAGTCAACGGTACTACGAGACACAATTCGCTTTAGTGGTTTTCTTTATAGACTGTTTTGAAGTTGTATTATAGGTATAATGAATCTAACTATAGAACATTTCCGCGCTATCTATTATTTAAAATTAATTTAGCAGTTCGCCTACGTCGGCGCGAGCTGAGAGTTCAAAAAGCATTTAGTGATCAACCCACATCTAAGGCAACCATATATTGGTACAACGAAGTTAAGCATGACCATTCTTATATAAACGACGAATTTCATTACGGTTTGCCATTCTCTCTTGTTACTGAAGAAATTGTTACTGCTATTCGAGCCCTGATATAAGATATACAAACAAAACAACATTTCCTAGCAACGATCAAAGTTAACTTGATTCTATTTTAACAAATTTTCGACATGCAATGAACTGGCTTTATTATTTTCTTGAAAACGAAGTAATATACGAACAAGTATTAAGAGACCAAAAAGTTGTATTTTTAGCCGCTTAATCCGACAAAAATATAACGTTTTTAAAAAGTCAGGGGTGCACAATTTTTTGTCAATATTATTTGTGAGACTGCCCCCCGGGACGCCACTAGAACTTATAATTATCATTTATTTAGTGATAACTTAGTGTCTTATCACCATCAGTAACATTGCGAAATTTCAACAAAATCGGCAGAAGGATCTTTGAGATATTAACAAAAAAACGATTTTTTTAAAACTTTGACATCCTGTATCTCTTGAAAACCAGACTTTTTAGGACACATGTTTATATGAACTTTTCTCTTGAATTTGGTTCAGGGATGCGTCCTTGGAATTACGGCCTATCATTAAGTACCACCCTGTATATACAGCGTGTCCAGGATAGAAATATTCAGCATGGGGATCTCACTTATTTGAAGAGTTTCAACTTGGCTGAAATTACAAAAAGGTTACCTTATTCTGGGCCTAATGTAATAGGTCAAAAACGTTTGACGTACTTGCCACGACTTACTTGGTATTAATAAAAAACTGAAATTTTCGATTTTGGTTTTTATTTAATTACTCGGCTAATAAGAGAAATTTGGTCTTAAAAGTGGTACATCAATAAAGAAATTTTTCAAGAGTAATCAAAATATGACACTAGGATGTTTGTACATCTTCAAAGTTGCTTCTTATGGATGATGGCAGGCTTAATATGTTTCTTCATCTTTTCAACAATGTATTACACACGTGGCTTTAAGTCGTTTCATTTTATTAATATCGCATGTCTTACATTTTGAACAGTTAGCTTTGCAATGAAGTAGTAAGTAGACGATAAATTTGATTTTTATCAATTTAATTCAGAAATAACTAATTTTAAAGAAGACTAAACTTAAGCACAAATATTTACAAAACGTGTTCAAATAATTCACCATTTTGTTCCAAACAAAAATAACACCTTGTAACAGTCGAAATCAGTACATTGTGTAAAATTAGTAGAGAAATCTTTCGAAATGTGTCTATAACAACTCGTCTTAGATCTTCCATGTTATTGAATGTATGAACATAAAAACATTTTCTTTCAGATAACCCCAAAGAAAAAAATTTAATGGGGTTATATCTGGAGATCTGCCGGTCATGCAATTGGGCCGTGTGGACCAATCCACTGGTTGTCGAATTGTCGATTCAGATGTTACCGAACAACCCGCGCTTTGTGAGCTGGTGTTCCATCTCGCTGGAACCACCATATTTGTCTTTCAGCTAATGGTATACCTTTAAAAAACTTCAATATGGTGATGTAAACGCTGAAGATATCTTCCTGCTGTTAAAGTGCCTTCAGAAATTATTGGACCGAATAGTCTATTTCCCAAAAATCCACACCATACATTAAATCAAATGCAGTGGAATGCACAATGGGGATCGGAAATTAATATACTGTCTCAACAGTTAAGGGAATTCGACAAAACTGGCCCCCTATACTTTTTATCATCGTGTTGGCAGACAGAGCCTGTGCTATAAATGTTTTATAGTGTTACGTATAACTATAGCAGGATAGAATACCATGCACACGTAGAAAAATTGCAACTTCGTACGTAATGACGTATTAGGAGTAGTGATGTCCATCTTGTCGACAACCTATTGCTGCATTAAAAAAATTAATCTTCCTGCTGTACCAGAATAATATGAGATTAAGTAGAGAAACCAGAAAATTGTGGTGTCACTCTTTCTATTACTCAAGTAAATTCCATAGAGGAATTTCCATTCAGCACATACATACATATTCTTAGACATTAAGGTAACTATAATACCAATCACAGTGTATATTAATGTGTAAAGAGAGCAGTTAACTCCCCGACTACAAAGATCTCTCCAAACAAAGCGCGCATCACGTTCCTCATAAATTAGTTCAATACGAATCTGTTAAGTGGACTTTTGCAGGCCACTGATGGAAACAACTGCCTGTTCTTAGTAAATAGGCATCTGTCCCTAGGAATCAAACACCTATTATTAGGAAACAGTTACCGAGGCTTACAAAACAACCACGTTTCTAAGAAACGGGCACCCGTTTTGAGCTGTTTTGAATGTTTTGAGCTGTTTTCTGGGAAACGGGTCCCAGTTTTGGGGAACAGGTACCATTTTTAGGAAACTGGTATCTGTTAGTAGGAATCAGTTACTTGATCCTGCGGAGGTTTTGCAGATAATAACTACAGAGGCTAAATATACATATCCTGGTGAAAAAGGTGCGACAGGACAGTAGTAGTAGTATTATGTAAAAGATGCATTATTTATTCGAAATAAAACACACACATTTGTAAATATAATGTTTATATCATAATTCATAATACATACTTTATTTTTATGTATGATTATATACAATAAATCTAACGTTTTTTGTAATCGTTGTAACCTGTAGATTGCCACTCTCCCGACTCTGGCCCAGATCTCCACCCCAAAAGAGCGTTTGAGTCGTTTTTACTTTCTAACCTACATTATACATATACAGGTATAAAAGGTTATGCAATCTATTCTTTTTCACTATAGCTAGAACGACTTATAGCTCATTTTAGAACGTTTGGTTAAGTTTCGTCAAGATCGACCGCGCGCGCGCGTGTATGTGGGTGTGTGCGTGTCCGTGTATGTGCGCGTGTGCGACCATGCATGCAGGTGGGCCTGCGGACATGCGAGCGTGCTAGCGTGCGAGCGTGCGTATGGATGTGTGAATGTATGTTAAACCCACGATAACTCCAGAACGAAAACACACACGTACTTAACATTTTGTGTATAAGCTGCTTTCATTTCTCCTGTAGGTGATTAGCTTTTGGGAGCTCGTGCAATTCCAGCTGATAGTCCAAATCACAGTGTACAATGTGGTTGATTATGTAGAGAATTATCTAGAGTATTTCGTATGGATTCAAGGTAGTGGTTATCTAGAAAGGTAAACTCGACATATGGCAATAATTGTTCCATTGATTCTCCATAAAAATTAGTATCAAAATACATTAAAAATAGGTTTGGACATATATTTGTTATTTGCCTTTGCATAGCGATTGGAGCTTGATGCGGTTCTCAATAAACTTGTTCATATCGATAACAGCTAGCAGTTCTAATTTAACTTGAGTAATTTATTTGGCTGCTATGGAATTAAGTACTTTAATGTCCATTCCACCTTTTAGAGGATGTTTACTTTTAAATGTTAAATTTCACGAAAAGTCCACCTTGAATTTTCATTGTTTTCCTAGTTAATTCAACAGCTTGGGTATTAATATGAGAAATTGACTCCATTGCTTCAATTTATACGACATGATAAAATATACCTAATTAACTGTTGTTGTTATGCAATTAACGTTGCACGATAATAAAAATAATTGCTCTTGTATAATTAGAACGTGTTCAGGAATAATAACAAAATAAACAGTTTGATACACACCATTTTCACTTGCACACAGGTCAAATTTCACTTTATACACGCGTAAATCAGTTATAACTTGATTATGTGCTTCCTAGGAGAACTCACTGTTTTTGGGATGTTCCTTCCTAAAATTAATTTATAGGTGTTTTAAAGGTCAATGAATCCTTACATCCTGCGAATTATCTATTTTTTAGGAGCTCAATGACCTTCTCTCGAAAATGTGACTGGTTAAATTTTAAGGGTCAATGAACCCCCACATCCCGTGAAGATCGGTGACATTAAAGATATCTCTTCTTGTTTCCGGGAATTGGTTCTATTTTTAGATTTCTAGGAACCGACTTATAATAATCAATAAACATTGAACTGGTTCCATTTTTAGATTTCTAAGAATCACAATCTGTCTCTCTCTCTCTCCCCCTTCCCCTCACTCTCTCACCTCAAAACCAATGTTTGTACTTATTTTTGTAAATATTTTATTTTTAAGTTTATTAACTATAATTATTCTTTATAATTCCTTAGTTATTTATATTATATTTTTATTTTATTTGGTCATTCTCAAAGGACTTCATACTCTCAGTAATTTAATATTTAATACTTTTATGTTTATCTGTAGCCCGAAGCAGCAAACTTAATGGGTTTCTATTGTTCACGAAAAAGTTGTCCTTTTCGGTTTGTAAAACGTAAAACCTTTTATTATAAATTCATCTATTTCGTACAGTTTGTTTATTGAATGTCATAAATGTTTTTGCTCACAAAGAATTTTAAGCCTCTAGGTATTGAACCCCATTGTTAGCCTTCAAATCTTTATAATAAATACAACCTCTATAATTCGGAAATTACTTTAACACTAATGTAAGGTATTTCCCATAACACATTTCTCTGAAATCTGTTCTTACTCAAATTTCCAAAATCTAACCAATCATAACTCGCCTATCTCCCTTTAGTAATGAAATATTGTACTTAGAGCCTCGCATTTTCACCCTTCTTGATTCAAAAATATATTTTCAAACAGTAGTACAAATACATACCTATTATTATTAACATCGCTTCGCTCTATTAGTCAAACTTAAATTTATCCTAATATATTCTATAATCATGCAAATGTAATTTGATGGCATATTCGCATAATTATACTAGTTACTACAGTTATTCGGGCAGATCATATTGTATTATAAAGTAAAGCAAGTGTAATATTTGTGTGTTAAACTATGTACAAGCTGTTGAGTAGTTAATATAATTTTTAGAATTAGTGTCTTCTTATTGCAAGTATACCTAATTAATACGAAATAAAGCGAATTCTTCCATATAATTGTGGAATCTCTACTAATTAATAGCTTTACAATCAAATTCATTTGATATACAATATGCAAACAAAACAACCAACTAATACCCAACAACCAGTTCGGATTTAGGCGTAATCCATCATGCTTTTTAGACATTAAAACTACACTTTCGCAGTATTTCCTGACATAATTCATGACTTTGAGAAAGTTTATCATGCAGAACTTATACACAAAATCCGACAGTTCCATATTCCACCACCTATAGTTCGGACTCCCCTCAAACTTGTCACCTAGGTCTGTTTCTTTTTACTTATTGTGGTCATGTACAGGCTAAGTTTAGCTTTCTATATTATAAGTGTTTTGTAACTGTGGTTTCCTATTAGTGGAGTTGATCGGCCTATTTCCACAGTTTTTGCTTTTTGAGCGCGACGTTTCGGAAGCGGACTCTGCTTCCATTATCAGGCTTAGTCCTGAGAAGGACTGTTTTCGCACTTGAACCGAATTCATGTGTTATATACAATTTTTTCCCAAGCACTTGACTACTCTCAGATTCGAACTTGGTACCTTTCACTTACTAGTCTGACACCTTTACCGCTGAGCCATTGAGTAATTCAATATATATATATATATATATATATATATATATATATATATATATACAGGGTTAGTTAAAAGTATGGAGACGGCGATTTATTACCGTTAATATTCATTTTAGGAAATTATGTTCAATACAAAAGTTTGTTATGAAATTATTATCTACATTTGAGAATACTTGAATTATTTTTTCTTCAATTGTTTTTAAGTTACGACGTCATCGATATTTTTTTGAAATGACAACCTATATTTCTGATTATTGATTTCGATAGTACATTCTATTCTCTTTTCAACGGTATACAATTTTCAATATGTTACATTTGAAAAAAATTGAGAAAAAGTGCCTTAATGTTCAAATATTAAAGATCCATTAAATTAGCAGAATTCATCTAGATAGGCAAAAGCGAGGCGATAAACAAACTCGAGCGAGGTAACTTTATCAGTGGTTATTGTTTATGTCAAATAGTTGAAATTTCAATTGTGCAATTTGTTGCTGTTAATATTAGCAATGGCGAGTGTAAGTGAACGTGAAAGAATTGAAATACTTATGATGCTGGGTTATGGAAATAGACGCAGAAGTTTATAAGACGCTTGTAATTTATTTCATGACACGCATCCAAACAGAAATCCAATTTCTAAATCCGTTGTTGGTAAAACCTTAAAACGCTTTGAACAAACCGGTAGTGTTAAAGATTTGCCAAGGAGTGGTAGACCTAGAACAGCGAAAAGCGATGATAAAAAACTGAATGTTCCATTGGCCGTATCTGAAGATTCCCATTTATCAACCAATCAATTAGCGGCCAATCACAATATTTCACAGTTTATACTCGCCCCCGTCTAGTAGTTCTTGGATCTTACTGTTGTAAGTGTCCATATCCAGTACCACAGTCGCGTTTCCTTTGTCTGCCGGGAGAATTTTGATCATTGGGTCATTCTTAAGGGAAATGGTCGCTCTCCTTTCTAGGTTAGAGAGGTTAGGTTGAGTTCGCGTAGATGAATCTAGGGCTGATCTAACCTTACTTCTGTATTCTTCGGCTTCTTCAGGATCTAATTTCATAGCTGTTTCTTCGACTGCGGTTATTAAATCTACTTTCGGAATATACCTCGGCGTTATCGCCTTTGTCCTCAACCTGCATAAATTTAGTTTACCATGCTAAAGCTCTCAGGAACACTTAATATGACAGATAGGGGATATTGAATTGCCAAGAGTTGCCTATGAACGGCTACCTTAAATTTGTTCATATCATAAGCGAGAAGAGAACAGGAACTAGGGAGACCATTCTAGAGTTTAGAAGCCGTGTAGAAGAACAATTATTGCGCCTGTTTGTTGCAAGTGGAGATTTGTACTGCATATTGATGATGTGAATGAGAGAACCGAGTATTCCTTGCAAATGTGAACCGAGACGGTATCAAAGAATATAATTCAGTAGCGCATTGTAATACCAATAATATAAAGAAAGCAATGAAACTATTCTTCTATGTTCAAGGGAGTGTATGTCAGAAGTTAAGGGAGGGTCATTTATAAGCCTAATCCCTCTTTTTTTAATATGATCAACGATATCGAGAGCGTATTGTGGAGCACCAACTCAGAGGTGAGAATTAGATTCTAGATGAGGTCGAAATTGGGGCTTATATACAGCAGAAAAAGTTGTCGGGAGGTAAAGTGCTGCTTAGATCTGTACTTATATTCAACCGATAATCGACTACCGTGCGTCAAAATTTTGTATTTAGCTTGTTTTCATTTCTCCTAGGCCCGATTAGATTTTGAGAGAAATTCAGCGGCGAAAAAGGGGTTTATTAGGAGCTGTTTTTTATTTTTATCACACATTTCGGAAACAGCTGTATATTTCTAAGATATAAAAATACCAATATATAGATCTTAGATTAGTTATGTTCAATGCAAATTTTTGATACGGCGCGTAATTTAGCGGCAAAAAAATCCTAAGCGTTAGCTCAAATTTTTTAAATATCTGAATAATGATTAATTTTATAAGAATATGTGTAGACATATTTTTTAAAGGAAATTGAATTTTATATAACTTACACTTATAAAGTTTCTTAATATAAAGTGAAATAAGTAAAAATTAAATAAATATGATAATGCTGAAACTTTATCATCGATATTTCCTGTTAATGCGAATAAAGAGCAGTACGAAAACTTTACCCATCTCCATCCCTTCACCCTTTTTCGTTGGGGTTTAAAATTCCCTCATGTGCCTGGAAACATCTGCTAAATTCTTATTCATTTTGTTTAAATATACAATACTCAGAAATAAATTGATTAGTGAGTACTTATTCTATTCTAATTTATTTCACAAAATTATTGCTAAGGTAGAGATCATACCTTCATAATCTCCCTTAAAATAATCCTATCACCTAACAGATTGAAGGGGATAGTGAGTAATCATAACATTTTCCACTATAATTTTATTATAAACTTAAATTTAAAAAAAGGTGACTAGTTTCGACTAATTCAGACCTATGTAATGTGCGAAAAGTTGGTGTAGACATTTAGTGATGGTAACGTGGCACCTTATTATAAAAATTTAAATTAAAACGATATCTAAAAGAGGTAACGTAAGTTGCAAGTGACTACTGACTGTTCGACGTGAGTACATATAACCGAAAAAAGAGAAAAATTTAAAACCTAACATATTTATTTTGTTTTTATGATCATATGCGGTTAAAAATTTTGTTTGCACTTGTTGGCCTTTTTCTCTTTCCGGTTGTTTTAACTAGTTATAATACTTTTTAGGGGAATTTTTCGAAATAAAATCACCTTATGACTCGTTCATAAGGTTCAGTGCTATGAAATATTGGCCGGATCAAAAACTCGAGTTTACTAATGAGTGCTGGCCTAATTAGGTGAGAGTAGTATAGTAACTCATACATGGGCTCAATCGCTGTGTGCGTTCGGAACAGCGAGCATCAAGTTAATCGCTTAAAGCGTTAAAATAGAACTAAATTGACCAGCCTCTACCAGCATTGTTATCACAATGCCGGGTAGAACGCTTCCGCTAGAGAGCTACTATAAGTCTATTCTGCTGAGTGGCATAACTTCCGTCTGTAGCTGCTAGACATGCCCTAGGATCCCCTAGCAGTCAGGAAAACAACAGGAAAAGAAAAAGAAGACAAAAGATACGAAGACAGAAGAGATTCCGACCACCGCAACCGTAGTAACGAAGTCAATCAGGATACAGCCGTACCATACCTACCAGGCAACGAGTTAATGTACGTTCAAGGTGGTTCTACTGGGAGTACCTATAGAAATCTTCAAGAGCGATGTTTGATACGAGCTTCACGAACGCGACATTAATACCATTTCTTGTTTCAGGATAAAGACTGAGGTCGTATCTCCATCGAAGACTTGAGGCGGAAATTCGGCAACGGACAGCGTCACCGGAAGGCGGAAGTACCGAATGCGGTTATATCCGCAGTCGAGAAAACGCCCGCTTTCTCGGAGGCTTATATTTGACCTGTCATCCGCAAGGTGGCAGCGCAAACTGAAACTGACATGTGGGGAGTGACCCTCCAATTTTATTTAAAAAACCCCAAACTAGCACTAATATAACCCACCAAAATTTGAATATAATCTAACGACCCGTTCAAAAGTTACAGGAGTGGCCCCTATTTGACTTACACCGGTATATATATATATATATATATATATATATATATATATATATATATATATATATATATATATATATATATATATATATATATATATATATATATATATATATATATATGTATTGACATGTTTTGCACATATAAAACAATATATAAACAAATTATTACATAAATAAGCACATTAATATATCAACAACAACAAATCAGAATCATATAACTTTATTTTCAAAAATTCATACAATCAATACTTACAAAGGCACATATGAGATACAGGTAAAATAATAGAATTTTTTTTTGTTTTGCATTTTTTATATAGATGTCAAATCTTTCAAACGAAAAAAAGGGAAAATATTTTTGTTCTTTACTCAAAAAAAGAAAGGTTTTTTTATTCAGTTTTCGTTTGTACGTGGACTTTTTAATAGTTCTCATAAACATTTATTTTTACCTAAAACGGACTTTGTTAATTATTTCTATGAAATAAGAATAAATTTTTGGTTGGTTAAATTATGTTCTAAAGTTAAATAGTTAAATAATTATAAATGTTATGCACGTTATCATTTAGCGTTTTTCTTTGTTTTTTGATAAAATTTTATATGGCCATTCACATTAGAAATTGCAATAAATGTATTATAATTAATAAGAAAAAACAAAAACATATTTGAATTACACTTACCATTATAATTGCGTATGTAAAACCAGTTAATGTGTAGCAGCGGTAACTGCGGAAAAATGGCTGGAATGGTGTTCAGCACGGAAAAAATGGACTAAATTTAAAAACTTTAATAAACAATATAGTGTTGTTCTTACAAGTGATAGATAAAAAGTAGAATTTTTAAACCATTATCACACTTTCATTCATAATGGGCGTGTTGATTTGCTCGAATATACAATTACAATCACTGTAGTAAGATTTGTGAAGGTGCCATAATTCTGCCAATCCTTCCTCAAGACATTCCTGGTCATCTACGATTTGTATAAGAAAAAGGCATTATTAACAATATCGTATCCAACACGTGGTCGACAGCACAAAAGAATTTCTTGGGCAAATCAAGAAGTAAGGGAAGATTTATAAGCATCACTTACCTGAAAAAGGAAAATTTCCACTTGCTGCATTCAACACCTGCAATGCACCGTGAACACCTGCTACCGTTTGTTTATCGACCAGTGTCTCGATCACTCCAGTGGCGTTTCTTAGGTAGGTTTAGTATAAATTTAATTAACAGGTTTGTTATTTTATTGTTTTCCTGTGAAATCGTTCATGCCAAAAAATAGATTTTTTTTATGTCGATTAATTCACTCGCATTATTAAGACTCACTTGTTCCCTGAGATTATTGTTTGAAATTCATTTGATCCTTATTTCATTTTAACAATTTAAAAATTTTTCATTTCTTTTACGTAATTTTGTGTGTCAATAATAGTTTATTCTTGGATTAACTTACTTGGTCAAATCAGATTTGTTGGAATTGAAATATTAAGTCTAAAAAAAAAGGAAAATTGTATAACAATTTACATGAGATTTATACAGGTTGGCGCTCAACACATATTAACTGTTATGACAACAAATTTTAAAAATTGAATCGTTTTAAATTTAAAATCAAATCAATAAACCATAAAAAAAATATATAAAAAAAAATTTGTAAATAATATTGGGGGGAAGCAAGGTTTATTTGAACCTCTCATAACAATATATATATATATATATATATATATATATATATATATATATATATATATAAAAAAAACGTTCCGCTAATTTCTAATTGTTCAAATGGGTTCACTAAATAAAAAAACGTTATTGTTATTTAGACTTTCCTGTTAAACATAAGTTTAATCGTAAAAATACCTTCATGAAAATCGTATGCCATTCTTCATATCTTGTTTTTTTTTGTTTGTTATTGTAACTGTATGTTTCTGGTTTTCATATTGTTTTACATTAATTTGGCTTTATGGATTTTAATTATGATTTGAATTTTAAAGTTTTGCTCACTCGCTTTGTGGTCGTTATCTTGGTTAACTATAAAGTATTTTTAACAGTACGTTATGAAACTAGTTATCAACATTTGCTTACAAAAAAATGCGTTATTTTTGCCTACATTATGACACCGAATTGCAGAACGTTGATATCGCAATTTTGCATTTTTGGATGGTTGAACACAACTCAACTAGATGGCACCACAAACAAACAAGGGGGTCTCTACAGTGGGGCTCAATCACTGTGACAAGCTTAGGTGTCCTATAAGATAGTATGGGGCCTCCATTATTAGAACACTATTTCAAATATAAAGTTTATGTCCACAACAAACAAACAGTGGGGACTGACAAGGGGCTAAGATCCGAGAACAAGTTCCGAAGCCCTATCGATGTCCTGAGAGCTGCTGCGAGCCCCTCTGTTAAAACACTATTTCAAATGTCAAGTTTTCCCACCCTAACAATTACATCTACTTTTAAAAATATACCACTAGGTAGCCACGATCAACCTTTATTACAGGAAACATCCATTAGTTTGAAAAGTGCACCACTAGATGGCGCCACAAACAAACTAACAAAGCCAACCAATCAGTATGGAGAGCCTTAGGCTTGCAATCCGCACAGGTTACCCCAAGTCGCCAACCAGGCTTAAACCAGCACTGCAATCAGAGCACAGGGCCTGCGGGTTGGGCGGAGTCTTAGGACACATCAGAGAACAGTGGGCGGGGCCTACTCTTAGCCTTCCAATCAGAACGCGTAGCCTGAGGTCTTATACGCGAGCAAGAACTACTCAGATAAAAATGTTCAGGGGCTCAACTACCAAAAAGGCTGTATTTACTGTCAAAAGGGGTCGAATTAGAGGCTATAGACGTCAAAACGACCCTAAATACGTCATCAAGGGGCTGAAAATGGCGCCCAAAAAGTTAATGGAAAAAATGAGTTGGTAAAGGGAGGGACTAAGTTGAAGGGATTGAGTGTGACGAATTACGGCGCGAGTGGGGATATAGCGTAAAAAAAGTAGTGGGGGTAAGTGCCGGATTTCTGCGCGGGGGTATTATGTCGCGAGTTATTGAGTTAAAATTAGAGAGTTTGTGGGTCATTCAAGAATGATTTTAAATAAAAAGGTGTAGTGTCATAGGCTAATAATTAAGAGGTAGGAGTTTTAAATAAGATGGAAAGATAAATCTTTTTTATTTTATATATTTTTTTTGTTAGCAGTAATTTGAAGTTCAGCTTCCAAGCAATGACGACGGAGTGGAATATAGAGTTGTAGAGCTTGTGTTACAGAAATAGTTCTTAAAGAGTAACTTATCGAAGTTATACTAATTGCAGTTGTATTACCACCTGGTTTTTAGGAGTTTATAGTTCTACTTTTAAGTGCAGATGTCTTGAGTTTTTCTTTTAGTGCACGTGAAGTTAAGGGACCATCGCACTTGGTTACTTTACCCTTCTGTTCTATTAAGTTTTCGAAGTATAGCGTCGCCTTGGGTTTTGTCATGTGTCCATGATTTTATCATAGATTTTCCGATAATTTTCAAAATTATAAATTATTTGTTAGTACATGTTAAATGTAGTGTAAACTCTCGTAATTGGATGTAAAGACGCATCAATGTTTGGAGAATCTTTTCTATTGTAACGCTTTCTTTTGTCTTTAACGTATTTAAAGGGTTTAGGATTTTTTTGTTATTTTCTAAAACAAAAATGAAGCTTTTGTGGTTGATCAAAGTAAAATGAGAGTTTAAAAAAAAGGAAATGTGATTTACATTTTTGATATCGACGTTTAGGAATAGCCTTTGCTAAGTTGAGAGGAAACATTTGTTAATGTCTTTGTAAATAAGGATAGTTTTGTATAAAAAAATGTTTTCGTTATTTTAAATTGGGCGAATTTCCTTAAATCAAGTTGAGATTGCACCATGTAAAATTAAATTAAAGAACGCATTGAAATTATTACATTGTATGGTACATCTTTTGCAAAAGTTAAATGTAACCGCCAGCTCGGCACCGTCGCGTTTGATAAGGTTGGTTTTAATTGGCTAATTTAATGGAAAGGGTTTAAAAAACTAATGCGGCGACAAGTGAAATTATTCACAAGAGAAATAGTAGTTTAGGCATAGAAGCGTCCAGTTTTTTGTGTTACGGTGACGTAGTGAATACTGCGGAACAACGTTGACCAATGCCCTTCATGAGACTTTGCCGAAACGGCGTTTTGCAACAAACGGTCTTTTGGAGACCAGAAGAACTACGCGGATCAACACCCGAGAAACCAGCAGTACATATATATATATATATATATATATATATATATATATATATATATATAGGTTATTGGACTTGTTTTTTTATGTGAGCCCATTATTACACAGCATCTGGCGACACGCATTTTTAATGTTTATCGTTGTTTTAAGTTGTTCATTAAATTCACGTCATTATATTGTGTTTACTTTAGATGAAACAATTACGGCCGAAAGCTTTTCAGTGATTATGTAATTATAACGTAACATTTAGAGGCCGATGAATCACTGTATTATGATTTGAGCATAATTAATTGAGATTTGCGGAATTTCATTTCAAGTGGTTGTGTACAGAATTAAGTTGTTGAAGTCAAATTACTTTGAGGAATTTTTTTTAGTATCGTAACATAACAATAAATTATTGTTTTCTTATCAGATTAGTGATCGATTTTGCGGCACGCAATTATTTTAGTTAAGCGTGCAAATATTTTTGAAACCTTTCAAGTTGGATAGATCTGCTGGTCCCAGTGCCGCCTGCGAAGATTGCGCTTAGCTAAGCGAGTTATTTGAGTACTTTGAGCAAGCTGAGAACTGACATGATTAGGCATTTCAACCCCTATCGTGACATTTCAAATACTCTGGCGCCCTTTTCCGGTTTTATGTCGTTTCAACCTCTATTTGGCCTTATATATGATAAAAAAATAAAATTTAGTACACCAAATCTACCTCAGCCGGTGTCTAGTCGAGCAAAAGCCAAGTTTATCTGTTATCTCGTTTCTGCCAGTTTATACCGTAACAGTTTCGCTAACGGTGATAGAATACAATGTTGTAGCGATGAGCGCTATCAGGTTATGAACTGTAGGAATTATTGGGCTCGAGGAATTCTTTATAGTGACGAACATTAGGTTTACGACTAAATAGAAACTCTTTTGAAAGTTCAGTAAATGAGTAGGAAATTGATGAACAGTAAATTAAGTTTAAACAATTGAATGAAAATTTCGTTTTAATAGTACCATCCAGTAGACGTGTTTAAAAGTTTTATGGATATGTATTCAGTAACTTCTAAGATTTGTATTGTAAAATTTATGTTTTGAGGGATTAAACATCGTCGAGGCTGACGTTCGACGTATGAATGAAGCAGTTGTCGCTGAGGAAGGACATTCTTGAATGATCTCATGGAATTTTATGCTTATTACTGATTTACAGAATTGAACGATGATTAATATCGCTATTATTGATGTAAAATTGATAGGTGTTAAATTTAGACGTTATTTAGGTTTCAGGTTTTATTTCACTGTATTTCCGATTTTATTTTAATGCAACGTTTGGGTATTCATATTTTGATAGTAATTGAACGTCTGGATGATTTACAACGTTGTTAATATTATTTTTGTTTCGGTAGTTTGTCTGTTGGTGAAGCGTATTAATGAGTAACCTGATTGTTAATTCGCAACCTATGGTTATTTTTAATGCTTCTTAATTATAACGGATAAAAGTATACCGTTGAGAACATCTATATGTTCTGGTAGTGTCCTAAATCAGCATAAATACTTTGTTTAATATTTTCTCATATTCGTTTATTATTTTTAATATAGGTTAAGGGAAGGTGGGGGAATATCGACTACTTAAGCACTATTAAAAATTGTATGTAGTAATCTTTGTAATAAGATGCTCCAAACTGGAGAATTGCTTGGTCACTTTATTTATCATAAGTTTTTGTATTGTTTTTTGAAAAAAAGCTGGTGTTTTTTTATAAAGTACTACGTTTTTAAATATTTGGCGTGGAACACCACACGATCTTCCAACCTACAAAATGAAGATTAAAAGAAATGAAATAATAAATAATTTTTTTAGGATAATTATGCAACTTATTTCATAGGAAGTTCATTACGAAAATAGGCAACACTGTAAACGCAAAAACAATAATCGATGTCAAACAGACGTTTAAAACTTCATGACAGACAGAGGTTAATAGACATCTAGATGCTAACTTAAATTAAAAGAAATGAAATAATTTTAATTTAATTTCTTTAGGATAACTATGCAACCTCTTTTTATACGTTCATAACGAAAATAGGCAACATTGTAAAAAAAACAATAATCGATGTCAGAATGACGTTTAAAACTTCATGTCAGATAGAGATTAACAGACATAAATATATGTTAACGTAAAAAAATTCCAAAGCTATAAAAATATAGATAATATAACTTCAGCATTTTTTGTCATATTTATTTATTTTTTCATTTATTTCGCTTTACATTACAAAACTTTATTAAGAAAATTTATGTAAAATTAAATTTTCTTTAAAAAATACTTCTACACTTTTTCTTATGAAATTAATCGTTATTCAGATAATGAAAACACTTAAATTCTACCTTAGGAAGTTTTTTGTCGCTACATTACGCGTCATATCAAAGAATTGCATAGAACTTAATTAATCGATATATCTAAGTATTTTTATATCTTTGAAATATGCAAAGGTTTTAGAAATATTTGATGAAAACCAAAAACTGTCCCTAGTAAACCCCCTCTATGCCGCCGGATTTCTCCCAAAATCTAATCAGCTCTAAGCCAAATTAAAACAAGCTTAAATACAAAATTTTAAGCACGTAAGTATTTTCGTTTTCCCTTTTCTCGTAATTTTTCTTGCGACCTTCTATAATCTTTCGTTTTCTTCTTTTCTTTGCTTTTTAATGATTTATTTTCGAGTTCTTCTTTGAATCATTGGCTCTAAATACCCTGATGTTTGTTCAGTCATTGATAAATCTTCTGAAACAGTTGTATTTTCTCGATCTTCGTTATTCTCAGAGAAAGGTATTAAGTCTTCCTTCAAAACACACTTCAAAACACATCACGATTGAGGGGAATAATCCGTTTAAAGCCTATCGTGGTAACCCTATTGTAAGCATTTGTAAAAAGCTCGACTATATCAGTGTCTTTAATTTTTTCATAATTTCTACTTTCTATGCACTTATCGGATTCTTGCTGGTAAGCAGTTTTTAAAGACTTGAAGAAATATACATTGAGAGGCTCTGTTCTATGTGATGTGTGGGGTGGAAGTGATAGTAAATGAATGCCAGAATTTCCACAAAAAGTATACGAAGTTAAAGTGGAATGAGTGGAATGGTTATCCAGTATAAGAAGAATAGGTTGCTCTGGAGTAGCATTCGCAAATTTTGCAAAATGTTGCAACCATTCGCTAAACGGCTCTTCCGTAATCCATCGAGATTTTGAACATTTGTATATCGCGCCCGCCAAGCCATTCTTTTCTAAACCATCTTTCATTCTTATTCTCTTGAAAATAAACATGGGCGGGATATATTCCCCGATGCT
Organism: Vesta saturnalis; assembly: GCA_036346205.1. NCBI lineage: Eukaryota > Metazoa > Arthropoda > Insecta > Coleoptera > Lampyridae > Vesta > Vesta saturnalis. Next base: position 1,804,519 of record JARFJB010001442.1, read on the forward strand.
CTAAAACAGCATACTATAGTAGTATTTTGTCCCTTTTCTTCGCTCGTTACCACGCCAACTTGCTTTACTCTTTTTTTTATTCATACGACCGGGATTATCAAAATTGGAAATACCCGTTTCGTCAACGTTATATATGCGGTGAACTTCGAAATGGTATTTTCCAAATAGCAACTCTAGATTATTGAAAAAAACATCCATTCCACCTTTGCTGAATTCGGTAACCCTGTTGAGGCTAGTAGCTTCCGGTTTTCCAAAACTAAACTGCGAGTAACGACGCATACACGAATATAGCCAATCTTTGCACACACATTCCTTTGTCAACACTAAAAGGATGTGAAATATTATTTTTTTCTGTATACTGAAACACCATTGTGCGAGTGCTTTGAGCTGTCAAGCCATAAAATAATTTTGATAGTTTTAATATCGTATGAACAATTTCTTTTTCTTGATATTCGGAAAAGATAGGTTTTCTTCCCAACATAAGTTTTTTGCTTGAAATCTACTTTTTAGCCTATCCTGGAGTGTGCCAAATGGAACATCCAACGTGTTAACGGCAGTCCTAATGGATGATTTTTGATCATTCACGGCCTTTATCGCTCTTTTCATGGAATCTTCTGTCCACGAAGAACGTCTAGTCAGGTAATGTTTACGTTTATTACGCACCTGATTTAAAATGGTTATTACTAATTACGCCATAGCTACCAAGTGTAAAAAATGGGTTGGGTAATATCGATCACTGGCTGGTAATATCGACCATCATGATCGATTTTAGCCCAAGCAACACACTTAACCTTTAAATTTTGTTTACTAAAAATATGTATTAAAAATGCGTCATATTAGACGCAAATAATTTTAAAATATTCTCTGTACGCTAGAAACGTACAATGCTGTACATTTAGAAGATATAAAAGTGTTCCTACCTTAATAAAAGCAGCACAATTTTAATAAGAAAAGTCTAGACACCAGCAAAATTGACCAAACATAGATACTTTTCTTGAATAGGCTATTTTGGATATTCGTTTTTAGTTTCTTCTTTTTTGTAGGTGACACTGTGCTCGCTGCTCGATTGTATCCGACTGTGTTCGATAGCCGACTGTTTCCCGTCACATTTAGTTTTGTGGTTATGTTAGTGTTTTTTAGTATTCATCTTTAACGTGGACTTCTGTGCATCGTGTGAATTTAAAGGTTTGTTCGTTTGTAAAAGTAATAACAAGAAATTCTATGTTTTATTATTATAGATGGTTGCTGTTTATTGTGCAGTTGATAATTGTTGGAATTCGATAGCAAGCAAACATGTTTTTCCAAACCCAGCAAAAGACCTAATTAACTTTTGTTATAATTCAAAGAACATTTTTTAGTCTCATGATGATTTAATGAAGTTATAAATGAGAGAATATAATTGTATATTGAATATAATGGTACATTTTTGATTAATTTCATTGGTTAAAATACAAAAACAAAATCACAGAATATACTTATCAAATCTGTGATAATTTTATCACTGCATGTTGACTGTCACATGATTTTAATGAATAAAATAGTTTACTGTCAAAGTGACAGATCGTTTAAAATTGTAGACTTTAAAAAAATATATTTTCTATTAACGTTCATTATATTCTCTTACCAAATATAAAACGTGTTATGATTAATAATCGATAATACCACTCGTTAAAACCTTTAGAATATTGAACTCGTGCTTCGCACTCGTTCAATTTTCGTCGGTTTTAACTCGAGCCATCACCAACGATAATCATAACACTAGTGATATTATCCCCGAGAATATGTCTAATAAACATTTTTTATATTGGATGACAAGTGCCTATTACTATTAAAAAATAATCTGGATTTGCATAATCCGTTTTTTTACGCGATCAATAAAAATAGTGAATGATCATCACAAACGTCGTGTACTTCCTTCGTCCCTAAAAGAGGGCGCCATTTTGCACCAAATTTAGATAGTCATCTATTGGTTTTATCTAGGTGACCACATGTACACAGAACAAGTGATGGCACTATACTAACCACGTAAATTAGGTACATATGACGCCACCTATCGGTTGGTAGTTACATTTTGGTCGTATGGCGCCAACATTAGAAGATTTGAAACTGGTCGATTTTACCCAACAGGACGGTCGATGTTCCCTCACGTACTCCTATTAATGAATGTTTGCGTTTGTTCGTAAAGCCCAAATTTTTAAAAGCACGCATAACTTTCACCTAATATACGAATACAGTAAAATTTAAGATTGATCAGTTTTGAATTAGTTTTGACGCCTACACGTTACTGAAAATGAAACCTTTCTTTGGATTTAAATTATGTCAAAAAATAATCATCAGGGTGGCCCATGAGGTTTTGGCCAGTATATATCTCGAAAACTATCTGTACTGCGATATTCAAATTTGGTAATTATAAACAGTGGGTATTATTATCCATTTTAAGCAAGCAGCCACTTTGTTGCAACGTCACATTTCGGGTCACGTGGTATCATTTTCAAAATTTTAGGTTTTATAGGTACTTATCAGTGATAAACAAATTTTTATAAAGGTTTTTTATTCGAATAACAAAGAGTGCATAGAAGCGAACGCTAGAAACAGAACAGATTATGTAGTTGTCAAAAGCTGTGTTAGTAAACAATCGTTCACTGTATTATTGTTGTTAAAAGTTATTTGACTTAGCGTTTATTATGCCTTTACGATTCACCTACCATGAGTTGTCGATATGCTAATCATTTATAGAGAATGTGGAGGGAATTTACTGAGAAGATTTGAATGCTGCGTTAATGAAGGTGGAAATAGATATCGCCGAATTAGCATAAGAGTAATCTTTACAAAAGTGTAAAAACATACAGGGTGTACCACTAAAAATTTTGAAAATGATACCACATGACCCGAAATGTGACGTAGCAACAAAGTGGCTGTTTGATTAAAATAGACAATACTACCCAGTGTTTATAATTACCAAATTTCAATATCGTAGTTCAGATAGTTTTCGAGATATACACTGGCCAAAACCTCATCGCTCACCCTGTATACTGCATATCGATCTTTCAGATGATTATTGCGAATTAGGACCAGAATTCTGCTCAGTAGAAATTAGGATTACTACTTACGATGTAGTAAGTGTATGCCTAAGTAGCGGAATGTCATTCTTAATTCCTGAATATTTGCAACGGCGGGTACGCGATATTTTGGTTACTGGGAAATCCGTGCACTTTATAAAAGTTATTTTTAACAAAAAAAATTCACTTGGGACAACACGTTTTGTTCTTTTTCATCGTCCATTTTAGGCAAATGTGAACTTTTTCAGATTTTAAGAAAAACCAAGTGGTTAATGTCTTGATATGAGAATGATTAAATTTGAATATATTTCTGTATCTTTCACTTATCAGAGCTTCTGGATTTAGCATTAATCACTTATTTATTAAATTTAGGCCCGAATCCTGTAGATTGATTTGGTTATATAAGCTTTATTTAAAAATCAGGCTTTCACTTCATGAAAGATTTTGGAGGTAAGCCCTTTTCGATTTCTTATATGATTGTTCTAGGTTCGAAATTTGAGAAGGCCGCATATTGATATTATTTACCTAGGTTCTCTTGTTGCACGGACACTGGAGAATGCTTATTGTGCTATTCCTCTTTCTACAGCCGCACACTGTTGAAGATTGTTTGCTGCCGATATGCATTACTCGGAGTAACTAACAGCTCCCGTTCTATTGCCTCGTCATAGATCACTTAAGGGTAAAAGCTGACATACCTTCTGGTGTTTCAAATTGTGCAAGCTTTGGTGAGATCGTCCTTTTGTTTTTAATGCTATCATTAAGTGCATTTCAAACATAAAAATGTCGAGTATGGAATTTTTAGGGGTAGTACACCTCTGTGTTTTGCTTCACTACACTTAGCGTAGACTGTATAACTATCTATAATAAAATAAACCCATGGGCAACACAAACACAAAAAAATTAACTGAACGTGTTTCAATAGCTAATATATCATCACCAGCAGTCGACTGGGACGAACTAAAGAAATTGGTTATATATATATATATATATATATATATATATATATATATATATATATATATATATATATATAGTAACGCTTTGGTATTTACGTGGTGTAAGCGAAAGCTATGAAAGTATAATGAGTTCTGAGTAGCCAAAAGGTCTTTGATTGTCATTATTCATTAGGATTTGAAGATCTCTAAACTGTCATAGCATCCAAATGCGTACTTATTACTAACATGTTTGATTGAAGGTACCTTATCTACTACATCTTTTTTATCGAATTATGTAGGGCTACGTCAACGTTTGTATTTGGTATGAGCTAAATTTTGATAGGTCGTTTAGTTTGCCCTACATAAATTTGTTCTCAAATTTTTCAATTAATGTTATATATTCAGACATATCTTACTTATCCACTTGATCTTTTGGGTTGCCTAAAAGCGTCTGCAAACTATTATCTAAAGCAGCCACTGTTTTTAAATTAATTTTGGCAAAGATTTTAGACAGTCCTATTGTAGAAACAGGATAGTTAGGTAATTTTACATATTTTGTTGCTATTTATTCTCTAACGTTAACTAATGTAGTTACAATGTTAACCCTCATCCTATGTGTTTGTTTCCTAACTATAATCATAACCATTTTATCTGTAAATCCATTATATGCAGCAATTTCTTTAATAGTGTGCAATTCTTTCGGTATAATTTATATGTTCAGTATTATTATTTTTTGCAAAGATACATTGCTAAGTATAAATAATTGTTTTTCTATAAAGGATTAAAAATCTCAAGTTCCAGTGAACTATTCTGTAGATACGTATTTAAATAATAATAATCGTTGCGAATTTCTTTCAGTTATACTGAATGCGTGGTAGAATAAATAAATGCTAGGTAGGTCCTCCATGCGCAGTAGGTGTCATGGTATTTTTCAGTTGTTGCGTTATTTATCGTTCATAGGTATATACAGTACGATGTTTACATGTTTGGTGGTTATATTAAGTTTTATTACATGTTTTCAATTTATATCAGATCTTTATTATTCTTTCTGATTTAAATAAATTACAATTATGCCACTCATACGACATATTTAAGATGACATCAGAATTATTTCTTGAAAAATGGGCATTTCAAGAAGAATGCGTTAAATATTTTCCAAACAATGGCTACAAAAAAATTGTAATTGGTACAACGGCAGTGGTTTGCTAATTCCATATACTAACAATGCTTTAGAATCCTGGAACAGAATTATAAAAGATGAGAATACTCTTCGTGAACGACTGCCAATCCCGCTTGTATAATGTCTTTTTATTTACATGTGTTCATGGTCAAACCAATACGTTACTAATACGAAAACATTTTATACAGAACCTGAAGTAACGCTTCAGTTATGGACAAAGGATATCAATGGCCAAAAGAAAATCATAACATTTTCTCTTCGACTGTTGGCGATAATAACGTGTACAGCATCACGCAGGTGGACAGAAATAACTCATATGTCGAAAATTTTAATGAATTCTTTGAAATATATTTTTATAACTGGTTAACGACTCTGCCTACTGACAAACAAAAGTGGAAACATGGAACACGTGATTGTCCTTCTTTCTTAAAGCAATTAATATGTAAACATATTGTTGGTATAAGCTGTTAGGGAAAAATTTGCTGTACCCCTCCAGAGGCCAAAGCAATCCCTATTGGAGAAAAAGAAAACGAGGTCGTTCTGCTAAAGCTAAAAGAAGCTCTTGCAATTCAATAATCTTAATGCATTAGTACCTTCAAGGACTTCAAAACGTTTTAATATTATGATGTGATGTTAAACCACAAGAAAATTATTTATTTTCTATATTTTATGATTAAAGAATTTTTAAGAATAAAATATGTTATATCCTGTACACTCAATACTTTAATTTTTAACAAATCCCAGTTTCCATTTCTGTAAGGTTCAACAACCGAGTTAATAAAATACTTCGCAATTATATACATTGATAAACTAATGTTGATCATGCATAATGCATTTAAACACATACATTTGTAAGCAGAAGCGACCCACTTTTAATCGATCGAACTAAAAGGGGGTCACGTGACCCGTACTTCCTCCAGACCTACTTCCAGGTGATTGGTCCTGCGCTGCATACTGTCCAGGCTGTGCGTTCTGATTCGAGATCCAGAGGGACAGACCACGCCCCCTGGTTTCTGATTGGTGGCAGCCATTTTTGTTTTGGTGGTCATTTTTGTATTGGGGCCATTATTTGGAGGCCTAAGGCTCTGCATTCTGATTTGTTCGTTTTGTTTGTTTGTTTGTTTGTGGCGCATCTAGTGGTGCATTTTTAAAACTTTTGAATGTTTTATCTAATAGAAGTTGATTGTATCTCCACTTAGTGGTATATCTTTGAAAGTAGATGTAACTCCCTGTAATTGTTATGGCAGGAAAGTTGAAATTTGAAGTAGTGTTCTAATAATGGGACCCGATTCCATCTCGTAATACAATTATAGAACTCCAGAATATGTTCTCGGGCCTACGCCCCCGTTCAGGCCCCCTTACTTATTATGACAAGAAAACTTGAAATTTGAAATAGTATTCTAAGTCTGGGGCCAGTATATTATCTCATAAGACAACTATAGAGCTCTGGGTCTCGACCTCCCTGTGGGACCCCCTAGTTTTATTATGGCGGGAAAACTTAAAATTTGAAATAGTATTCTAATACTGGGACCCACACACTCTCTCATAAGGCAACTATGGGAGTTCCAGGTCTTTGACCCTTGTCTGGCCCCCTGATTGTTTGTAACGCCATCTAGCGGTGTATTTTTAAAACTAATGAATGCTTGCGGTACTAGAGGTTGATCGTGGCTCTATCCAGTGGTATGTTTTAAAAGTAGATTTAACTGTAATGGCGGGAATTTGAAACAGTATTCTAATAATAGGGTCCACATACCATCTCATAAGACACCGTTAGGACTCTTAAACTTGTCACAGAGTCTTAGCCCCACTGCAATGGCCCCCTTGATTGTTTGTTTGTTGCGCCATCTAGCAATGTGGTACCACCTAGCGTTATATTTCAAAAGTAACGGAAGGCGGGAAACCCTAAAGTTTAAAACCACATTCCACGTGGCCCCATCTACTGATATATTTTAAAAGTAGATGAAGGTTTCTGTAATTGTTATGAAGGGCAAATTTAAAACTTGAAATACTATTGTAGTACTAGAGCCCCATACCAACTCACAAGGCTGCATGAGGCTTCTAAAACTTGTCCTGGAGTGATACCTGCATTGCAATTTGAAAATAAATATAGCGGAGTCTCAACTAATGAAACATTTTTAAAACAAATGTAAGATTCATGCAGTTGTAATGGATGAAATTTGAAATGCCACTGGAACTGAAAATGAAAGTCAACTGCATCCTGCACCTTGAATAAGCGGTACGAGTTGAGAACCAACTCAGACCTAAATACGGTTTAGGACAATCTCAAACCGTCTAATCTAATGCTAGAAACGGTGCTAAGAACATCGTGTTGTTTAAAACTGTAAGTTTGCCCGGTTTCGATCAGCATCTTGTATTGAGGGCTACAGAAGTATCTAGGGTTCACTTTGGCTTATGCTGGGTATAACCGGTATCTTGGGGTGACATTTTTGTCAGCCGTATCCTTTTGCCGTGGTGCTGACGTGTTGAAAATAAGCCTATGCTAAACGCATTGCTAACAATCGGGTGTTCTTTTTGGGTTGTTTGTCGGCAGAATCTAATAAGTCAACTAATGTGATCAGGTTGAAATGAATTTTTGAAACTTGCGATTTAATAGTTGGGACGTCATTAAAACCTATTTATGGAAATCAACATAGACTTTCACTGAAAATGGTTTCAAGTCATCATACTGATAAGTTGAATAGGGTGATCGGGTTGAAACGAATTCTGGAAACAGGTTTGTGGGCAGAATCTAATAAGTCAACTGAGGTGATCAGGTGGAAATGAATTTCTGATACTTGCGATTTAATAATTGGGACGTGGTTAAAATCTATTTATGGATTTGCTTGGAATCAACATCTTAGACTTTCACTGAAACTGGTTTCAGGTTAGCATACTGATAAGTCGAATAAGATGATCTGGTTGAAACGTATTCTAGAAACATGTATGCCGGCAGAAGCTAATAAGTCAACTAAGGTGATCAAGTTGAAATAAATTCTTGAAACTTGTGATTTAATGACTGAAACGTAATTAAAATCTATTTATGGATTTGCTTGAAATCAACATCTTAGACTTAGACTTAGACACTAAAACTGGTTTGAGGTCAACATATTGTTAAGTCGAATAAGATGATCGGGCTGAAACGAATTCTTGAAACTTGTTTATAAATCTAAGGCCCTTTTGACAGGGCCTAGTTTCAAATCAACATATAATTAGTCGTATTATAAGCATTGATTAATACCTCTAATGATGACGATGATTTAGATTTAAATAGTATCTATCTTAATAAGCTTAAAACGTTCGAATAGAGCAGTTTTTCTAATTCATTATGAAATCATGACTATAATTATCGTATAGGGCTATAACGACATATTACGTAATGAACATATCCGATAAGACAGCACTTGCATGTAAAATAATATAGAGGCCTGATTTCAAGTTTGGTTATATATATATATATATATATATATATATATATATATATATATATATATATATATATATCATAATATATATATATATATATATATATATATATATATATATATATATATATATATATATACAGCGTGTTCAGCGAGGAATGGGACAGTGCAATATCTCGAGAGCGGATGAAGATTTTTAAATTATGAAAATATTTTTGTAAATATCTTCCAAGGGCGCACATTTGTTGGCACAAAGATTTGAATCAACGCCCATCACTGCCAGGTGGCGCTATCTCACTTCAATTTTTTAAATGCAATGCCCTATTTTTTATTTCATTTTTGGATTCTATGACATATTTGTGATGACTTTTATTAAGACTCCTACCAACCTATCGTTTGTAGTTTCTAAGAAAAAAATAATCCTTGGAATTTTAGCACAAAAACGTAATTTCAGGAAGTGCTCATAACATTTGAGTGATACAGACAAAATAGCAAATTTTATACCAAATGAAAGATAAAAGATTGTTCTTCCACAAAAGTAATGCAGATAACGCCGAAATAATGCGAAACGCTGTACACTAAATTGTAAGGGGGACCAACTTATCACAGTCGTTGATTAAGAATCATGTGAAACATTTATCATGCCATGAAAACAAACGCGTAATGAAGTGTCTGTCAGTTTACAGTTTCAGTTTTGAAAATCGTCTGTATATCTTCAAATTCCATAATTATGTTTACGTTTTCTAACGAAGAATATTTTAATATGGTAATAATTTATGGTGAATGTAGAAAAAATGCAAGGGCTGCACAAGTATTGTATGCTGCCAGGTTTCCCGATCGACGCCATCCCGGAAAAAATACATTTGTTCGTGTAGCAAGTATTTTGAGGGGAACCGATCATTTTCCTCACCGTAAGTGCGAGAATCGCACAAAGACAGCAACAGATGAAGCACACACCGTCGGTGTATTAGCATGTGTAGCTTATAATCCTCATGTGTCTGTGAGATCTATTTCTGAAGAGTGTGCCGTATCAGTTGGTTCTGTCCATAAAATATTAAAATCTAATAAATACAAACCATTTAAAATTCATTTGGTACATGGACTGCATGCAGGAGATCAAGATCGCAGACTTAATTTTATCACCGGAGTTTTTATGGAACATTATGCGCAAGACCCTAATTTTCTAGGTCGTATCGTGTGGTCTGATGAAAGTAATTTTTCAAACAATGGAATCGTTAATCGCCACAATTCCCATTACTGGTCGTCAGAAAATCCTTATTGGGTAAGAGCAACCAATTTCCAAGTGAGATGGAACATAAATGTATGGTGCGGAATGATAGATGACAAATTGATTGGCCCATATTTTTTAATGGTACCTTAACAGGCCAACGCTATTTGGATTTTCTTGAAAATCAACTGCCTCCTTTGCTTGAAGATGTAAATGTAAATCTGCGGCAAGCGATGTACTTTCAACAGGATGGCGCACCGGCGCACAATAGCGCAATAGTGAGAAATTATCTAAGTAGAGTGTTTTCGCAACGATGGATAGGTACAAATGGTCCCATTATGTGGCCAGCTCGTTCTCCTGAGCTTAGTCCCTTAGACTACTTTCTTTGGGGACATTTAAAGAGTGTAGTGTATGAAACACCTTCTAGAGATGTAGAGGAGTCACAAAACAAAATTAGAATTGCTTGTGCAAACATACCACAAGAAACTTTAAGAGCAGCAACTAGTGTTACATTAATTAGGCGTTATCAAACGTGTGTAGAAAATTATGGAGAAACATTTGAACATTTAATTTAATTTTTATGCTTTCAATCAATAAAATTCCAAAAATTATTTTTTTTCTCAGAAACTACAAAAGATAGGTTGGTAGGAGTCTTAATAAAATTAATCACAAATATGTCATAGAATCCAAAAATGAAATAAAAAATAGGGCATTGCATTTAAAAAATTGAAGTGAGATAGCGCCACCTGGCGGTGATGGGCGTTGATTCAAATCTTTGTGCCAACAAATGTGCGCCCTTGGAAGATATTTACAAAAATATTTTCATAATTTAAAAATCTTCATCCGCTCTCGAGATATTTCACTGTCCCATTCCTCGCTGAACACGCTGTATATATATATATATATATATATATATATATATATATATATATATATATATATATACTGGGTGTTCTAAAAGTCCATCAGGAAACTCCGGGAGGAGATTCTACGAGCTAAAATAATAGCAATTTGCAAGGAAATTTTGGTTCGGATTGTCATTTGTTTGCAAGTTATGGCTTGTCAAAGACCAATTTTTTTATTTTATTTATTAACGATTCTGGTTTTACAAAGAGATAGCGTTAGATAATGGAATTACACGAACAAAGTATGACAGATTCTCCTATTTTATAATAATACATTTTATTTGTCAAACTAAAATAAGACCTAAAATTCAAGTTTAAAATGCTGATTTGGGTTAGTTTACAGTTACAGCAAAAAACAACTGGCGGACAGAAGGATATAACTGGCGAGCCGAAGGCGAGCCAGTTACCTTCTGGAGCCAGTAAAATCCATCACCCTGAGTGTATTGTTATATAGTTTATTTGTTACACTCATTTATGATGTAAATAGAACACAATATTCGAATATAAATAATGCTACTAATTTGTAAAACTGACAGTTAACTTGAAATCATTACTCTGACAACGGCGTTTATTGTTTATTTTACGTCTATTATTTTGCTAATACAATGTGAACAAGGTACGGTCGTCTCTAACTTGTAAAAAATCAATAACTTTCGTCTCTAACCTGTAAATTTTTAACTAGTAGCTAGCTTATTAAGATTGACTTTCAACGTCAATAAGCTCACTTGATAAATTGACGTTTACAAATGGGTAACAAATAAAATAGCTTATTTTATTTTGCCACCATAATGTTCTTTATACGCCTCCAAATGCGGACGTAATGTGGTCTTTATAGCACCGAAATGTCATTGATGCTAAGCAGCATGATTGACAGCAAACACATGACATGATATATAATAGCACTATCACAGTATCTTAGTAACAACAAATTAGCCTACTGTCGACTTTATTTCACTGCATTTGCATTTAAAAACTTGCCGAAAATACAGAATCTTTTTAATATTTTGTTCCAGTTTCATGGTGCAAAATAAAATAAAACATTGTATGTACCACGGGCATAATTGTAGATTATGGCTCTCAGGAATATAAAAGCCCTCCGCTTCGCATCGGGCTTTTAACATTCCCTCGAGCCATAATCTTCTGATTATGCCCTTAATACATAAATATCTATTATTTGCTATTTAAGAGTAATCATACATTAACCTAACTAAGCTTAAGCTATGTAAAATCACCTTTACAAGCTACTAACATGTACAAACTTGTCAAAGTGTCATTAATAGCATGTGTATGTGGGACCGTAATTTGACAATTAGCAATCTGTTGTCGACTGACCATATATTTCGAAATGTTATTATAAATGAATTGCCATTTCACAGTTGTAGGTATAGAAGGTTATGCAACCCACTATTTTCCAGTAACGCTAAATCGACTTCTACGATGTACGTGTACGTGTACGTGTACGTGTACGTGTACGTGTACGTGTACGTGTACGTGTACGTGTACGTGTACGTGTACGTGTACGTGTACGTGTACGTGTACGTGTACGTGTACGTGTACGTGTACGTGTACGTGTACGTGTACGTGTACGTGTACGTGTACGTGTACGTGTACGTGTACGTGTATGTGTAGGTGTATGCGTATGCATATGTGCATGCGTATGCGTATACATAGGTTATGCAACCGACTATTTTCCAGTAACGCTAAATCGACTTCTACTATGTCCGTGTACGTGTACGTGTACGTGTACGTGTAAGTTTACGTGTACGTGTACGTGTACGTGTACGTGTACGTGTACGTGTACGTGTACGTGTACGTGTACGTGTACGTGTACGTGTACGTGTACGTGTACGTGTACGTGTACGTGTACGTGTACGTGTACGTGTACGTGTACGTGTACGTGTACGTGTACGTGTACGTGTACGTGTACGTGTACGTGTACGTGTACGTGTACGTGTACGTGTACGTGTACGTGTGCGTGTACGTGTATGTGTAGGTGTATGCGTATGCATATGTGCATGCGTATGCGTATGCGTATGCATAGGTTATGCAACCGACTCTTTTCCAGTAACGCTAAATCGACTTCTACTATGTACGTGTACGTGTACGTGTACGTGTACGTGTACGTGTACGTGTACGTGTACGTGTACGTGTACGTGTACGTGTACGTGTACGTGTACGTGTACGTGTATGTGTATGTGTATGTGTATGCGTATGCATATGTGCATGCGTATGCGTATGCGTATGCATAGGTTATGCAACCGACTATTTTCCAGTAACGCTAAATCGACTTCTACTATGTACGTGTACGTGTACGTGTACGTGTACGTGTACGTGTACGTGTACGTGTACGTGTACGTGTACGTGTACGTGTATGTGTAGGTGTATGCGTATGCATATGTGCATGCGTATGCGTATGCGTATGCATAGGTTATGCAACCGACTCTTTTCCAGTAACGCTAAATCGACTTCTACTATGTCCGTGTACGTGTACGTGTACGTGTACGTGTACGTGTACGTGTACGTGTACGTGTACGTGTACATGTACGTGTACGTGTACGTGTACGTGTACGTGTACGTGTACGTGTACGTGTACGTGTACGTGTACGTGTACGTGTACGTGTACGTGTACGTGTACGTGTACGTGTACGTGTACGTGTACGTGTACGTGTACGTGTACGTGTACGTGTGCGTGTACGTGTATGTGTAGGTGTATGCGTATGCATATGTGCATGCGTATGCGTATGCGTATGCATAGGTTATGCAACTGACTCTTTTCCAGTAACGCTAAATCGACTTCTACTATGTACGTGTACGTGTACGTGTACGTGTACGTGTACGTGTACGTGTACGTGTACGTGTACGTGTACGTGTACGTGTACGTGTACGTGTACGTGTACGTGTACGTGTACGTGTACGTGTACGTGTACGTGTATGTGTAGGTGTATGCGTATGCATATGTGCATGCGTATGCGTATGCATAGGTTATGCAACCGACTATTTTCCAGTAACGCTAAATCGACTTCTACTATGTACGTGTACGTGTACGTGTACGTGTACGTGTACGTGTACGTGTACGTGTACGTGTACGTGTACGTGTACGTGTACGTGTACGTGTACGTGTACGTGTACGTGTACGTGTACGTGTACGTGCACGTGTACGTGTACGTGTACGTGTACGTGTACGTGTACGTGTACGTGTACGTGTACGTGTACGTGTACGTGTACGTGTACGTGTACGTGTAGGTGTACGTGTACGTGTACGTGTACGTGTACGTGTACGTGTACGTGTACGTGTACGTGTACGTGTACGTGTACGTGTACGTGTACGTGTATGTGTATGTGTATGTGTATGTGTATGTGTATGTGTATGTGTATGTGTATGTGTATGTGTATGTGTATGTGTATATGTGTGTGTGTGGGCGTGCGAGCGGTGGAATGTGGGGGCGTGTGTGCGGGCGTACGGGCGTACGGGCGTGCACGTGCGTGCGCGTGTGTGTGTATGTCTCTATGAGTGTGTGTGTGTGTGTGTGTGTGTGTGTGTGTGTGTGTGTGCGTGTGCGTGTGTGTGGTCGTGTGTGTCTGTATGTATAGGTGCGTGGGGGGGGGGGGCGTTGCGTGCATGCGTGCGTGCTTGCGTGTGTGGATAATGCATATATCCACGATGACTCCAGAACGATAAAACTTACGGATTTGAAGTTTTGTATTTAAGATTACTTTCATATCTCCTGGAGCTGATTAAGTTTTGGAAGAAATTCAGCTGCAGCTTTCACGTCTGGTGGACTGTACTGTAAGTCAGAATGGTCATAATCAAACATATTTTTCAGCGAATTGAACACAAATAATCAACAATTCAACGATACTTGTGAAACTAATAGAAATTAATTTGACAGAAGAACCAGTTTTAAGTCTTGTTATATAGCAACATGCAACTTTATAAATGTAGCGTGCCGACTTATAATTTTGAATCATGTTCACAATGTTAACAAACAACTTTATTTAATCAAATAAAAAAAACTCCCTGAGAAATTGAAATTATTATACACACTGATTGTGACTAAGATAGTGTACATACCTCGTTTGTCGTCTTCATTACTGCTTCGGGATCCTATTTTACTTCGGCGCTTATGCTCCTCAGTCACAAATGGGATCCCTTGGCTGTAATGAAGCACTTCCCAGCTCGGTATGTAATCTAAGAATGAATAACCAATAAAATATATTACATTATACGCAAGGTAACAATTTTTGCTGGCTCGAGAAGATTACAGGCTCTCCTTACGATTCGCAAATATATTTCTCCTCTCGCCTGTAAAAACCTATTTACCATGCTAAT
Source organism: Vesta saturnalis (assembly GCA_036346205.1). Taxonomy (NCBI): domain Eukaryota; kingdom Metazoa; phylum Arthropoda; class Insecta; order Coleoptera; family Lampyridae; genus Vesta; species Vesta saturnalis. Next base: position 1,819,578 of record JARFJB010001442.1, read on the forward strand.
ATGTAAAATACTATTTCAACTGAAAAATTGACCTAGGTTAAGATTTACGCTAGAAAGTCTAGTGTTTTAATGCCCTTGATCCGTTTGCATGTACTATTTTTGGGTGTTTAAATGATTTCCGTTCTATTTAGGTATAATTATAATTTGCTCTTGCTTCACATTGCTCTTACATCATGAAAGGTTGGAGACGCAGAAGTTTGCATTTAAATTAAGTGTGTTGGGAAGTTTTTTTGATAATTAGAGTTTTATAAAGCTCTCTTTCTGATACCACGTGTGGTCAATTCTAGAGACAGAAACTATTTTTGTTATTATTTTTTCGCAAGATGTTTCTTTTCCAAATTTAGGTTCCTCGAGCTTGCCTCTTCGTATTGGTGGTGTGAGTGTAAGGTTTGTTTGTGCTTTAATAATTTTCTTTGGGTATCTGTATATAATTTATGATTGAAGTGTTTTGCTTTCTTTTTTGTAAATGGGTTTTTTATTTTTGTGTTGCCTACCTTTGTCGTGCCGACAATAAATATTTTAGTTAAAGTGAATTGTGTTTTTCTTTATTTTGTGTTACGGAATTTCATACCTATAGCTCTGTTTCCTTGCAGGTTCACCTTATTTAATCTGTCCAGCTATGTACGATTTGGCTTTGTCCTGTTTTTTTTTGCCTTACAATCTTAAAATAATATTTATTTTTGCTTTACAGCATATATTCTTTGATTTTTATTTTTAGGTTTATCTGTGTTAGATTCTTTTGAACACATTTCTTGGAGCGTTAGATGGCACATTAAAAGTTTCCTCAACAGTTCGTTTTTCATCACGTGATTTAACCATGAAATAAAAATTTTAAATCGCAAAAAACGACCGTTTCGTAGAAGTCTTCGTAGTAAAAGTTTGTGTCAATTATTTACTTACAAATAGAAAGGGATTATAAGTTATTCAAACGCTTAAGAGGGTTATCCCGTAACGGGTAGGCGGTATGACATAAACCCTGACATAGGACATAGTATTTTTTGGAAAAAACTGGAAGCGTTTAAAAAATTTTTAATCAATACTGACTAGCCGTTGTAACACAAATAAGTTTGTATAGAACTTTTCGCGAGATCATGTTTACATTTGTGTTAAATTAAGGTTTTTGATCCAGATGTACACCAAGAAATTTTATATATATATATATATATATATATATATATATATATATATATATATATATATATATATATATATATATATATATATATATATATATATATATATATATATATATATATATATATATATACCCGGTAAGTCTACTCGCCTTTGATATTAGGTAGGATGGAGACAATCTACTTATTTTATCTCCATTTACACTCAGAATTTAATAACAAGTCATCATTAGAAATAATAATAATCTAAGACGTTATTATACCACACGTTATTAACTGTGATTATATGCGACAGAAAAATATAACGTTATGCCAAATAAAAACTGAATGTATTCAGAGTTGATATATTGCAAAAAATTAGAATAAATTGAATTTGTTATGTGATCCACAATACGTACCTGTAGTAAAAGTCGCGTAGTTTACAATATTTTTACAAAAATAGATCATCGACCTTTAGATTATCCTAGCATATCTAATTTACGTTCAAAATAACAGATGAGGATTGTGACTTTGAAGTACGTTAAACCAGGATAATAACATCTGTTTATAATTTACTATTTATTTAAACTTTTAATAGAAATGACTAAACTAAGCATCTGTGTTCACACGAAATTTATACATAATATAACGGATATAACTTTTTTTTTATTAGGTATGTATTTTAACATTTGTGTTTTTAATATGGATAATTTATTTCTTGGTTAATAGTACATATCGTACGTAATGCCTAAACATAAGCAATCTATGTCTTGATTGATATTTGAGTAGCATTTGCGAAAAATGAAATAATCTCCACAAATTGCTTACGAGTAAGCAACTATGCGTTCTCAAAGGAAAAATTATAAGGAAGGCAAAGGGTCCTACACAAACACAGCGATCAATCTGACCGATTTGTACATCTTTCAAATTGTTCTTTAACATTTTACTGCAGTGATCAATAAATTTTTCGCTTAAAATAATTCGTGCTCTTTTGGGTTGAATTAAGCCTATTCGACAGTGTTTGCTTTAATATGTCCGCCAACATTTTCTTTGTTGCTTTAAGTAGGGAATAATGGTACACAGTGGGCCAGTTTTTCGAATTTTCTCAATAATTAAGGCATGCTTTGACGTACATAAGTGAAAATTGGACTTAGTACGTCTTCATTCATCGAAAAAATATGCGTAAGAAATGTTCAATATAATCTCTTAAATAAGGACCTTTATTTTGATCTTTTTACAATTGTTAAACAAACCTTAAACTAGGAGGTAAAATAATATTAAAGGATAACTGGCCTCGTATTTCGTTTGTTTTAGGTAAAATTTTAAGAATAAAATCTCTATCCACTAAAGATTGGTCTACTACATGGGGCCAGGTGTAATTTTTCCGGCCTTTCTTTAAAAACTTGACAAGGACCTCACCACCACTTAGCAGAATCTCGGCCGCGACATCATCAGAGAAGAAATCAATGGGATCCGGAGCAGAATCTTCTGATGATGATATGAAATTGAGGGAACCGTCATCATCATGCACACTATAGTTTTCCCCATTTTCACTTTCCTGTAGGTCTTGTAGGTCATTGAAGATTTTTCTTTTTACTACTTTCTTGGTTGCTCTTTCCAAGATCGCAGACTTCTCCGGTGTGCTTGTTGTAACGGCTAACCTTCGCTTCCTTCTAACTGTCTCACGTGGCGCTGTCGCTTTCGGCAAAGGCTGTAAATCAGACGGAGACACGAGGAAATGATCGGAAGCTGGCGTGCTTGGAGCTGGAGTCACACATAGATCAGGCAGATGAGCAGAAAACTGACTTAATGTATGAGATGTTTCACCAAAATTAACATTAGGTCTAGTTGTGCGGGTAGACTCAGGCTCAGGACGATTCGTTACAGCTCTAATTAGAAAATCGTCAGCGTTAAAAACATTAGGATAAAAATTCCACATTTCTGAAATCCCGATTTGATATTTTTTTGTGTAACGGCTAAGTCGAACTCAGCTTCAACTAGTTATCCAATTTTATAAATGTCTATAGCTTTCCCCGTATGGTTGAGTCACACGCCGAATTGTAAAAGGCCTTAAATGGTCCGAAGTGGTTGTAGCTTGTTGCTGCAGTGAGGTGGCAGTGTGATAATGTGCCCTCCAGCTGCTCTTGCCTTGTTGACCACCTGTATAGAGATGTGAGCTTCCAAGTTGTCATATATCAAGAGAGTGAGGTTTTTAATCGAACTGTTTGAATAGTTGATGAAATGGTCGATTACAGAGGGAAACAGTTAAACAGTTCACTAGTCGACCAACCAGAAGGATTCGCAAGTCCCAGAGTATCGGCTGGAGCACCGTTGATTATAAGGTCTTTAAAATGCAGCCTGGGGGAAAATCTTCACAGGGGACAAAAATCCACCAGATGCGGAAACAATTGCTCAAGTGGTAACGAGTTGACCACGTTCGGCACTGGGCGCTGATGCCAATTGCTGAACTCCCTTTTCAGCAATAACTCTTTTAGGGACTTGTACAGTGGTGGTAGTCATCTCGTCCAAATTGTATCGCCTGCTGCAATTAATATTGGGATGTTCTCTTAAAATATGCTCCATATTTTCAAAAAACTGGCCAATGTTAGTTCTATTGAAGGACGCCAGTCTTGATAGACTGCAAGCCTCAGGTTGACGAATGGATAATTGGTTCTGTTTTAAAAAAGCACGTAGCCGGTCTACACCCGCCAATTGGTTTCTTGATCCTAGAGCCAGGCATTTTGATCTGGGTTAACTCCGCAAGTTCGTAAGCCAAACTCCGGCACTTTTTGGTTGATAGACCGAACGCCATCTTAGAGCACTGCCAATTCAGCTACCAGCTCAGTCGAAAACATTTTATTTATTGCGTAATTTGTCTGCAGTGTTATCCTTTTTAGTTGGTATGTTCAAGCCACGACCCTTAAAGGAATCCCCGATTTCACTTTAAGGACAGCTTCTTTCATTCTGGCAGGATCAAAATTTCCAATTTTTCTTTCAGCTGGTTCCTCGGCATCCATTTAAAGATAAAAAAGAGCACAATTAATATAATAGATTGACGACAGTATACCATCCTACCATTTTTCATAAACTAACCTCTCTTGTTTCTATACGATCACTTGTAGATATCAATAGTACACTATTTAACAGGTTATTAGACAAAATCAAGATAATTAATGAATAATTTGATTTATAATGCTTACCTTTAATGAATAAACCTGAAAAATTAACCTAGCCTATGTTGCCTATTAAAAATAAATCATTGCCTTGTAAGAAGTAGCTGTTTAGTTACCACGAGATATTAAATCGCACAGAATTGTCATTTGATAATGAAGGGTAGTAATTTATTTCCCAATACGCCATTTCGGAAGCACGCTAATTAAAATAAAAGGACTCCGCGTCAGACAGTACAGTGCCCCCTAATTGCTGGTACGAGTTGGCACTGTCGCCAGTTTACTAATATTTTCGCCCGAATATAATGCGTGGACAAACGTGGCATGATAAACCTCAATTAATTGTTATAAACGTGTTATAACACGGGTCCAGATGACCACCTCGAATTCTATCTTTACTGTTAAACCAACCCGTTCTTATTATTTTGTATAGATGAATGTGTAAGCTGAGAAAGGGATGCTATAGTTTCTAACGCAGTCACTCGAACTTTTGCGTCATTGCTTGCAGGTAGGCTATTGGCCACTTGGTTACCGTAACTGGTTTATTCGCACATTACCCTTGCTTAAATGATTTTTTTGTTAAGTGTTTTAGCATTGTTTGTCTACGAACTGATTTCTTTATATATGTAATTTATTATAATTGTACGTATGTATTTTTGTGCTTTTATTCAATATATAATTGTGTATTTGTAAATTCCTTGCGTATATTTTTGTCCTTGTCCAAGTGTAGTTAAACTGCATTGCGGTTACCTTATTGTTACCTGTTTAATTTTACTATTAGTTGTGTTTTATGTGTATCTTAACCTGTATTATTCTTATTTTATTGTTAAATTAAAGACCGGCATGATTGGTTGTATAAGGGTCACATGTTTGATATTACAATTATAATTTTGATTTATTTATTTATTTATGATACAATTGTGGGTGTAATTTCACTGTTTGTTTTTTTATGTTTATGTGTAGTTAAACTGCTTTTCTTTTTTTTTCTGTTACTTAATATAATTTTGTACGCACTTTACCTTGATTTAATGGTGTCTTCTTATGTATTGAACCGTTTCTTTTTTTTTTGTTCTTTGATTTACTAATGTACTTGGGCAATTAAAAAAATTATTGAAAAATAATCTAAAGGCTATTACAACTGTTAAAACAACGTTAAAAACATCCCAATGTTTTCAAGAAATATAGAATTCAGAGCATTTTTATCATTGGTACTACGCGAATAAATGGTTAGCAGAGAACGTTTAACACTGTCACAAATGTTACACTTAAGAAGCAACGCAAGATCATCCCATATGCAGATTACTTAAATGATAATCAGAAATTTCTGCATTAGAATGTTGCCTATACAAGGTGTACAACTATTAGATATGACTGTAGTGGAGTTAAAATTTAAAATTGTTAAACCATGTGTAATGGCAACAAGTGACTCAGTCGAAGTTTCTCAGATTCAAGCAGAGTATTTCATCATTCGATAACCAATACTCATTAGCGCACAATATTGTTATAATTGGTAGTTTACCGAGTATTATCTATAATGTCAATATTGTATATTCAGGTGTGATACATTAATACTTTTATTGGTATAATTTTCTACAAATCTGTAAGACTTATTAACAAAACTTCTTTGTTGCTAGCTTATGACTATTAGTACGGCCAGCTTAGAAGAATGCGTTTCAAAATTATTGATATTGAGTTTATTTTTTAAAAGTGCTAGTGTTTGTTCATGCATGGTGTCGAGCCCCAATCTAGATACAAACCCATAAGCCATTATTCTTGGGGCGGCTTTAAACGCAATAGATCAACGCTCGAACCATTGCCTATTTATTTTTATGAAAACATTTTTATTGAAATGTTTTTCAGATCTCTTTGGCAGTTTCTTTGATGTAGGTGTTGCATTGAGAGCCGCTTGACAAGTGCTATTATTAGCACTAATGTTTTAAACATAATGTAATTCCACAAATTTGTTTTATATAATTATTTATTTCTCTACGTGTTTCAAGTGTCATTATAAAGTGAAAGTATATAAGTAAAATAATAAACAAGTAGTTGTGGCAACAAATGCTTACGGTAAAACAGCAAACTTGGTGTAAATTATAATTCTCTGTTTAAAAAATTTGTTAAAGGTGAGTCTATAAGATCAACCTGTGCGTTTATTAAAGGCACTTTTTGTTTATGTTTATAAATTTCGAATGCTTCCAAAACATTTAGTTTGTCTTTTTTATTACAGAAGCGTAAAAATTTAATGTTGTTTTGTATAGATGATTATTCACTACTAAGTTTATTTACAATTAAATGTTGATAGTTAATTGCAGAAAATTAATGATTTTATTATTAACGAAAATTTTGAAAGTATAAATCGAGATGCTACATCAAAGTTTAAAAAAGACCCCACAAGCACCAAAACTATACGGCCTCATAAAAATCCACAAACGAAATATGCCAATTAGACTAGTAGTTTCTTACATCCAAGCACCTAATCATATTTTAGCAAATAACCTAACCCATATAATAACAAACAATTTAAAGTACAAATCAAAACATTGTATTAACAATTCTTTAGAACTAATTAATAAGCTACAAAACATAAAATTACCACTACATAATATTCTTGCAAGTTTTTATCTTATTAGTATGTTTTTAAAAATCCCCCTCCGGAATGTACGCGTTTATTAAAAAGTTTTTATTTAATAATAATAATGTTGAACTAGTTACAAGAATGGAGTTAACTCAATTATTTGATCTCTGTGATAATTTAAATTATTTCACATTCGATAATAAGATTTATCTACAAGAGATTGGTTTACATATGGGCAGTCCAATTTCACCCATTTTAGCTAACATCTTTATGGATAATTTAGAAGATCAAATTTTGGAATTAAATGGTTTCGATAAGATTGTATTTTGGTTTCGTTGTATTGATGATATTTTAGTATGTTTTGATAGCTCATCAGATTTCGTTGATGAGTTTGAAATTAATATTAACAATTTACATCGTAACATAAAACTTGCACTAGAGACAGAACAAAATGAGTTTTCTAGATTTAAACACAAAAATTTAAAATTTTGTAACATTTAATTGCAAACAAACTTAATAGTAAATAATCATCTTATGACTACACAAACTAACATTAAATTTTTACATTTTGTAATAAAAGAGACAAATCAAATGTTTTGGAAGCATTTAAAATTTATAAACATAAACAGAAGATGCCTTTAATGAACGAACAGGTTGATCTTATAGACTTATCTTTAGCAGATATGCTAAATACAGAATTATAATTTACATCAAGTTTGCTGTTTTACCTTAATGATTTGTTACCATCACTACTTGTTTGATATTTACTTATATGTTTTCTCTTGACACTGATACATGTATTGAAACGTGTAAAGAAATAAATAATTATATAAAAGAAATTTGTGGAATTATATGTATTTAAAACATTAGTGTTATTAAATATACAGGGTGATTCGCGGGGAAGTGGCAATATTTTAAAGATATGTCGAGGAAGCCAAAATAAGTAAAATAAACTCATATGTTTAAGTCCGATTTTCATTTGTTTCAGGGATAATTGACTTTTTCTTAAAATGTCAAATCTCATCAATTTTTTGCCTATTACGAAGTACGTTGATGTATTGACCTTATGCACGTAATTCTGAGAGAGAAATCCAGAAAGGAAACTTTTAAAATAATTATTGCCCTTTTAGTAACTTTAAATTTGGCGGCTAATAAATTCTCACCAAGAACGTTCTCACTATCGCCAATATTTGCAAAATTCCCTAACAGGGTATTTATTTTAAGAGTTGACTTTCTGGATTACGCAACCAGAACTTATGCGTAATTAGGTGAAAGTAGGCAACTGAAATGAAAACTGACAGTTAGTTGTTAAAGTGACAGTTGTTCAACATTAGTTTTATGAAGTTGTAAAATGCCCCACAAATTTAGTCATAAAGAATATGCCGATATGATATTTGTTTATGGGTTCTGTAATGGTAGTAATGTTCGTGCAGTGGAGGAGTATCGACGTCGTTTTCCGAATCGAAGAGTTCCTAACAAGCGAGTATTTCAAACTGTTTTTACACATGCCGGCGAAACTGGGACATTTCCAAGTGCAAGTATTGTTTCTGAAAGAGAACACGGAATCGTTGTTGGACTTGAAGAAGATATTCTGGATGTGGTAGACGAAAATCCAGAGATAAGTACAAGGCGCATCGCAATCCAATTTGAAATACCACAAACAATGGCTTGGAAAACACTTAAGCAACAAAGTTTGAACGCTTATCATTTGCAAAAAGTACAAAATCTCCACGAAGGCGATTATCCTTTAAGGCTACAATTTTGTCATTGGATTCGGGAAAACAGAAGATTGTGTAAAGACATTTTGTGGTCGGATGAAGCTTAATTTACGCGAGATGGAATTAACAATTGCCATAATAATCATCGATGGTCGGACGAAAATCCCCATGCTACGATAGAACACAATTTCCAACATCGATTTAGCATTAACGTTTGGTGCGGTATTCTAAATGATCAATTAATCGGTCCTTTCGTATTAGATGCGCGCCTTACTGGACAAGGATATTTACGTTTTTTAGAAGACCATTTAGAAGAAATATTGGACGAAGCACCTTTAAATATTCGACAACGAATTATCTTCCAACATGATGGAGCGCCTCCTCACTATTCAAATAATGTACGAAATTTTCTGAATACCACTTTCGGCGATCTTTGGATTTTTGCCTTTGGGGATGGATGAAGTCGTTAGTTTATGCTACCAAAGTGGAAACGAGGGAAGCGTTACTAGATCGCATTCTTAATGCAGCAGCTATCATTAGAGCGAACAATCGTTCATTGAAACTCGCTACTAGTGCAGTTTATAAACGCGCAAATAAATGTATCCAAGTGGGCGGTGGTGTTTTCGAAAATTTTTCGTAAATTAATGCTTCGAACATTTTTCGTAAATTAATGCTATTTTGTTTATTTTTGTAATTGATTTTGTAATAAATTTTTGTTTGCTTTTTAAATATCTCTGAAACAAATGAAAATCGGACTTGAACATATGAGTTTATTTTACTTATTTTGGCTTCCTCGACATATTTTTAAAATATTGCCACTTCCTCGCGAATCACCCTGTATAATCCATCCCTCTATTACCTTTATGTGTAGAGGGTTATTATCTTATTCTACTTGATTGTCTATTTCCTTTCAGTTACTTTACATGTTACCTGTTAATACGTTTACACTATTTATATACTTAACAAAATAACAGTAGATGCTTATATCGTCTGAATTACAATTTCCCTTGCAGTTTAATTTCCACAGCGATTTCCCTGAAAGTAGCTGTTTATTTTTCCCGATCATTCACCACTTCGTTCCTTATTTTGTCCTTTATCGTGACTTTGGCTACCTTTCTCAGGTATTTCATTTCTACTACCTGTATTTTCTTTTGTTGCTTCTCCGTTAGTACCCATGTTTCGCTTCCGTGTAGTTGTTGATTTTTATACTTACTCTTCTCTCCTTGTTGTGTGTGATCACCATTACTTTTGTCTTGTTATTATTTACTTTCATTTCACATTGAATCGCAGGTTCTTTTCTGTACTTTCCATTATTGATACATCATCTGCGAATACACAGTCCCCTATTTCTACTGGCTTCAGTTTGTGATGACCCGCCACTATCTTCTGACTTTTGCTATTTACATTTTTTGTAATTTCATCCATGAGTATGGTAAAGAGCGATGGGCTCAGGTTACCTCTTTGCCTGACTCCCTTTGTCGCCCTAAATTTCTCCGTCTTTTGGTTATATTTTCTAATTAAGTTTTCGGTTTTTATATGAAGATTTTATAGTACTTGTCAATCTTTTGGTTATACTGTTTTTCTTTAGAACCTCCCATAATTTTTGTCTTTCAACCTTGTCGAAGGCTTCCTCCAGATCAACGAAGCATATGTAGATTTCTTTGTTGTATGGTAGCGACTTCTCTATGACATTTCTAATTGTAAGTATGTGGTCATTAGTACAAAATCCCGGTCTGAATCTACTTTGCACCTTATGTAGTTTCCCCTCCATCTTTTTCTCTTAATCTTTGTTCTAATATCATCTCACATACCTTGCTAGCTGAACACAGTATCGAAATCCCTTGATAGTTCGAGCACTCCCTCTGGCTTCCTTTTTCGATAATTGCTATTATTACTGAGGTTTTCCAATCTCTGGAGACTGCTAGCGTTTCCCAAACCTCTCTAATTATTCTGTGTAGGAGCTTTGTACCTTCCTCTCCCAAGTTCTGCTTTAATCCCATCTACTTCTGCAACTTTCTCGTTCTTCAGTTTTCTTACTGCTTTCTGCACCTTTTCCAGTTGTATACTTTCTCCTTCTTCACGACACTCTACCTTCTCTCTTCCTTCGGCTGGATTCGTTCCCTTCCCTTCCCCGGGTTCCGCCACTTCTTCGTTTATCTCTACTCCTTCTAGCATGTCCTGCTTCCATCTGTCCATAATTTTGTTTTTTTCTATTATTACTGTCCCCTCTTTATCCATAATTTGTCTCAAACCGAAATTTTTCCGCTTTTTTCATGCTCTTAATTACTCTGTAGAATAGCTTGTGGTTTGTTCTGCTATGTTTTCCATCTTGGTTCCAAATTCCTCCCATTCTGTAGCTTTGGCAATTTTTACTCTTTCTTTTACTATCCTCGCAGTTTTGTACTTTTCATAGGTCTCCTTACTTCTCTGTTGTAAGTATACTCCCAACCTGTTCTTTTATCCTTAATTAAGTTCTTGGTTTCCTCAGTCCACCAGCTAGTTCTTTTCTTGGACCCTCTGGTTATCATTATCTCACATGTTTTCCTTCTTTCATCTTGGATTATTTCTTTGAATTTTCCCCATCTTCCTCCGTTGTCAGTTCTTGTAATTCATTCTTTGCCTCCTGTATCCCTTTTCTGATCTCTTCTTTGTCATCCTTTCTTGTCTTTGGATCCTGCAATTTATGGATCTTTATGGTCTTAGTTTCCTTTTTGTGTAGTTCTCCTACCGACCCCTCCTCTATTGTCTCATTTATTTTTAATCTCGCCCCTAGTAAATAATGATATGTCGATAATTCCGCTCCCTTATTAGACTCTTACATCTTTTATCATTCTTCTGTCTATTTTCTCTGTAATGATGTAGTCAATTATACATTTTATTTTCTTCCTGGTTCCTCCCTAGTATATTTGTGACAACCTTTGTGTTCGTAGAATGAGTTTTGTATCACTAAGTTGTTCTGTATGCAAAAGTCAATTAACCTCTCACCATTCGTATTTCTTTTTTCCTCTCCTTTGATACCCATTACTCCTTGCCTTCCTGTATTATCGTTTCCTATTCTCCCATTGAAATCTTCTACAATTACAACTATGCTTTCTGCCTCCTCATAGACCATTTGTAGCTCGCTCCAAAATTGTTCTTTTTCTTCCTTCGTGTCGCTTTCTCCCGGTCCATATGCAACTATTACATCCATTTTTATTGCATCTCCTTGCATTAATGTTACCTTCATCATTCTTTTATTTACCGCTGTCCAGTCCACTAGTTTCTTCATGTATTGCGGGCTTATCACACAACCCACTCTTGCTTCAGCTGTTTCGTTCATTTCCGTCCCACTGTAGAGTAATCTTCTTCTATAGTCATTTCTTCTTTTCCTTTCTTTTTTGTCTCTATAATTCCCAAAATTTATATGTTATACTTCTTAACCTCTTGTATGAGTTCCTTTTCTTTCCTATTTATATTCCTAACATTCCATGTCCTTATTCTTTTCATTTTTCTCGTATTTTCCTTTGTTTATTGCAGTCGTCGTTATCTTTTTATCCCGTCCATGTATTCTCTCCACTAATAATTTTTTGATATGTTTTGGGTTGTTGTACTTTTGTCCAACTTTGGTTCTTCGCTGTTCTAGGTCCAAATTTCATTGTCGCATGCAATTTTATGGTAGCTCACTCTAACTGTTTTCCCTTTTGTAACTTCCTCTTGGGCTCGTTTCCTTATTTCTGCCTGTATCTTTCTTTCATTTAGCCTTAAGTCGTCATTTATATACACTTTTGGTTTGATATTACGAAGTTTTTTCTTATTTCTCATCACTTTCTTCTTTTCCTCTTTACTATTCAGTTCTACCAGGCACATTTTTCCCCCAGTCTCCTTGCGTGTTCCGCTATCAGTGTTATCCCCAGTTCCCTATCCATGAAACCCTCTATTTTTCTTTTAGCATTTTTGGGTTGGTTGATTTCATTTCTATCCCTTGTATAATGATATTATTTCTCCTCGTTTCTTCCTCCAGTTTTTCAATTCTTACATTTGACTTCCCACCTCGTGTTTTAGTCCTTCTATTTCTTCTCTTGCCTTTTGGTTGCATCCTTTAGTTCTTTTATTTCTCCTTTGAACTCTCTTTGTTCTTCTCTTAATTTTCTTATCTTCTCCTGTAATATTTTTATCTCTCCCTTGTTGTCATTCTGTTCATTTTTGATGTCTTTTATGTCTCTTGATTAATTTTTCATTAGTTCCATCATTCCTTTCATTTGATTTTTCATTGTATCGCTGATGTCACTCTCCTTTGTCGGTGTTCTATGTGTCCTTTTGGATCTCTTAAACAGCTCTTCCACATCCTCTTTCTTCCTTTTGTCCTCATCAGTAAGGTATTCGTCCGAATCCATACTTTATTGTCGTTTCTGATCCTGTATGTATGCAACACTCCTTACTTTCTTATGTCTAATGTGTTGCCTATCTCCATTTGCTTAAATATAATTTCTGTTCTGATATGTATGCAATCCTTCTTACTTTCTCGCGTGTCTTTAGTTGCCTATCCCAACATACTCGAATCTTGAACACGCTAGTGTAAACATCGGTTTTCGGTTCTTATACCAACTGTTGCATGTAATATTCGCTCTTACTGATGACTCTCGTACCCTTAGATATTTCCCTTATTTGTCTATTTACTAATTGTTTTCTGCTCATTTAGTCTTCTCTTATCTTATTTTCTGTCTGTAGTGACCAACAAAGCTGTGGATCTATTTCCTGTTTTATTTCTTCTCGATATGGTCCAAATATGAACTGACATATCAGAGCGAAATAATAACAAACATATCACCACTTACTCACTTTTTCAACTCTAAAAAATTGAAATTGAAGTGATATTAGTTCTACGTATTTCGTGTGTTTTTAAATAGCGGAATGGTGTCGACATCTTTATTAAACCTCAATTTAAACCGTCAAATATTTTTTTTCTTAAATTTCAACCCCTTAGAAGGTTAAAAATTAAATAACTAAATGACTTAACTTCTTCACCTTGTTTTTTTGAACTTTTAATCAATTAACTTTAGATATACTTAAGATGTGATGAGAACGCAAGCACGCATTATCGGTATAACTGAAATACTTAAACAGTTTAAGCCACAACATTCAGTTGGGTAATATGGAAATTTTATGAAGCAATCTCATTAAGTTCGAGATATATGAACATCTAAATAAATTCAACAGGCAATAAAAAATCTGTGATTAAATAAGTTTTGACAGATGGTAATTAAAAGCAGACAGAATATTATATCTTTGACTTTTGGTATGTCCAGGTCTTTTTCTTTATTTTTCCTAGGCCTTAAAGTAAGTATGTTACCAAATTAGTATCTCTAGTCTTGACAGCATTGAAAAGATTTAACATGCATAGTTAAAATTAAATTACATTTCGTTTTAACAAAATATCATACTACAATCACAGTTTTTAATTAGTAACAGAAACTTTTTTTCTACAGTCTATTGAAAATGACGATTGCAATGTTTTATTGAAAACCTAACTATAAAAAGTGATTTTAAAGATAAGTTCCTTCCCAACTTTTAATTATTATTAATTAATTCATTATGACATATTTAATCAATATTACTTCAGTTTTATATTTTTTACCACAAAACAACCCAACGCCACTGGAATCTGCCAAACATGTTGATTTATTCTTTCGCTTCGTTTCTGGGCACATTATAGATCTTTAATTAGTATGTCTAGGTTTGTAGTTGTGAATACTCTTTATCACTTTCATATAAAGTTTTTTAATTGGTTTAGTCGATGTTATTGTGTGATTAAATTTTGTTAATTTGTTTTTTGATCATGGCATTTTTCATTGTTAGCTTTACTCCGTACAGAGTGTTTTGGAATGTCATCTTTATGACTGTTTAATAGTATATAATGTATTAAAATTAGTTATTATAATTAATATTAAAAATATTATTCACTAGTAGGTTTTTAATTCATACAGTCATTATAACAGAGTTTTTTGCGTTTCCATATAATATTTTTTGTTAACATTAATATTTTTTATTCAGGGTGATAGTTGTAATTGCTATTGAAACGCTTAAAAATGAAGAATATGACATTTTTTTCTACTACCCGTGAATGATAAGCAGGCCATAACAATTAAAGATGGCTATTGCATGTTTGGTAATAGCTCATTTTTCAACCATATTTCAAAATATGTCGCGTCTATGTTGCCGTGACAATCATACGATTTTGAGTTTGTGCCGCATGACAACTGGTATTTTCAATAAAACCATTTTGAACCTTTAACCAAAATAATACGAATTTTTTACACTTTTTAGTCTTTTGTAACAACCCAGTTTGAGTTGTATTAAAATATACATTCATTTAGTTGTAAATATAAGAAAAATTTTATTTATTAATGATTTGTAAGAATGAGGTAGGCAACTTAATTTGCATTTTGGTGTAACTTAAGTGCATATCTTCTTAAAGGTTTATACTCCCACTTCTTTAAATTATTTTTTTCTGCTCAATATTTTCGCGCAACGCGTCATCGTTGACTTAATCCTTTGCGCAAATTTTTCGCGCACGGCTATATCACCAGATTTTTAAGTACACATTTAATTCTACTTTTACGTACGCTTTCATTTTACGATTGCGTTTTGCTTTTAATGCAGATCTAAATTAGATCCCAATTTTTATCTGAATTTCGAGAGAATGCAATAAACGGATTATTCAATTTCATGAAGATAAATTTATAAGAAGGAAAATTCCATTTTGGGTGTGGTTTACAACGTAAAGTGTCATTTCGAGATATTGCGCAACATTGATTCAAGGATTACATCACCTTGGTTTGCATTTCCGCATAAATTTTTTATAATACCAGGGTTCTCAAGAAGATTTATTATATTTTGTACAGGTATTTATATTTATAACAATTAATTAGTAATTTAAGGCTACAACTAGTTTTAAGATATATTTTATTTAACCCTATCATTTTAACTGTTAATAGACATAATTTGTATATTTTTTATTTTTTTACATTTTGGTAGAATTTTTATTGTAAACAACCTCGGTTTAGTTATTCCGAGCATAATGAAAAAATAACTTGGCGTCCGAGATCTTTTTTATTAGTGTTACATGGCAGTTATTATATTCATGTTCAGTGGAAGTAATCGAGCAGAAATTGTGGTAATTAAGCAAAACAAAAGATTGAATCGGCCCACTTTAATCAACCGACTGAGTCAAAGGCATTATTTTTGGCGAATGGTTTGTATCTCCAGTTAGTTTAATGATTTGTTCGGAGAACATTTTTACACTTATTTCTTTATTATATTATTAAAACACTTTTTATACCATTACCACTCTTATTATACTTTCCAAGACCTTTTCTGTGATCCTCTAGCAAACACACATTCCATCTAGAAATACAACTGGTAAAGGCAATGACGAGGTCATATTATGCACATATATTTTTTTTAATTGCCCTTGCAGATGTAACATTCGCTCTTTCGCAATACGCTCGCCGATTACAATCTGTTTTGTATTCGAAACCAATACTATTCAATATTTTACCTACGAGCAATTATTTCTGATATACCCATTTCCTTCTCAGAAAACTTAGAATAACAATATTTTTTGTTGTATGTTATAGCCCTTTAGATAAATCGTCTGTTTTAAAGTTCTGACGTTTCGCGAGAGTTCTTGGTAATGAAAGGTTCCTTTCCTTGTTCTCGGTTATCCTTTTTAATATAGGCACACTGATCTTTAAAGTTTCCGTTGCTCTTCCTTGTGCTGCTTCAATATTACGCAATAGTCCAAAATTATCTTTCTCTCGTCAAAAACATCCACACACGTTAAATTTAAGCTCTTGGTAACGTTCGTTTAAACGTTCTCTTTGCATTTTAAATAAATTAAAAGCGCAAAAGTGTATCCGTCACTAAATAAGAATTCAACTCCTTTAGTATTTATTAGGAATTAGATATTCCAACTAATTAAATTCTAATTACATAATTGACATCTCATTATCCTTTCTCTGTTAGTGACATTTACTTTTGCAATTAGGTAAAATATTTTTGCATAACTAAGAAATTACCGTATTATTACAAACAAAGAGAGAATTATTATTATATCCATGATATAAGTTCACAATAACAAATTTATTTTGTAATTACTCTGCCTTCGCCCTTTCCACTTATTCATCTTGTTTTTTGTCTGCTGTATATATTGTCTTATGCCTTACGGCGTGGGCTGTGGTGGAGTGTCCACCCACGTGCTCTACTTTTTCCTATCTTCTGACACTTGCCTTAGTTGACCGACTGTCCTCTCCCGCTTCTTTGCTCATTCTTCTATTCTTTATTCCATATTTTTGCTTGATCTTTTGGATCCTGCTACTTTCCTGGTCACTATGTCCTTCTGCATTCCCTGAACGTGTCCGAACCATTTCAGTTGTTTTTCTTCTATTAGTTGTGTAATTGGCTTCTATTCTACGCCTTTTCTTATGTCTCCATTTCTGCATCTGTCTCTTGTTGTGTTTTCTGTTATGTTTCTGAGGAATTTCATTTATGTTGCCATTTTTTACTTTCATGTTTTGTTTGTTATTGGCCAGGTCTCACTCCCGTATGTCATTATGGGTACTGTTTTTGTGTTGTGGATTGCTGTTTTTGTTTTTGTACTAATCTCCTTTCTTTCCTAGAATTGTTCTGTTAAGCTGATAAAATACTCGTGTGGCTTTTCTGGTCTTGCTTAACATCTCTGTATTTATTTTTCCATTGTCGCTTATTTTTGTTCCTAAATAATCTATTGTGGCAACATGTTCTAATTCATCTTTACCACATTGGATATTTTGTTGATCCTGTTTTCCATTTATTATAATGACCTTTGGTTTTCCTGTGTTTATTTCCATAGCCATTTGTGTTATTGTTTTGTCCCACTGATTTAGTATCTTTTGAGCGTTCGTTGGACTGTTTCCTATAATTATGTTATCTGCGTATAACAGGCTCTTTCTTTCACTATCAATTATTATTACATATGCGATTATACAAGTGAAAGCTTTTCTTTTAATGACGCATGTAATGTGCAATTCTGAATGTACGTAAAAAGAAGTAACATATTTCGAGTCGCAGGAAAAACAAAGGTGAACGCCACGTATTTCGTTCCCTACCCAAGAGGGAGGGCGGACTGCTTGAGCTTTATAAGCTAGTTGAGCCACAATCATGGTTTCCCAGCATACATACATACATTACGTGTATATGAATAGTGGGATTAAGGATGGGTGTGGTCAAGATAGGATCGGAAGGAACGGAGTTAGAGTTCTAAGGGAACAATACTACCCCATAATTCACCTAACTAGCGGCACATGGTGTGCGTATACGCAGTGACGATGTGTATGGGGAAAACCCCTGAAAGAACCTCATACGGGGTAGACGGTAACGGGAATCAAATCCCGAACACAACTGGAGTCTCACTGTCTTATGCTTTTAAATGGTTCCATGCCGCATCCAACATGCCTTACCCTATCGTTATCCTTTTTTAGCGCATGTACCTTAATTTAAAATGCCTACAACATAGAATGCTCTTCTTAGTTCACCGCGATCAAAAGAACTGAATCCATACTTAGTTTCTAACACAAAACCATACGTTAGAACGACAAAAATACGTAACCTCACGAGCAGGATTGGTATAAGCGCTAACCCGCTTTTGAAACATCCATTTTACTGATTATAGCACGCTATTTTGTATATTACCATTTCCCTAATGCGAAGATGTAACCATTTGTATAATCAATGATGTAACGTAAGAAATTATACATGTTAATTGGGGGGTAGGACAATTAACTAAAAGAGCAAAGGTTCAGTGAGATACGTTGGCCGTGGTTCATGTAGCGGTGCTTGCATGTATTCTTCTCAAACGTCGCTTTCTTTTGTAAAGATAACTTACTTTTTTTGCTGTGTACCCATGTTGTATTCAGTTACAGTTTCGAAATGAATAAATTTATCAGTTTTGCGTATACAAAGTCAGTTATGAAAAATTTGAAAGAAGTGGAAACAGTAGCCAACCACCACACGTGCGATTTATATTCATACATCTCAAATTCTAAAAATAGGTAAACCATAAACATGTCTAAGGTATACACGATAAGTAATTCGTTATCTGTACTATAAAACATATGCATATGGGAGTAACAAAATAACCTACCTGTACGTACATGTGATTAAGCAAATAGTTAAAGAAGTATTGATATTCCAAATTTATGGGTTATTAACCGCAGCGTGAGGGCCATTCACCTCGGAGAAGTAAGATAAACATCGACCGAGTGGAGATCGTTGACTCCTAAGTACAACCATCTGCTTTCTATATTACCCGCAGGCGAAGAAGTATGGAAAGTAGGCAACCATTTAGACATTTTAAAAAATGTATACAATACTCAAATTATTATGCACACGCTGCACATTCTGATACCCATGGGTTGCAACGTCGGGCTTACAGATAGGCAATTGGCCGCTAATAAAATATTTCTCTGGATGTTAAAACGATAAGATTCGTCGCTTCATAAAATAGTAAAAATTTAAATTGTTGAAATAACTATATAGGTCATTTCATACAATAGCATTAAAAAATTTAGAACATCCTCAACGAGCACGGTGATTTGAGTATTCAAATTTATATATACACAGCTATGTATGAAACCTAGTGCTATAATAATCTAGAATCGTAAACAATATGTTAAAAACAAGTTGATTTAGGAATTTTTGTGGCGTTTGGTAATGTCTTAATTTTAAAAGTGAAAATTTGATTTAGTCGCCTATTGTTTTATCCAACTTCCCTTACAAAACACGAAAATGGAAGATAATCAAGATAATTTTGCATGTACTCCCCTTCAAATACGTTAAATTGCCAAGAATACGGTCGCGAATTTGCTCACATCAAAATTTTCCACTGGAAGCATCCTGTTTTTGACATATTTTGTAAGTATGTATAAATGGCTATGATGACACCGGAGATGATGACGTCGCGTTTCTTAATATGTATGTTAAGGAATCAGAATGGGAGCATACTGCTAAATTATCTTGCTTAAACCACAATTACACTACTTCCACTGAAAAATATGCCTAGACACTAAGGTTGACGTTGTTGTCATGTATGCAACATGTGATTGAAGCACCATGATCTTTTTTTGGTGATCCAATTCGATACTAACAAACATCGTCCCACCTTCAAACCGGATCTACTTTGTAAATTCACACACTTCAAGGTTTTTGTGTACATTTTTACAATATTGATAGTTTGACCATCGGTTTAATCTTAAATAATTATAAGCAATCGTATGGTTGCCTTGAAAATATTCATTTTAATGCAAGTAACCATGATCTACTTTACCTTTCTAAGGAATAGTAATAATGTTATACCTAACTTACAGCAGTGCTGATCTTAGTGTACTCAGTGGCGGGCCTACCGGCGGTGCAAGGTGTGCACAGCACCCAGGCGCCAGGTTTCGGGGTGCGCCGCTGGATGCTGCGGTTAAGCTCAGTGGATAGACACTCAATGCTTTAGGATTGGTTTCTTATTTCGTACTGTCTAAATTTTAGCCAACGCAATAACGCATAAAAGTTAGAGAAAGTTAGCAAATATCGATTTTCCCTAAGCTATTGGTATTAAAAAGAATTAGTGCTGCCCTCAGGAGGGGGTATGGAAGTATTTAATCCACTGGTTATACTATTTGATTACCCCGCGTGCCACGTAGGCGAACGAGGGCCTCGCCGCGCCGCCTGCTGCCTGAGCCGACACTCATCGGCACTGCCTGCTATCATCGGGGAGGGATTCCCGAAACTTCGTTCTTCATCGGCTATACCTGACTGCCATATAGCTGTTCCTATTACGCTTGTTGTCGTCTAAGGTTGTTGTAGAATATTACTTCCTCCGTTAGCTTTATTTGCGTGCGTGCGGCGTGCGTGCGTACGTACGTGCGTGCCTACGTGCGTGAGCGCGCGCGTGTGTGTGTTACAGATTTACTTAGATACAGACAGAAGTCTATTTGTCATTTACGCACGGAGTTCATACATTAGTGAGAACACTTTCGCCATTTAATTTGAAATTTTTACTGGAAAAAAGTTATTTAATAGTGACTGTGTAGTCTTTAGATAGTATACTGCTTGACAAGAATAGCTCTGCAGGAAAAGTATGAATAAACTCCAGTAGCCACCTAACAAGGAGAGGGGTGGCTGCCAAGGTATTGCTTGCACCCCGGCATCAAATAGGCTAAAATCGCCCCTGAGTGTACCTGGTATACAATCTGTAAATAAATAATATGAGCTACGTTTCTGTCACCTTTAAAGTTTTTTAGTTAGATTGTTGCAAACCTAGAGTATTTTTTATAATCGCTTTACAAATTCACTGTGTGGTATCAAACTTTGTGTTGTATGGCCGGATGTATTATAAAAGTACCTAATTACATACGTATTCACTAACAGTGTGGACAGTGAAAGGTAACCTTGGTTTTAACTTGAACCCGTTTTACAAGTTGACCATAACCATCATTTGTCATTTGAATATCAGTAAATAACTTCTAGCATAAATACATTAACTACCTTAACTACCTACCCGGGTGTAAGTTTCCTTTGGATTTCCGTTTACATACCTATGTGTTAAAGTATATCCTGTATCAATTCGATTACCAAACATAAACTCTTCACATCCTCCATTCACTTTGCAAGTATGAATATGTAAATCGTTCGGAGTTTGTTGTAATAGTTCAGTTAGACAATCATTGGAAAGTATGCCTTTATATTGCGCAGTTTTATGTTTGTATAAGTCATTTCTCCTCCATGATGTATATATTCCCAAATTTTCTAATTGCTCGTAAACGAAGTAACTGTGGGGAGTCCATAAGTTTGGGTCTAACAAAAAATGTGCAACTAAAAATATAATTTTTATTAAACTAACACTGGAATGAAATTATATCTTACATAAATCATTTATTGATGAGTTATTGGCATTTACAGTAAGTATCTCTTTTGAAATATGACATTTATTTATTAGAGCAATAAGATCATCTCTAGTATTATTATCATCAACAAATAGAAGGGATTTAGTAAGCTGTGCTAAAAAATAAATTTATAAACATTTAAACGCACAATTACAATTCAATTTCAATAATTTAAACGATATAAAATATTTAAAAGCAAAGAATCAAATCTACCTTTAACAATTCAAATCTTATTAAAATTATGATCGTTTAGTGATAACACGATGTGGTATATTTTAATTACATAACATAGGCTAGGAAAAAGTCAGTGTTGCTTCATGGAGGGACTAGATAATACAATAAACTAAAATTATACTTTACGCTGTGCTGCGACAATTTAGCTCTTTTATTAAGGCCCGGAAAAGAACTATCAAGAAAAACCAGACTGTGTCATATCATTAATCAAATTTACAATTTAACAATTAAGGACAAACAAAGCAAAGAAAACGTTCGTTTTATAAATGCAGTAATGTAGAAGCAAATCGGTATAAAATGCGGACAAAAGTAAATTATAAAATCAATCACAATGACAAAATATATCCAATAAAATAACAGAAAAATAAAATGCAGACAGAATTTCATATAAGCACAAAAAAGTTAAGCTACACACACACACACACACACACACACACACACACACACACACACACGCACGCACGCTCGCACGTACGCAGACACGCACTCACGGACGGACGCACGCCGGCACGCACGCACGTACGCACGCACGCACGCACACACCCCGCATGCCCCACATCGTACACCGCACACGCACAACGCACATCGCACAAGCGCACGCGCCCGCGCCGCACACGTGCACGCACACGCGCACGCATACGCACACGCATACGCACACGCACACGCACACGCACTCAGACGCACACGCACACTCACACCCACACTCACACCCACACCCACACCCCCACACACTCACAACCAGTCGGTAAGATCGACAGCGTTTAATAGAGGTTTTCATAGGAAGAACAAAAAAAAGAATAATAGAACACAGAAGCAGGGAAACCACAGAACCGGGAATTGAACACACAATGACAGCAGGAATTAATCAAAGTGCCCTTCTAAGAACACACTGAACTTCCATAGATGTGAAAAACCAGGACACTATAAGACCCAGTGTTGGTTTAAAGGAGCTAATCGTGTAGTAGGCATCGAAGAAGCTATATCATTCATAGCTACAGCCATGCGTAGTGAAGCATCAGTTCAATTTCTTATTAATCACATGGTGAATGTTGAAATATTTCTCAGGCGCCAGGAAGCTTGAAGATGGCATAAATGTAGCAATAGCCAAAGTCATCAATTGATTCCTCCGCGCTACGGATGTTGGAAATATCAAAATTAACCTCAGGAATGAAACGAATGGAAATATCCGTGATGGAGAAATCAAGAGTATCCTTTTTGTGCAAAATTTCAATCATAATCTATTGAGTGTACTAAAATTAGAACAAGTTTCAAAGTGATATTTTAGAATAACTGGGCATTTAGATGTAAAGGTCTTGAGATATTAGCGAAAGGAAAGAGGATTAACAATCTTTCTAAGATAGCTTTTGAAGTAGTAAATGAATCTCTAACGAATCATTGCGAACAAAATAGAGATAAGAAACTTTGACATTGTAGATTAGGTCATATAAATAACAGGAGCCTGTAAAGATTATCAAAGTATAGTATGGTAGACGGTCTTAATATTCCTAATATTACATAATATGTAGATGGAGTATATTCTATATGTGCTCAGTCTAAGATTACACGTTCACCAATTTCAAAAGTATCTAGAATGGAAACAAAGAAATGTGTCCAGATAATACACAGCGATATTTGTGGGCCGGTCACACCTGCCACGTATGACAATAAAAGTTCTTTTGTTAGAGAGAGTGAACGTTTCCAACATTTTAAGGCCTTAGTCACAAATAAAACTGTATTTAAGATTGACTCGATTTATTATGATAACGGAAAAGAATATTGCTCTAAAAATTTTACTAGTTTTTACAAAGCATTCAGGTTTGTCTCAGAATTCCATATAATCCGGAAAATTAATGGAGTTGCGGAAAGGTTCAATAGAACAATTGTCGAAAAGGCTCGAGCTGTGCTGCGACAATTTAGCTCTTTTATTAAGGCCCGGGAAAGAACTATCAAGAAAAACAATCAAAGTTATCAACAACAATGTGCGGTGAGTCATACTGTGTGCTGCATACTTATTGAGTCGAAGTCCTACAGTTTCTCTGAAGGTTGGAATTACGCCAACAGAAATGTTTTATGGTAGGAAACCAAATCTCAAAATCTTGAGAATTTTCGGTAGTTTAGTATATAATCACATACTAAAGAAAAGCATATTTTATACAATACACGTGTTAAATGTGTTTCATTCATGTAAACTGCAGTTTTGAATAAAGGTACATGATTTGAAGTAAAACTATCTCAAAACAGAAGTAATATCAAAATTAAACTTCGCGCGCCTATTGAAACTATTTATTCCCAAGTTGTATGAGGGCTCGGCATTGAACTGTACGGTCTTTGACAAGGATAATAATTTCGGATACCAATCTGTTACCATTCAGCACCAAAATGTTGAAAGAAGAGAGAAATATATCCTCTCTATCTGTCGTATTACGGAAGGCGGACGATGCTAAAGTTTGTTTTGCACCAAACCAATGGCGACCGATTAATATTTGGTCTCAATTTTTTACGCAGGTCCGAAATTACGAGTCCCATCTCTTTCCTTATCAAAGTGTACGTTGACCTATATACCGTATTTAAAAATTGTGACGGAATTCGCCATACTGAACACCCAAGTATTACTCATTCTTGGTGGTTTCATCGAAGAAAGTGGTGTTTGTAAAAGTGTTTAGAATATTTTGAACTGTCTTAAAGTATCCTGTATAATAATTATTGGTAATAATCAAGTTTTTATAATAACGTTGGGCACATTAAATAGTGTTGTATTGAAATTTAGATTTTGATTTTAATTCATAGGCGTAACGATCATTGTTCTCCAAGATTTAACTTTAAAAATGCCATAATTTATAAGTGATGTGTAAATATTTATTTATATTTATATCGTAGATTAAAAATATATTCTAAATATTAAATAATTTAAAATTGGTATGTATACAGGGTGTCCCAAACTGACTTGACCACCCTGTAACTTGATAACGAATAAAGATATTTGAATAAAACAAAAACTATTCTTTACAGCTGCCAATGTACTTTAATATTGGCTGTTAAAATTACCCCCACTTGAACTACCCTTGAAAAGACAACCCCCTCCCTTAAAATTTTAAATAGCGCTCCCTTTATTTTTTTATAAATTATGATGCATGTTATGTCTACGAATGTGACAATTTTTACAGAATTATAATCGATCACTAATTACGGAAGAAAATGCGATTTTTATTTATATGTTTCAGTCAAATCGGTCATGATGGACGACGTGAACAACCATAATAAAACAAATCAAACTGAAATGTGTTACCCGTTTAAGAGAGTTAGGAATAAATTATTGATAATTCATTATATTAAATTTACTAATTGCAATAATCTAAAGGTAATAAGTCTGGGGAACGAGCTGGCCACTTAATTTCTGGTGCTAAATTTCCGATAAAATTGTTGCCATAAGTTCTATTATGGTTGTTCATGTCGTCCATCATGACCGATTTGATTGAAACATATAAATAAATGTATAAATAAAAATTGCATTTTCTTCCTTAATTAGTGATCCATTTTAATTCTGTAAAAATTGTCACATTCGTGGACATAACATGCAACATAATTTATAAAAAATATAGGGGGTGCTATTTAAAATTTTAAGAGAGGGGGTTGTCTTTTCAAGGGTAGTTCAAGTGGGGGTAATTTTAACAGCCAATATTACAGTACATTATAGTTTTGTTTTATTAAAATATCTTTATTCGTTATCAAGTTATAGAGTGGTCAAATCAGTTTGGGACACTCTGTATATTCATTATTATGTATTAGTAGATAAACTATGCCGGTTCTAGCCCAAAATCCCATGTTATTTCTTATGGAGGTCCATTTTGCAAATTTCATCCCCTAATTTTTTCAACACCTTACACAGATTAGTAGATTTTGCAAATACCATCCTCTAACTTTTTTAGCCTCTTACGCGCACTCCTCATTTTTCATCCCCTATTTCTTCCCTCTCACACCTACAAGCAGGTACCAACCCCAATGTTCATCCCCCACGTAACGTCTTCAGACCAATGATATTGGAAAACCGACACAACAGCGAGGGTTACAAGCTCGTCTTACCGACATCCCCCGACACCCTCTGTCGAATTATTTACGTATATCAAATTGAGGTAGCTACCTCTAATATAAAAACTGCCCTTATGGGTATATAAAATATTTTAAGTGGATTATTCTTAGTCCAGCCTTTTCAAACAAAAAATCAATTTTTCCTGAAAACGGTCCAGAATTTGCCAAAAATAAATTAAGAAACCCCCCAACACCCCCTGTCGACTTTTCAACGTATCTAACACATATTAAATTGGGACAGCCACTCCTAATGTAAAAGCTACCCCTATCTGTAGGTGATAGACTAGCGTGTCTCAGGATGAGGTAAATTCCCCAAGAACTGGATCCGTTTCCCAAATACAGATAGCCGTTTCCTAAAACAGATAGCTGTTTCGCAACACAGGTAGCCGTTTCCCAGCTGATTGGACGCTGGGTGTGGGTGATCAAGCTTAGGATTGGCTGAATCATGGTCATGTGTCTAGAAATCAATTTTCAAGGTCATTAGGCCGATTCTTGACCACTCAGAAGTTAGTTAAAGTCAAAGGGCAGCAGGATCAGGGTCAAAGAAGTCTGGACCACTCTGAAGTTAGTCAAGGTGAAAGGACAGCAGCATCAAGGTCAACAAAGTCTGGACCACTCTGAAGTTAGTCAAGGTGAAAGGACAGCAGCATCAAGGTCAACAAAGTCTGGACCACTTTGAAGTCAAGGTCAAATCTAAAAATAGTAAACAGGACAGCAGTATCAACGCCAAAGAAGTCACATCTCGATTCTGGACTACATTATACAAATTTCTGTGTTGAAGTTAGGTGAGGCTGTTCAAGTAATTTGGCTGAGTCAAGGTGTTAGTTCTTAGAAATCAACCTGCAGCGGTATCAGGTCGTAGGCTGATTCTGAAAAAAATTTATTGCTAGCAAATGTGTCTCAAAACATAATTATATGTATTATATTTAAGGAACTGTATTGTATAATTAAAAAATAAAGACTTTAAGTGTTGCGATTATGGTGTTCTTTTTCATATAAGTTAAAAAGACGTAGATTTCACCAGCTAGCCCCACCATTTGCTTTAAAATCCAAGGTCCCACCATATTACAATTCAAAGAAATCTAAAAATAGAATTTTCAAGGTCCCGATTCTGTCCGATCTTATCCGTATTTTAACCTTGAATGCAACTGATGCATCTACATAAGGAGAGTGCAATCATGATGAATAATTTTACGGTAAACCTAAAGTGCTGTGAAGAGCAATTATATATTAGTTAAGGTTATAAATAGATGTCTGACACTTGCATCAAAGGGAGACTTATGCTTCGAATTGTGCGGTTTAATTAAAGTACACATGCGTTCTTGTGCATTTAAAATTCTGAAAATATGTCCTATTTCCAAGCGATTTTAAAATTGTGCATATGTTTTGCGAGTAGTCATAAGTAGTTAAAAGTTAGGTACGGGGCCACGCTACAGAGACGATGATTGTAATAGTTCATGTACAGGGATTAAAAACGGCAAAACATGTATTTAAACCTAAAGAGCTAGCAATATATAATGGAAATCAAGCTGCCCATTTTGTGTTCAAACCACCATTCCCGTGGCACGTCTTAGATTACAACAAGCCACCTGGTTAATCAATAATCATCACTGCATCAAATGGGGATCACCTCTATACATTTCTTTCCAGACGTACTTCGTGAACTAATATCGGTAACAGATGATGTGTACGTTAAAGGGCGAGAAAACGCCGATTACATTCGAAAAATATTGAGACAGTCAGTTATAGAAATTGAAGCGCAACCAGCTTTACCCAAAATGAAAACAACTTGTTTCTTTCATACACAAACCACTTGTAATTGTGCTTTGACGAATGTACACTTTTGTACAATAACTATGTAAGACAATAGCAGTAAAAGTTTTATGAAATTGTGCGCTGATAGGGGTTACAAGTAAAGGGGAAAAGTTTGTAATATTTACAATAAAATGCAATTATATATTCTTTTAAGTGTTTTATTTCATGTAAAAGCTACAGTATTGCTATGGTTAAATCTCACCCTATCCATCAAGGAAAACAATGTTAGGGAATCAAGTCAAATTTTAGCATTCCTTGGAGATTAAATTTTTGGAAATAGCAAATAAGCGTTCCTATTGCTCAATTCTAACAGTAGAATCAGTTCGTGGAACAAGAAGAATGATGGGGTTGTTGCCTATGCTAATATCAACGTTCTTGTATTGGCTAAATTGTTGTCTGTAATAATAAAAAGATTATTGTTACGTGAGTTCATACTACTGTTCTAACCTCCAGGATGAGGTAGTTTCTCCGAGAACCAGATCCGGATGGTCATATAATTGACAAAAACTATTTCCTGTTATTTTATATTCTAAGGTATACGATATACCAAATACCTTACACTATAATACCGGACACTCCTACGCAAAACATGCGACAAGTCGACTACAACGCCTCTTACGGCTTGGAGTGGTGAATTTGAATACTTGCATGTGATAGATGTCAAATTTGGTTAGTTTGTTTTAAATTTAGTCAGAGTTGTTACAAACAAATTACGAAATCATGTCAGGAAAAGGTGGAATTATTTGTGCTGTATATGGTTGTTCAAATTACAAGTTGCAAAAAAATTCGCGATCATTTTTTCGCTTTCCTAAAGACAACGATTTGTAAGTATAACACACCTACTAAATATACCTACGTACATACATATTTATTATAATAGTCACAGGCGTATTATTCACGGGGTAGAAAGGGAATATTTGTTATAGTGAGAATTGTTATGTAGTAATAAATTAATTAAATTTTTGTATTACTGATGAGTCGATTGCTGATTCGTTTTTACTGATCAGACTAAAAGTTTGCCACCCCCCAGAAGCAATTTCTAAATACGCCACTGGTAATACTTTATTTAATTAGTTATTTATTTAAATCATTATTTATTTAAATAATTACTGTAAATATATTATTAAGTATACTTACTACACGTGCAAGTATAAGTATACGTTTAAGTATTTGTTATCTGCAGGTGTCATCAATGGGTGTTGAAGTGTAAAAGGGAAGACCTTGAAGAAATATTTAAGCATGAAGGGTCCAAACGTCTGTACGACAACTACAGAGTGTGTGATGCACATTTCAAAAATGAAGATTTTCGAAATCCAAATTTAAAGCCTCAAGGGTATGTATAATATATAAAATGGTGAGTCGATGCAAACAATAACATTTTTTTTTTGTAGTTTGAAAAAAGGAATTGTTTTCTCATTGAATTTGTATGGTTCGACATCGACTAGTTTGAGAAACAGTCCTAAAAAGCGTAAACGGGAAACACCTTCTTTGTCTGTAGCTGGTAATTAAAAAGTTCTACAATAAAATGTATTATACAACATACATATTTTGGTTTTAGGTTCATCACAGAACGTCACCGAAGAAGAAAACCATAAGGTTCGTAAAGCGTCAACTGTGCAAGTGAAAAGATGCAAATTACATTCTGCCCAGAAAAAAATTTCTAAATTAAAATCTGAAGTTTTAAAATTACGAAAAAGTAATGTACAACTTAAGACAGCAAATCGGTTTTACAGGAAACAAATTTTGGGGACCGAAAACGAATTTCTTTTGAACCAGTGTCGTTTAAGGAGGTATAAAAGAAAAGGTCGAAGATATTCGAATACGACAAAAATTTTGCTCTTGCACTACATTACTGTTCATCGTCTGCTTATCGTTTTTTGGTAAAAACTTTGTGTTTACCTTCAGTTCGATCAATTCGTAGATGGTTAGAAAAAGTAAATATAAAAGGAGGTCTGAATGAAAATATTTTTGCAATGCTGACTTTAAAAAGTAGCACGATGTCACTGGAGGATAGAGTAGTTTCGATAGTTTTAGATGGTATGTCATTAAAAGAAGCAATAATATATAATGCCTGCAGTGATCATTTTGAAGGCATTCCAGATATGGGACCCGATATGCCCATTAATGTCGAAAAGGTTGTTTTTGCTAACGAGGCCTTGGTCATGATGATTAAAGGTCTTAAATTAAACTTTAAACAAGTCATTGGATATTTCTTGTCTCGAGGTGTTATGCCTGGAAGCCAGATCAAAGATATTTTGTTATCTGCTATTAATAAATTAAAGGGTGCAGGTTTTACTCCAAAAGTCGTTTTTTTGTGATCAAGGGTTAAATTTCAGAAAAATGAGAACTTTGCTACATATTTCGACAACAAAACCCTATTGTGAAATTGATGGCGAAAAAATATTCTTCATGTACGATGTGCCACACCTGTTAAAATCTGTTAGGAATAATCTAAAGAAATATAATTTTAAAATTGATGATAAGATTTGTAAATGGGAACACATCCAAAGCTTTTACGAAAAAGATAAAGTGAGAAGTCCAAGATTAGCAAGCAAACTAAAAGATATACATATAACTTTACCACCATTTAGTCCTATGCGAGTTTGTTTGGCAGCTCAAGTTATGAGTCAAACTGTTGGGAACGGTATTTTAACATTGGTGGCATTAAATCTTATGGAAAGTGAAGCCATCCATACAGCGGAATTTTTGCATGATATAGACGACCTATTTGATTGTTTCAATTCAAGCAGTTTAAGTAGTCCTAGAGTGTATAAGAGGGCTTTAAAGAAAAATTCATGGCACTGGAAGCACTTGCTCAAAATGGCAAACTTGTTAGGAAAAATTCAAATCATGAAGCAAAACAACGCTATAACACCTTGTATTGAAGGATGGTTGGGGAATATAGCTGCATTAAAACTGTTATTTGAAGATTTATCTGTTAACTATAATTTTGAATATTTGCTAACGAGAAGACTAACACAAGACTGTATTGAAAATTTGTTTACCATTATTAGGTATAAAGGTGGTAATAATGTGACACCGGATGCAACAAAATTTAGGCTAGCTTTACGTTCTATAATGGTTAATCAAATGCTTTCACCTTCAGATGATGGAAACTGTCAAATGGACTTCGACTCTTTTCTACTTAAAAAGAAAGATTTAGAAAGTAGTAAATATAAAATAGATTTCAATGAAGATACCATAAAGCAAAATGAAACTATTGATGATTATGCTAATATAGTTGACGATCCACATACTGCAAATTCAATCACTTATGTTACCGGTTGGGTGTGCAGCAAGTTACTGCATGAAGAATGTATTTCAAAGCTAACGTCTCCTAGCGAGTCTTTTTCTGCAGATGAACTTTTTATTAGTTTCAAAAAATATGATAATGCCACCTGTTTTCTATTCCCGAATGAAAATGCAAAATTAATATCAACACTATTAAAGAAGACCATTGACGAAAATCTTGAACCGTTTCTCTTAACATCACCCTACAATGTTAAAGGTAGACTTAAGAGCATAATTCATCTACCAGAAAGTTGCCCACTCTGTGCAGAGTGTCAACAAATTTATGTCAATAAATTTTTAAATGTTAATTTTAATTCATATATTAAAACTTTAAATAATAATTTGTCCTCTGTGAAAAATAAAAGAAACATGAAAGCCAAAAAGCTCTTGCATGAATAAATTTAATTATTATTAATGTAAAAATGTTAATGTTTATTTAAATAAATGTTTCTGAAAGTTGAAGATTTGCTACTTATGACTCCTAATATTTAAATCTGGCGCCAATTCGTCACTCAAACCGTTAGATGGCGCTAGTGTCCATGTCGCCGTAATACATACGTAAAATAACCGAAGTGTCCGGTATTGTTTTATAAGGTATTTGGATATACACAACTGGAAAGGCAAGGCGCATAAATAGCCACAATCAAGTTAGGCAACGCTCAACTAACGGTTGTCTCTATCGCTTTCTTTCGCATGCAACGTCGTACCCAAATGTTAATACGGGGAATAAAATGCAGGTAAAAAATTACGTTGGCAGTTATCTCTTTCACCAGTGAAACATTGTGATCCAGGCCAATAAAACGTTTACAATTAAATGAATGAATGTTTCATTATAAGATATATACAATTTTATTGACACTGTACAACGCATATTGAGAATAAAATCGGGTTTACAGAACATTACAAAATAAATTCAGTATGTACTTATAAGTACCTATGTAGTTTAATAATAATTAACACATAATAATAGATATTTATGTATTAAGGGCATAATCAGAAGATTATGGCTCGAGGGAAACTTAAAAGCCCAACGCGAAGCGGAGGGCTTTTATATTCCTGAGAGCCATAATCTACAATTATGCCCGTGTAACATACAATGTTTTATTTTATTTTGCACCATGAAGCTGGAACAAAATTTTAAAAAGATTCAGTATTTTCGGCAAGTTTTTAAATGCAAATGCAGTGAAATAAAGTCGACAGTAGGCTAATTTGTTACTAAGATACTGTGATATTGCTAAATTGTTGCTAAGGTACTGTTTGTTTGTAAATAATTTGCATTCTAAAATGGAAGGTGAAAACGCAAAAACTTATTCACAAGAAATTTTAGATGAATTTGAGGCCGCCCAGGCAAAAATAATTCCAAGTAAATCGAAATATTTATACATAAAAGAGTACGAAAAGTTTTGCGCGTGGCGGAGCACAAAAAATGTGTCCATAAAATGTGATGAAAAATTTTTATAAAGAATAAGTTTCATTACTATTATTTTTATTAATGAACGTTGTTGTTTCAATAATTCTTTCAACTTACGTGACATATCATGTCACGTGTTTGCTGTCAATCATGCTGCTTAGCAACAATGACATTTCCGTCCTATAAAGACCACATTACGCTCGCATTTGGGGGCGTATAAACAACGTTATGGTGGCAAAATAAAATACACTAAATAATTCGAATCATGTTGAAAGTTGTTTCGATTCATGAAATAAAATAAATTTTTTAAATTTTTGTCGTATTCCTAGTTTTTCCCCCTTCCTTTCGATTAATGTACTTCAAATGAGCATTTATCCCGCATTTAAAATATAGGTAAGTTTGCAATTTTTCGCATTAGTTGTATTTCTGCAAATCTTCAAAAATTTGCTTCTCTACAAAGATATAACCGACTTTTCAATAAGCTTTTTATAGTACAATGTTCGTTTGTTTTTTTGATCATGTAACACACGAAACTTTTTCCGAAAACGCTACAATTTTGAAAACTATGGTAGATGCGTGCAATAAACCAGCAGATGAAACAAAATTGGTAAACTTGTTATAAATCTCTGGTCCGGCTGAATAAATGTGATCCTCATTTTGAGTATGCTTGTTAAGCAGTATATCGAGGCAATATAAATAATTGAGGGCTTTAAACAGTTTCCTAACAACAACTCCTGCTAGAGTAAAATCAACATCGGAAGACACTAGCGCAGAAACGCATTTTTAAACTAGATAAAGATGCAGTAATGATTAGAAAATGACACAGATATTAGTACTCTGCGCTCCAAAAACGTTACTTTCGAGCTGATCGTTTGCCAACTTTTGTTTATAACCTCTTTGTTTTTCCGGCGTATTAAATTTGTTTGTTACCTACTTATTCTACAAAACAGTTTTTTTTTAAACTATCCGCTGCCTGTATTGAATTTATAAGTAAGTTACTTTAATTATTAATTTCATGTTATATTAATGTAATCAAATCTAGTTCTTTATATAATGTGCGACGCAAGTACATCTCATAACGCTCAAGCACCTCAGGCAAGAAAACTCCATGTGTTATCTGAAGATGCTCGCAAGATTGTGTGGAACAACTACAAATACTTTAAAAGTATCAATTCAGGTAAAAGCAGTTGGATAACAACGTTTTATTTTGTAATATTCGAAGGAATTTATAACCTCATTAAAGATGACGAAACAATTGGATATTCTGGAAAGAAAACGTCATTTAGAAGTTTACTTTTAAAAATGGGCTTCAGGTAAGTTTATTGATTAATTTTGAATCATATCTTATCTTGGGTAGGTGGAAAAAAACATCTGATCATCGTAAGATTATAATAGAACGACATGAAATACGTTCTTTGCGTTGTGTATATATACGTTCGATCACTAATTATCGGAAAGCAGGACGACCAATTATATACACAGGCTAGTTTTGAAGATTATAAACTATACATTCTACTGCATAATCTTATGTAAATTTTAGATGAAACATACATACATTCGTTTTATGCACCATATTCGTGGACAGCTGGGACAAACGCAGGTCTTAAATCTCCTATTTGAAAAGGAAATCGCCTTA
Organism: Vesta saturnalis; assembly: GCA_036346205.1. Classification (NCBI taxonomy): domain Eukaryota; kingdom Metazoa; phylum Arthropoda; class Insecta; order Coleoptera; family Lampyridae; genus Vesta; species Vesta saturnalis. The sequence goes on from JARFJB010001442.1 coordinate 1,853,573, forward strand.
TAATCGTACATGCTGGTATGTTTATTTAATTTTATAAAGTAAATATGTTGCTATTTATCATTATTTTAGGTGGTGAAATGGGCTTTATAAATAATGCTCTGCTAATGTTTAAATCTGGCCAAAAATCAGGAGATTAATTGTTATTGGCAAAGGTATTTAAAAAAAACTAGATTTTGTAACTATGAAAATAAAATATGATTTCACTTTGATTATTTCAAAAATTTTACATCTAAAATTGTATTCTTGGACAACAAACACGAAGTAACATAACTTAAACTTTTATTTTTTCAAACGTGAGCTTTACACTCTGACGTCACTTTTTTTGCGCAGCTTGGTGTCTTCCGATGTTAGCTTTACTCTAAGTATATAATACGTAATATTTTCTTGGCATTCAGTTAATGAGTAGTTAAGGGTATCAGCTATTAAGTCTACTATAGTTTCATCATCGTTAGTCATATTTCGCCTTATTTTACATTTCTTTTTTCCGATCTAAACTAAAACGCTGGTCTGCGCAGACTCCCAAGATCTATACAATTGGCATTAACACTTGGTGCTACTTGATTTCTGAACAACAACTGCCTTAATGCCCATTTCAACTACAGACTATTAGATTTATTAAAAAGATCGAATGCTAAATGTATATCACTTTGCATGCTATCTATGAATCCTAAGGCAAAGATTTTTCGTGGGTGGTTCAATATGTGTAACCGATCTATCGTAAGTGATTTTAAATAGTCGAAGCTTTAACAAACACGGATTGAAAATAATTGGTTTAAAGGAACTTTAAAGCTTTTCCAAAAATATTTCTTCAATTGAGAGCGTCAAATATCCTATCAATCACTCTAATAAATTCTGTGGTTCCTACCGAACCTTGAAAATTTTGATGGCGCTCTTTTCCTAAATAATCAATAGCGCTTGCCACACCACTACTTAAACACTGAGCAGCTAATTTAACATTCATTATTTTGTGTTTATGCAAAATATGAGCAGCAGATAGTGAATTAGCAAACTTTAAACCTTCCTTGTTTTGCAAGTCATTCAATTTTGACAGATAACTCCATTTAATACTGCCTTTTTCAGACAACAATTTTTTTCTGCAAATGTATTTCTTGCTAACTTCAGTACGTGACACGCATCTAAGAAACAATGAATATTTACAGACTTTGAAGACTCATCGTTGTAGGCAGGACGTTTGAAATATGACACTGGCGCTATTCCATTAATTTTGCAACACAATTTTGTCAATGTTGAGATATTTTTTTATGACTGTGGACCTGAACAGGCTAAATTAGGCCTATCGTGCTAAAGCACTCAGGAACACTTAGGAGGATGAATAGAGGGATAATGAATTGCCAATAGATGCCTATGAACAACTACCTTAAATTTTTTCATATCATAAGTGAGGGGAAAACAGGAACTAGGGAGATCATTCCAGAGTTTAGAAGCCGTGTAGAAAAATGTGGATTTCGCCCGTTTGGTACGACAAGTGGAGATTTGTACTGTATACTGATGATGTGAATGAGCGAACCGAGTGTTTCTCGCAAAGATAGCCGGAGATGGTATCAAAGAATGTAATTCACCAGCACAATAGCCGTTGTAATAACGATAATACAAAGAAAGAACTGAAACCATCCTTCTATGCTCAAGGGACTGTATGTGAGAAGTTAAGGACGGGTCATTTATAAGCCTAATCCCCCTCTTTTGAATACGATCAACGATATCGAGAGCGTATTGGGGAGCACTAACCCAAAGATGAGAATTATATTCCAGATGAGGCCGAATTTGGGCCTTATACAGCAGAAGAAGTTGTCGAGAGGTAAAGTACTGCTTAGATCTGTACAAAAAGCCTATTTTACGAGCAGCTGTTTTGGTAGCTGACAGAAGATGGTCAACCCATGAGAGATTTGAAGATACAGTCATACCCAACAGAGTAATAGAGTCTGAAAACTTAAGAACTGAGCCATTCATACTTACAACAGGAAATGATCGATCTTTTTTGGCGGACATAAGGCAACACTGAGTTTTGTTAGCATTAAATTTAACTAGATTATTGCTTCCCCATTCGAGAATACATTGAATGTCTTTGTTGATTGAATTTGCCATTTCAGCTTTAATTTCTTGATTTGACATAGAAGGTGGATTATCACTATGAGTAGACTGAGATGAACTACAGTGAAGAGCGCTATCGTCAGCAAAGCAATGGATGGGGTTAGTTGTTGAAGAAATAAGGTCGTTTATGTACAGCAGAAAAAGTGTAGGCGCTATAACGGATCCCTGTGGTACGCCCGCGTTAATGCTAACTTCTTTTGAAAAAAAGCTATCAACTACGACACGGACTCGTCTTTTATCAAGGAAACTAGAAACCCAGTTGATGAGCGTATCATTTAATCCAAACGAGGTGAGTTTGGCAAGTAAACACAAATTTGGTCAAATTCCTTTGAGATATCTAAAGCGACTACAACTGTTTCACTGGACTGCTCTACTGTATTGTTCCAAACTTGGGTCACATATGAAAGAAGATCGCTTGTTGAACGACTTTGCCTAAACCCATATTGGTGGTCACTAAGTAGTTTGTTAGTTTGTGAGCAGTTGCTGACTGATGGCTTTTTCAATGATTTTAGACAAAATGGAAGTGATGGCAATTGGTCGGTAGTTTGAGGGATCGGTCTTATCGCCTTTTTTGGAATAGGCTGAACATTTGCTAACTTCCATGATGAAGGAAATTCCCCAGAAGACATAGAGATCGTATAGAGCTTAGATAGGACTGGTACTAGTTCGGGGGGACATTTCTTTAAGACAATAGATGGGATACCGTCTGGGCCAGTCGTCTTATTGAGATCTAGCCTACTGATGATCGATTCCAAGAGCTTGTACCGAAAGTGAATTGGTTTCATAGCGTATGAAGAAGAGTTGACTAGGGGCACATCTTTTCCAGAATCATTGAGACACGAGTTTGATTCAAACAAATCCACAAAAACATTGGCTTTGTCTACAGAATCAAAAGCTACCGATCCGTCAGGAGGGGAAGTGAAGATGTTCCAAAGTTTTTACTAATGGCTTTAGCTAAAGACCAAAATCTATGACTGCCTAAAGGAGATGTAGCTAGTTCATTGCATTTTCGTTGTTCAAACAACTTTTTAGTTTTAGTGATTTCACTTTTGCAGATATTTCTAGTTCTGAAAGAACGGAAGTTTTATAAACAAGAGGGTTTGATGTAAGAAAGAGCTCTAGATGATGTGGAGTATGGTTAGGGTTATCAGGGATTCTTCTGGGTTCAGAAATCATTTGTGTAAGATCACATGAAATAGCAAATGTTTCTGCACTATGACCAGCGGGATTTGTAGTAGATGAAAACTGAAGCCAATTAGAGTTATGAACATTGAAATCGCCTACTATTGAGATATCGCAAGATGGAAACTGAGACAGGAGATAGTCAACTTCCATACTAAGGTAATCGAAGAAGTCTTGAAAGTTACTGTCATTAGGAGACTTATAAATGCAACAGTAGAATTTCACAAAATTAGGACCAGAATGTTTAAACCAAATCACGTCAAAATTTTGACTTTCTAAGGGAGAAACCCTCTTGCAAGCAATTCTGTCCTTGATGTAGGCACATACGCCTCCTTTATATCGAAAGTTAGAGTGAAAGTGGTATTGAGGAAATTGCAAGTCGGGTGACTCAGAGCTTTCATAGGAGACTTGTGTTTCAAATAGAAACAAAATATCAGGTTGCAATTGTTCAAGATGTTGGTGAATAGCATTAAGGTTAGACCTGATACCGCGGATGTTGCAGTAGTGGATCAGAAAGTTGATACTTTCGATGACCGAGGTCGCTTGGGCCCTGCCCTCCCGGACATCCGAATGGGGCAGGATTTTACGTCCGGAATTTATTGCCCTAGAAACCACAGCCATCTTATTTTTTAATTTGGGACTTTTAATCCGATAGGAAGACAGTGAGGGCGAGTAGGAAGGATAAGGAGGAGAATAGATTAAGGATGATGGAAAAGGTAACCGGCAGCCCTTACCGAGCTCAGAAAATCGGAGACCCAATATTAAGGAGCCCATGGTAAGGGTGGTGGTACCTCCCCGACTGGCATGGAGTATACATGCCTATCACCTGCGATTGGTTTGTGTTTCATCAGAAGTAATCGAGCGAACAGTAATACTAGTATCATACAGTGCTTCAGTGCATGGTAGTAATAGCTGTGTCGGTATTTCTGCGGAAAGTTTATTAGTATCAAAACTGGCAACAGGACATTTAAAATGAAAGTACTTGAAATAACAAGGATTCTGATGCCAAATCATCAGTATATGAGCGACAATGCCACCATATTCACCATATTCACCGTATTTGAATAGCTATGGCATCAAACATTAATGCGTAGTCCTTTATACAGGGTGTTATTTAATAAGAGTCCGATATTTTACAGGAGGATTCTTCAGTTATTTTTAAGGAAAACAGTTTATATAAGGATGGGTCTACAAGGCCTTAATGTTTGAGATACAGGGTGTTAAATATTTATTTTCATTTTTGTTTTTCATAAATAATTTTGAAATTTTAATTTTTTTTTAATCAACATGAAAACATTTTAAACGCAAATTTATAAATAACAATAAACAACGGAACGCAAGATAAAAAACTAAAGCAAAACCACAATAAATGTTGGAAATGTCTTCCTTCTGCCTGTATGCACGCTTACTTGATACTTTTCTTTTCAAAGAGTGCGCGAATTAATGACAAGAAGAGTGGATGCATTTATTTATTTAAATCAAAATATCTCGAAAACAGTTGCTCGCATCGACTTTCGACAAGAACAGCTTTTTAAAAAAAAATGGTAGAGAAATCGATCTTTCTACTAGAAAATAAGATACAAACATGCACAAAAAAGTTGTGACTCTGTAAAGGAGAGAAGTATCTATAGGTAGCGCCCACTACAACTAAGAGCCTGTATCTCAAAAATGAAGGCCTTGCAGACCCATGCTTATATGAACCTTTTTCCTTAAAAATAATTGAGGTATCCTCCGGTAAAATATCGGACACTTATTAAATAACACCCAGTATATGGTGTTGATACACATTCAATTTTAAAGAAAACCAAGACCTCGTGTAAAAAGCCAGACTTGTAATCGAAAGTTGATAACCAACTTCGAATAGTTCTTGGACTTGGCAAATAAAAATTATTACGTACAAGTGCAAATGCCCTCGGTGAATAAAAATGTAATGTCAAGGCAAATTCCTTCATTTTATCCGAGAATCTCCTCTGGGTGGGTAATACGTTGTCATTGTTTTTTTGATTTACAAGAAACTCTAAAAGAATTCCATGAAAATAATTTTCCATTATACTTGTTAAATTGTGTGTAATGCAACTGTTTTTTTTATTCTTCAATTAGTTGAGTGAGGGATGAAATCTCCGTAACCTTACGCCAAATTTTTTGCTGCAAAACTTCGATCTTCTTTCGGGGATCCTGGTAGTGGATCGGTTTGTGTTGATGTATTACATTTGTGTTCGCTGGCCACACGTGGTGCCTAGAATGATAAATTAATTATTATAAAGATAGATTAAACAAATTAGGTATTTCACCTCTGTAGCAGTAAGATTGCCATTATTTTCTTGTTCTTCTGTTTGAATAGATCTTCTTGGAATTCATTTTTTTTTAGTGATTTGGATATTGAAATATGTTTGGAACTGCATCATCGCTTAAATATTTTTTTAATTTTATGATGTTGTATGTCAAGTTCTCCTTCGCCATTAAATATGTTTTTGTAATCAGTCTTTAAAAAGTGATCACTACATATTTTACTGCTTTTTGTGGGCATCCACTTTTCTCTTCTAATTGCCCTTACCAATAGTTGCTATATTGCAGATCGATTAAACGGGAAACTAAAACATTTCACAGTATACAGAGGCACTTGTCGCCGCCATCTTGGATTTTGACGTCACAAGACCGCCCACGTGGGGGACCGTATTTTTTACCCTTATGGTTTCTTTTCGGAGACCTTTTTCAACCCTAATTTTCACACACCTACGTGTGAGACCGTATTTTCAACCCTTTTTTATCCCTAATTTTTTTTTACACACACACGTGTAGGACGTGTTTTTTCACCCCTATTTTATGATAGCTCACGTATAGGACACGTATTTCTACCCTATGGTTTCTTTTCGAGGGTCAGCCCTAATTAGAGCCGTTTTTGCACATGCTCACGTGGGGGGCTGGTCTTGGTGCTGGGGCTGGACCTGGAGCTGGACTTGGACATGGACTTGGGGTTGGTCTTAGGGTTATTTTTGATGGTCATCTAATTAAGGTCTTTTTGGCTCTATTAAGAGCAGTGCCCCTGGGGGTTAGGCAAATGCACACGCATACAATGTTGGAAATTGCATAATTAATAAGATATTATTATTAAAATTATCGATCCTATTGCTTTAAAATGGTCAAATGCTATTGGATGATCTTTTACATATACCAGAAAACGTATTTATAATAAGGAGGTTCTTGTAAGACACGTGTAGGGCTTCGCAAGTCGCAACTTGTTCTCGGGCCTTCGTCCCCTGGCCCGAGATGGTGTGGGAACCCTAACCTTATAAGATAAGTGTAGAGCTTAGCCCCTATCGTGATCCCCTTGGTGCAATTGTATGCGGGTTGTAACTTAATCTTACAGCTGTAGGCCTTCGCCCCATCATACAAAATTGTATTCTAATAAGGAGGTTATTGTAAGACAGGACTTGTATCAGGGTCTGCGCCCTGGCCCCTTTGATAGACTAATTAACATTTTCTATAATAGAAGCTGATAATGCACACCTCTTTCTTGCTCTATCTTGTTTCTTCCTCCCCCTCTCTCTTTCTCTCTCACACACACACACAAACAAATCAATTAATTAATCGATCTCAAACAAATCACCTTCGATCAACAGATCAATCTCAATCAATCAATCAACTGAAATTATGTCTTACAGTTTGCGGAAACCAGATTACAGTTCAAACTGAATACATTAAAGTCTAATTAAATATGACGTGAAATAATAAATAATTTCTACCCTAATGCAATGATGTTTTATGTATAGGCAGATTCTCTAAACAGTTACCACCTATACATTCGGAACATCATATCTGATTTATTTGCATACACACAAAATTGTTTCATTGTAACGTGTTCATTAACAGTTGTAAAAACCCATTAAAAAGGACTGGAAAGTAATAATTACTTATATATAACATAGAGTTAAATTAAATTAACATGTTTTTAAGAATATGAAACCGATATAACGGAAATAAAAGGCAAAAGGTTTTAATGGTTTTATTATTATACTTGAATTAACAATAACTTCAAGTTTAAAGTCCACGAATATGTACCAGCTATTTGAGAGTTGATCTTATGACGTCATCTTATAAGAGTAATAATACATTTTAAAAATCTTTATAGATATTTTTGTTAGCAATATCAGGTAAAAAACATATATTAAAAATAATACGCTTACCTTTAGAAGTGTTTTTTCCTTTAACTGTACCTTACGTTGAACTGAAATTTTTTTTTATACAACGTGTCTCACTAAAATACGATTTGTGAATGGCTGGATATATACAGGCTATTACATACCGATCATTAACTATTTTAGAAAGTAATACACAAATTCCTGAATACCGCTACTCGTATTTAACAATCATGTTGCACTTACACAAATTTACATTCAAAACACTTACAAATATTTTAAAAATTTTGCTAACGCAGAAATTACTTTAAATAATTGAATCTTCAGATTACATAGAACTATTGTATACTCAATTACGTTCACACACACACACACACACACACACACACACACACACACACACACACACACACACACACACACATGTGATTCACGTTACATGGATTTTTATCAGTTGGGTTAATATCAATGTCAACTAAACGTTTTAAAAAATTTCTAATCTGAAATAAGAGTGACGTAATCTAATTTTATTTGAAATTTCATGGAGAGCATCACCACCATCGAGATTTTGAGATACAATCACCTCATCGTCTTCACCTTCAACGATTATATTGTAACAACCTATAAAAGTAGCTAATAACCCCTGACAGCTTTTATCAGACATTATTATTATTACATGGACATGAGGTTAGCCCTAAATTAACTGGTTTCAACACGGTTCTGGAAATGCTGCACACGCTTCAAATCTTTCAGTTCGTTCGCAGAAGTTGTACCGTATTCATTTCCTTCAATTTTTATCTGCATTCTGTTTCGAGACTGTAGTACCTTTTCTAATACATAAACAGAATCTTCAATACTGTGATATGTGTAGCAGCAAAACACATTAGCTAGTTAGTTTCACCTCTATATTATTTTACATGCAAGCCTGACCTTATCATAAATACATCTGTCAAAAAGCTAATTAAACATAACCCCACGGACTGGGCATAGCAAGCAGCGTTTCCAATTATAGCTTTTAGTCAACACAATAGTACCTACAACTACATACAATCGACTAGCACTGCTTTAGTACGAGGATCAAACGAAAACACGCACACACCCTCGCACGTACGCACGCACGCACACGCAAATACGAAAACACAAACGAAAACACGCCAACACAAAAAACACGCAAAACGAAAACACGCTAAAGCGAAAACTCGTAAACCTGCAAACATGAATCAAGACGGTGGAACACCGTTAGAAAAAAAAACAAGTTTATTAACAAAATTGAAGGAAAGCTTAACGTTTGAAAATATATTATTATTATTATTATAAACAACAATACATCATTATTATTTAATAACATGCTTTATCGGTTTTCTTCTTCTTCTTGAACCGTGATTCGTCGTCATCATCATCATGTTGTTCAACCACGTCATCGCTTTCATCATTATCTTGAACGGTTATGTTGTAATAGTTTATTAACAAGTCAGTAAAATCTTTAATGTCCGCTGATGTTGGCTCATAAACAGGAGAATACATTATAATAATGCTCACTCGATGACAGCGAAACACACGAGAAACGAGTACGCGCTTAGCCTTGGGCCTTGTTCGCAAGCGCGCTCGTCAATGTTCGGGTAGAATCGGTTATCTTCGGGGGATGTCTGAAGTATTGACCTAACCACACTCTAATATCGCCCCTAGGGACATGTTTATAAATCTAAACGCCTCTTTTATGGTCGAGGTATTTTCTCCTAAGAGACTCCTTACTAGAATACAATTTTGTATGATGGGGCGAAGGCCTACAGCTGTAAGATTAAGTTACAACCCGCATTCAATTGCACCAAGGAGATCACGATAGGGGCTAAGCTCTACACTTATCTTATAAGGTTTGGGTTCCCACACCATCTCCGGCCTGGAGGCGAAGGTCCGAGAACAAGTTGCGAAACCCTACACATGTCTTACAAGAACTTCCATATTAGACATGTGATTTCTCGTATAGGTAAAAGATCATCCAATAGCAGTTGACCATTTTAAAGCAATAGGAATGATAATTTTAATAATAATATCTTATTAATTATGCAATTTTCAACATTGCGTGCGTGTGCATTTGCCTAACCTCCAGGGGCACTGCTCTTAATATAGTCAAAATGACCTTAATTAGATGACCATAAAAAATAACCCTAAGACCAACCCCAAGTCCAAGTCAAAGTCCAGCTCCAGCTCCAGCCCCAGCACCAAGACCAGCCCCCCACGTGAGCATGTGCAAAAAAGGCTCTAATTAGGATTGACCCTCGAAAAGAACCATAGGGTAGAAAATAATTAGGGATAAAAAAGGGTTGAAAATACGGTCTCACACGTAGGTGTGTGAAAATTAGGGTTGAAAAAGGCCTCCGAAAAGAAACCATAAGGGTGAAAAATACGGTTCTCCACGTGGGCGGTCTTGTGATGTCAAAATCCAAGATGGTGGCGACAAGTGCCTCTGTACTACTTTTCACACTGCATATCTAGGTACAACACGCGAACTGTGGAGGTTATAAAGAACTCACCCATGAAATTCTTTAATACTACTTTTATCGGCTAAATTCGAACATCCATATGCAATATAACTATTCACTATGGTGTTTTGATTTAATAAATTTCACAATCACTTGTAAAATTACTTTATACCTTTCAGACTATGGAAAATACCCGGTTAAATGACGTCTGCTCTACTACCGCAACAAGTTAGAAAGGGACAGAAGTACCTACTCCGCATTTATCTATGTCGCCTACAATGCATTGGAATCGCCCATATCCCTTCCAGTTGCGTACAGTTCAGTGGGGCTCTGTTACGTCTGATTTAACATTGAGTGTCCACTCTCCCTCTTTGCCTTAAGCGTTTTCTATCAACACCCATTCAGAGAGACTGGGTTCCAGAATCCAATGCACCGTAATTGAAAAACTACAGATTTTCATCTTATGCATAATTACTTTAAGGTAAAAATCTAAAATTAATAGACGATCTGCTTTATCGGGAGAAAATACATAAAGATGAAGTACACCAGAATAGTATTAACAACATTAACTTAAAAATTTAAAAAATGAACAAACTTTCTTTAATCAAAGCTAACAATAGTTTCGATTAAGCCACCTATCAAACAAAAAAAATTAATCAAAACCTTTAATAAACACTACAAAAATTAACTAGAAAAGAGCTGATGATCTTTAAACGGCTGAACATATTTCCTTGAATCACAACTAAGCACACTAGAAATTCGAATTTGGCGCTGTTATATGAAATTAAATGGTTATTGGTTATTTGTATTTGAACATAATTAATATTAAGCTAAAAAGCTTGAGCCTGTTTCGATGAGTGTTTGCATAGTAAATTGGAAAGCTTTTAAATATACGCGGTAATTTGCGAATATGACTGTTTTGTGAAAGGGAGCAAGTGGAGAGGCTGTCATAATGAGGTGTATTAGTTAGTCAATCGCGTCTAGCACGCGATCAAGAAGAGTCGCGCTAAGTAAGTGAACAGAAATGGTCGTACTAAGTAAGTGATCCAAGTTGGTTGAAGGTAACAAAACGGTTGAAAAGCGATTGCTGCAGCTTGAGTTATACTGCAAATTAATATTCTGTAATTATAACGAAAATTCAGTTAATATAGTGATAAATATAAATGATATTTTCCTTACTAATGGCAGGAAAAGCTAAAAAGAATTACAAGTGTAAATGTCAAATTGGCGATAAAAAAAAGATTGCGTAATAATTTCCAATAGCGGTTTAAGAGCGTATTGAAAGGGTTCCAAGTTGACGTTTTGATAGTGAGTGCAGAATAAGACCCAGTTAATAGATCGATATCGGAAAAATAATAGACAAAAACATTGACGATTAAAAGCATAGCCATTCGTAAATAGCTTACATTTTGTTGCGCAAGCTATTTGTAGTTAAAACTGAACAATTAAGTAGAAAAACTGGATAGTATTAATATATGAAGCAGTTATTATTTAAAAAAAATCATTAAATTGCGGGAAGAACATTGGAAGCGCATTCATCGATAACAAAGGTATAAGAAAAGATAAAGGAGAACAAAAGATAACGGTTCCAGAGTGACGGCAAGATAACATCATCGGAGGAGCAGTCACCAACCTATTTGAGGCCTCTTCACCGGTCACAGGAACACAAACATTACAGCATCAGTTTTTCAACGAAAATACAAGTAAGAACCCTTTTTGTTTGTGTGAATGATTAAAACATTTTTGTGTTTGACTTGCTGGGAGGTTTACATTTGACTATCACATTTAAACAAAAAACAATGCGTTTAATTCTGATAAGGATATTACTGTTATATGTTAGTTTTATATATAATTTGTAAACAAAACAGTCTGCATTTAAAATTTGACTTAATTAAATACTATCACTTTTGATTCATTTTTATTATTGACTGTTACAAATCTTAAAAGCTTATACAAACACTGCGTGTGTAAATACTGAAGAAAACAATTTCAATTAATTGCAAAGTACAAGTAATTAATAACCTCAGATTGAGGATAATTTTGATAAATGACAACGATAACCAATTATTAAGCTAGCTGGAGCGTCCCGATAGAAGGAAAAAGGAATTTGTTGAGTAATTATTAAAGTTCATTTACAAGAATAGAAACGTGATAATAATAAAAGTAAGTTTTAGTTAATGAATGTTATCTTTATAAATTAAAATCACTTAGTTGACGTTGAACCGTTTCACATTTTCATAAAAACAATATAAAATTTTTACTCACTGGTTTTGGAAATTGTAAAATACGGAAGTAGAACCCAAACGTTATTATTTGTAGCCAGGTGTATGCAAGCAAGGTAATCGCAGGCAATACACCCGTCATAAAACAATCCCCAACGTGCTAACCATTACAAAATAGCCCCCAACAGAAGGACGAACAAAGAAAACTGTTGCAAAATGGTGCCAAATGTGAGGCCCATTACACGATTAATTAACGTTTCACACAAAAAAAAAACTAAATCAAAATCGGTTCAAGGAGCTACGATGTTACAGACAGATACACCAATGCACAGATACACCCCTTTTCTTTCGTCGGGGGTTAATTAGTTTTTGTAATGGATTTGAATTTATATAACAGAACATTTTTGATACTCTCATGACAGTCATTTACCAGAGAAAATGTATATACTTACCTTCAGTCAAAGTTAGTGCCAGAAGAACATCAAAATTCATTTCGTGATGATACTTATTTATGAAATTAAGCACATTGCTTAGTGACTCTATTAAGTCATTTTTAAATGATATAACCTTTAAGTTAAATGTGTTTGTTTGAAACGCACAAAATATTACAAATACACAATACTTTTGGCGAAAATTCATGTTAACTAATGCTACTGCTGAAGTAAATTATCTCCAGCTTTGATTAAATTATATAGATAAGTAATCAATCGGAATTTATATGAGCATCTGTTTTATTAAGTATATACAAATAAAATAATTTACCACCAGTATTCAAATAGGTAAACTTCATTGTACTTTCAGTTGACGTTCAATATCCCTAACAAAGTTTTCAGGTACATGACTAGCTCTTACCTTGTCACATTTCTTTTTAATAACATTTTTAATGTTTGTATTCCGTACCTCTTGTTCATTTCGTAAAGTGTTACCTTCTTCGAATTTGTCTTTAACCTTAATAATCCTATTTTTCTCTTTCTCATTAATCTGAATAAGTAGTTCTTTACGATGTTTAATTGCTGCTTCTTTCTTTTTTTGTTTTTCTTCTAATTCTTTTTCATACAATTCCCTTTGAACTTTAGCAACCCTAAAAAATTCCGTCTTATCTTTTTCAATATTCATTGCTTGAGCTTTTCTTATATCTTCCATTTGATGTGCGCGTGCTACTAGTAGATGCTCGGTCATTTGTTTTCGTTTAAGAGCTTCAGCTTTTTGTTTTTCTCTCCATTCACGTTCAACCTCTTCTTGTCTACGCAGAGCCTGAATTTCATCGTCTGCAGCTTGTGCTTGTAGGGCTTTGAGCTGTGCCTCCTGCATTCGAGCAATTTCTGCTTCTTTCTTTGCTTTGGCTTTAGCAATTTCTGCTTCTCTAGCTGCTTCTCTCTCAGCTTTTTTACGCATAAATTCTTGCACACGGAAATCCACAATACGTTCTTCCTCTTTTTGAACTCTTTTAAAATGCTCTAAATTAGCATTAGCTACAGCAAGTTCTGCCCGTGTTTTTTGTTGAGCAATATGTGTTTGGCGTATTTTTTCGGCATCATCGCGTTGCATCGCAATCATTGCTTTATTTATATTACGACTTTCTTCTTCTTTACGTTCAGCTTCTATTAATCTTTGCACCTGATTTTCGTGGATCTGCAATGTGACAGCTCGACTATTTTTTAGAGTATTTTCTTTTTTAATCCGATTTCTTTCTTCTTCAGCTTTAATTTGATTTTGCCTCTCTTGTTCCATCATCATATCTAGTCTCTGTTCTTCTTCTGCCAATTCTTTTTTGATAATGTCTTTTTCAAGAATTTGTTGTTGTCTTATAGCTAAACATTTCGCAGCAAGTATTACACTGTTTGCGTTCTTTACTTCATCTTCCTGCTCTTGCCTTAATTCGTATGCGCGCTGTAAGACGTACAAGCTTCTGTCAGCTGCTGATGTTTCTTCGGTTTCTAATTTTGAACCGTATTGGGCTCTTTGTTCTACCTGCGCTTTTTGCAGTACTTCTTTTCGCTTTTCGCAGTTCGCTATTGATTCAAATTTTTTTTGCTGTGCTTCATCTATTAAAGCTAATCTGTCTTTTTGTGAAACCCATTTAGCTTGTTGATTTAATCTTTTAATTTCCGCATTTGGCCATATTCCTATATTTTTTATCGGATTTTTGTCAGGTACAATTAATTCTCTGGCCTGGGTTTGATTGCGTACATAAATAATAGGTTTGCCATCACGCGCATTACGTTTTTTTTCATGAACAAAGCGACCTTCTAGGGTATGATTGCATTCTAATATACTGTGATCTCCCAAATTTTTGTACATATTTGTGTAAAGGTACAAAAAATAAATAAAAAATTTCAAAAATACCTACAAACAAAATGTTTCTATTACAGAATTCAAAATAATAATTACAAAAATATGACTAATGTCACGCTTTGGATAATCAGTCTTTTACTCACTAGATAAAAAAAATGGATTATTTGTTTTCGGAAATTTACACCAATCAATTGATTTTTTATATTTCAACCAATAATATTCATTTATTATAAGTTTTGTTATAAACGGATAAGTTCAAAAGAAATGTAACATGACATAACCTTCACGCCATTCCCTTGCGGGGTAGACAAAACAATCCCTGTTTCTTATTTATTTTTCATTCACAGTCTTTCTCCATGCTTTTCTATCTCTGCATACCTCCCTAGCTTCCGCAAGATTCATACATTGTCTCTGACATGTCATTTTATTTTTAAAGCTCCTTATCTTTCTTTCTTTCATCATACATTTTACTACATTCAGCCAAGTTTTACGCGGCTTACCAGGCCTGGCCTTACCTCTAACCTCACCCACATATATTTGCATCGTTTATCTTGCGTTGTTGATGCTCTCAATGTGGCCAAACCAACGTAATATATCTATCCATCATCGTCTTTTCCTAGCCACACTTCGTCATTACACATTTATTCTTTATCTTCTCCCTTCTCGTTTTACCACATGCGCTTCTCAGGAATCTCATACCCACGGCGTTTATTTTTCTTTCGTGCTTTTTTTGACATACTCGTGTCTCACTTCCCTACAGTACTGACGGGACAAACACGCCATTATAGATTGCTCGTTTTGTAGCTAGGCTCATGCATTCCTTTCTTATTATCGTCCATATACTTCTAATCACTTTCCTTCCAGGATTGACCCTTCGTCCAACCTTGCCATCCATTGTACCATCTGTAGTTAACATTCTACCCAGATATGCCAACCCATCCACTTGTCCACAATTTCATCTTGCAGAGTAAATACTCTACTCTCCTTTCCACCTTCCCGATTGAACACCACAATCTTAGTTCTGTTCACGTTTATCTTTAGGTCCATGCTCTCACAGACTGTATCAAACTTCCTCAGAGCAGTTTGTAGCTCATCCGCACTGTCATTTAATAAGACTGTGTCATCTGCATACACCAGAACTTGTACATTGACATCACCAACCATTACACCATTTGTATCGATACACGCTTGCCTAACACATTTATCCAGTGGTACAATGATCGCGCTCTTCCAATCCTTCGTCACTTTTCCGCACTTAAGGCAGACATTAAATAATTCGCACAATCCTCGTATAAGCTTTGCACCTCCATACTTTGGCATTCCACCAGTGATTTCATCCACGCCTGTTCCTTTACCATTTTTCAATCTGCCTACCGTTTTCTCTACCTCATTTATGCCAATTTTCATTCACCGTTGCTTATAAATTCTCCTCATTTAACCCTTCAGACTTACCTTCCTCACTACTGTACAGCTTTCCGAAATATTCTTGCCGGCATTTCCCCACTTCACAATCGTTCCATACTATTTCGTTGCTCGTATTCATCACTCCTGCAGCGTTCTATTTTGGGCCACGTTTTTTGTTTCGCTAAAAATCATTCTGCATTTTCACTCGCTTCTTTGTTTCTCAATCTGTACACCTCATACAACCTCTTTTTCTCAGTCTCGTTTTTTGCAGCAATCATTACCATGTACGCATTTTTTTTACATACTGCCTTTTTTACCGATTCATTGCACCAAGCACATTTTTTCTATCTGCCTACAGTGGCTCTTCCACATATGTGCACGGACAATTGACAACACAGTTTTTCAAGCTTATCCATGCATTCATTGTCTTTTATTTGTTCGTTCCACACTGTTTCATTCACATTCAACTCTTTACTCATGGCATCTGCATATTTCATTCTCGCACCATTATCTACTACTTTGTCTACCCTAATTCTTGACAATCGCACTACGTTTGTTTTCCTTCTCCAGGCCCACTTTTTCCCTAAACACACTCTCGATACAACTAAAAAGTGGTCCGATCCACACTCCGATTCCCGCATTGCTTTTGTGTCTTTCACCAGGGTTCTAAGTTGTTGATCATACACTATCAAGTCAATCATACTTTTAGATTCGCCTCTTTGCTATGCATACATATGCACATTTTTATGTTTAAACCACGTATTGGATACAAACAGACTTTTCTCCACACAGATGTTCAACAGGCGTTCACTATTCTCATTGACTCTTTGGCCTCCGAACCTTCCTAGAACACGTTCAGTATGTTCTCTCTGTACACCCACCTACCCGTTCGTATGTCCCAATATCATCACTCTTTCGTTTGGCTTACATACGTTCAACATGTTCTCTACATCATTCCAGAAGTTCTCACAAACTTGGCCTCTTTCTCCATTCACCGGTGCATAGCATGCAATAAGAAAAATTCTTCGAAACTCCACTTTCATTTTAACCCACATCACCCGGGGAGATACCAATTTGTACTGTTCAACATATCTTTTTGCTCTTTCATTTACGATCACCCCAACTCATTTTGTGCCATGCACTTCAGTCTCAACTCCTGACCATAGTTCTAGGCTGCCATCCTCCATCTCCACAGCATCCTTTCCTTTGCGCTCTGACTCCGGCACACAGAATATTAAGCTCCCTTTCGTACATTACATTCGTAATCTCAAATTTGTTACCATGTATACCTCTAACATTCCACGTACCGACCCACCATTCATTCCTTGCACAGTCGTAACCAACGGGGCCTGTCTGTTTCAACCCTGACCGCCCCTTGTAGCCTGGTCGATCCGAGGCAATTGTATTATTCTCTTGAGTAATACCATGGCGGGTAGACCTGTTACTATATACTATATATATATATATATATATATATATATATATATATATATATATATATATATATTAAAATAATAAAATGGAAAACGAAATTTAAAATCATTTTAACGTTTCGGTATTTACTTATACCATTTTCAAATAGTACATCATGCTATAAAGCTAATTACATTTTATAATGTACTTATATTAATAACATGACATTACAAATTTAAAGTTTACTTCAACGTCAAAGTTGTCAAAGCAACCTTAAATTTGGCATGTCATGTTGTACATTTAAGGTGGTTTGTATTTATATATATACAGAGACTCCTTTATGTCCAGATCTGATAAATTACTGGCTCTGTCCAAGATTGTAAAGTCATCATGTGTGATGTTGTGGTTTTCATCAATTTTATGTTTAAAGATAGCGGAATCAGGTATTGTTAGAGAACGCTTACCAAGTCGAGGAGTAATACCCAAGTGTTCACATCTACGAACAGCAAAGTGACGACGGGTTTTACCGACGTAAGTAGCATTACAGCTACTACATTTAAATTTATAAATGATGTTCGAAGATATGTCATTTGGGAGTGCGTCTTTGACTCGAAAAAGAGAACCGATGCGTTCAATGGTTGTAAAGGCAATACGTAATTCAACTTTCGGAAGATATTTTTTAATGTGTTGTTTGAGGATACGACGTATTTGTAGGCTATGAAGACCTGTATAAGGGAGCTTTGTATATATAATATGTTTTTCTTCTCGGGGCTTAGTTGATGGATTAAGTTGTTTATTAAGAAATCGTCCAATGTATCTATCCATGAACCCTAGAGGAAAACCATTCTTCATGAAAATCGACTTGATCTTGTAAAATTCTTCATGGAGAAGATGGTAATTGGAACATAACATATATGCACGGTGTAGTAATATATTTAAGAGACTAATTTTGTATTTATTAGGGACGAAACTGTCTATGTTTTGATACAGTCCTGTAAATGTAGGTTTTCTGTAGATGGACGTAGAAAAGCCAGAATTCGTGCGAATTATGTTTATTCCCAAAAATGGTAAGACGTGATCTTTTTCAATTTCATTTGTAAATTTGATGTTGGGGTGTTGTTGATTTAAATAATTCAGAAAATCCGTCATATGTTCTTGATGTTTAAATAATAAAAATGTGTCATCAATGTATCTTCTGTATAGAAGGGGCTTGAATCTAGGAGGACAATTGGATAACCATTGTTTTTCATGGAAATTTAGAAAAGCGTTCGCAAATGTTGGACCTAGAGGATTTCCCATTGCTACTCCGTCAATCTGTTGGTATAAGTTTTGTTTAAATAGGAAATAACTTTCTTTTGTGGCAAGAGTGAGTAGATCCTTAAATTTGTTCTTTCCAAGATTTAAAATTTTACTAGTTGGATCAAGAAAAAGGGAATCAACTATGATTTCGATTGTTTCATCTAATGGAACATTAGTAAATAGGCTTTCAATGTCGAAACTAACCATGATTGTGTCTTTGTGTAAATTGGATGAAACTATTTCTTTAGCAAAAGAGAAGTTGTCTTTAACTGAAAATTCATTTTCAGTAAGTGTCTTCAAATGAGGAACAAGATGTTGGGCTAAAAGGAAGTTTGGGGTACCAATTGCATTGAGGATGGGTCGAAGCGGGAAGTTGTTTTTATGAATTTTAGGTAAGCATAAATTCTACCTGGATAGGAACCTGTAGGAGAAGTTTCATTATATATGGTTTTTGAAATTGTTTTCAGTTTCTTTTTATAAGAATCTTCAATTGATAAAGTTGTTTTAAAGATATCATTGTATTTTATATGGCAAAATTTAGAGGTGTCCGAGATTATCCCAAGTAATTTTTGTTCATAATTTGTACGGTCTAGTAGTACTACACCATTACCTTTGTCTGGTCGGGTTATGACTAGGTCTTGTTTTCTTTGGAGATTTCGAAGGGTCTGAAGTTCTTCATTTGTCAGATTAGGTGTAGGTGGTCGAAAAAAGCTTGTAGAATTTAAAGCAATATCTTTAAGTTTAGTGGTAATACAATTCCATGTAAAATTATCATTTTCTGAATTTTTAAAGTATAGATTAAAAAGTTTTCGAGCGATGTTCTCCATTGGTAGAGCGAAGTGCATAAAATTTATTTTACGTGGGGATATTGCATAATTCAAACCTTTGCATAAGATTGATTTTTCTATGTTTGATAACAGGTATGAAGAGTAGTTAAAAATGACTTCATTTGGTGTTATGGTGGATGAACAACGTTGAAACTTACATAGTTGATTTAATTTCTTTTTATGTGTATAAGATATTTTACTTAGGCGTTTGTTGTTGTATTTATGCCATTGCGATGTGATCCAAATAAAATCTAAAAAAGAAACACTTTCTTTAAAAGCTTGAATGTCTTCTTGGGCTTTCTTTTGAAAAAATTTTGAACGACGTTGATGTCTGTTTATTTCTTGGCGGATTAGCTCTCGTTGGGTGTTTCTTCTTATGGACGAATTCTGAAGAAATTGATTTGAAAGTTTGAAGTTTAAAAATTTTGGTATGATGTTAAGTTCCAAGCATGAATTCAAAAATGTTATATCTAAACAAGATCTTCGGTATTTAAAAAGATTTGTTTCAGTTTTTCTTGAATGTTTTAAAACTAATCGGTCATATTTTTCACATAAATAACTGGATAAGAACTTGCCTTTAAACTTGATTAAAATAATAAAATGGAAAACGAAATTTAAAATCATTTTAACGTTTCGGTATTTACTTATACCATTTTCAAATAGTACATCATGCTATAAAGCTAATTACATTTTATAATGTACTTATATTAATAACATGACATTACAAATTTAAAGTTTACTTCAACGTCAAAGTTGTCAAAGCAACCTTAAATTTGGCATGTCATGTTGTACATTAATGGTTTGTATTTATATATACAGAGACTCCTTTATGTCCAGATCTGATAAATTACTGGCTCTGTCCAAGATTGTAAAGTCATCATGTGTGATGTTGTGGTTTTCATCAATTTTATGTTTAAAGATAGCGGAATCAGGTATTGTTAGAACGCTTACCAAGTCGAGGAGTAATACCCAAGTGTTCACATCTACGAACAGCAAAGTGACGACGGGTTTTACCGACGTAAGTAGCATTACAGCTACTACATTTAAATTTATAAATGATGTTCGAAGATATGTCATTTGGGAGTGCGTCTTTGACTCGAAAAAGAGAACCGATGCGTTCAATGGTTGTAAAGGCAATACGTAATTCAACTTTCGGAAGATATTTTTAATGTGTTGTTTGAGGATACGTATTTGTAGGCTATGAAGACCTGTATAAGAGCTTTTATATAATATGTTTTTCTTCTCGGGCTTAGTTGATGGATTAAGTTGTTTATTAAGAAATCGTCCAATGTATCTATCCATGAACTAGAGGAAAACCATTCTTCATGAAAATCGACTTGATCTTGTAAAATTTCTTCATGAGAAGATGGTAATTGGAACATAACATAAAATATGCTACGAAGTGTAGTAATATATTTAAACTTAATGTTTGTATTTATTAGGACAAAGAAACTGTACTATGTTTGATTACAGTCCTGTAAATTGTAGAAAGTTTTCTGTAGATGGAAATGAACCATGAAGTTCTGCAATCTATTGCTTTAAATCCCAAAATTGAGAAACACAATATACACATGATCTTTTACAATTTGGACATTTGTAAATTTGATTTGGATAAGGGTTGTTGATTTAAATAAATTACAGATAAATGACATGTCCATAATATGTTGACAACTTTGACGTTATAAATATAAAATTGAATGTCTATAATGTAATTCATTATAAAATGTAATTAGCTTTATAGCATGATGACTATTTGAAACATGGTATATAATCGAAAGTTAAATATTTAAATCGTTTTCGCATTTTATTATGTTGACCTAAGTTTACATTCTTATCCAGTATCTTATGTGAAAATATGACCGATTGTTTAAACATTCAGAAATAACAATCTTTTAAATGAACCGAAGATCTGTTTAGATCCATAAATTTGATTCTTTAACAAATCTCAAAATTTTACTAGTTGGATCAAGAAAAGTCAATATGATTTCGAATTGTTTCATAAGAGAAACACTAGATAATACGCTTCAATGTCGAAACTAACCATATTCTGTGTAAATTTCAAGAGATGAAACTATTATCTTTAGCAAAGAAAGTTGTCTTTAACTGAAAATTCATTTGTCAGAATGTCTTAACAAATGAGCAACAAGATGTTGGCATAAAAGGAAGTTTGGGTACCAATTGCATTGAGGATGGGTCAGAAGTTGTTATTAAACATATTAAGTACATAAATTCTACCTTGGATAACCTGAAGAATTTCATATTATGGTTTTGAAATGTTTCAGATTTCTTTATTATAAGAATTTCAATTGATAAAGTTGTTCTAAAGATATCTTGAAATTTTAATGCTAAATTTAGGAATAATTCACAATGTAATTTTTCATGAATTTGTAACGTAACTAAGTATCTTAACATTACACTTTGTCTGACATACGGGCTATTGACAAATGAAGGTCTTGTTTTAGATTTCGAAGATCTAAAGAAACAAGATCTGTCATTAGCCAGACATAGGTAATGGTGTAGTACAATAGACTGTACAAATTATAAGCAATATATTTAAGCTTTAGTGGATAATTACAAAATTTCCATTGTAAAAAATGTATCTTTAAAACTTTCAATGAGATTTTTAAAAGAACTGAATAGATTTAAAACTTTATGAACTGATGTTCTCCATTGGTAGATTATGGTACAAATCATAAAAATTTATTTCGTGGACATTATAATTAAATTTATAAGAATTTTCATTTTGATAAAGGAGAAGATTAAAAATACCATTTGGGTTATGGTAGAACAAGGAAATTCTAGTTGATTTAATTTTTTTGAAAGAATTTTACTTGGCGTTTTTTTTATTTATCCATAAAAAAAAAAAAAACATTTTTTAAAAGCTTAAGTCTTCTTGGCTTTCTTTTAAAAAATTTTAACGAGTTGATTCGTTTATTTCTTCATTACCTCGTTTTTTCCTTTTAGGACGAACAAGAAATTATTTGAAATTTAATTTAAAAATTTGGTAGTGTTAATTCAACTAATTCAAAAAGTTTACTCGTCTTGGATTTAAAAATTTGTTTATTTTCTTGAAGTTTTAAATAACGGTTTATTTTCATAAAAATGGATGAACCCAAACTTGATTAAAATAAAAATGGAAAACAAATTTAAAAATTTTAACTTTGGATTTTCCTTTTAAAAAAACAATTAATTTTAAATGATAATTTAAATGCTTACAAATTTAAAGTTTATTAACTAAATTGTAAGCAATTAAATTTAAATTTTACATTAAATGGTTTGTTTTATAATAATCCTTTTAAAATTATAAATTACGGCTTAAGATTTAAAGTTCATTTTTTTTTTTTACAATTTTATGTTTAAAGTGGGAATAATTGTTAAAACTTCCAAGGAAAAAAAATTTAAATCAGAACGAAAGAATTTTTAAGTGAAAACACATTTAAATTTTAAATATTTAAAATTTCATTTTTCGTTTTGTCAAAAAGAAACCAAAAGGGGTTTAAAAGGCAAATAACAACTTTCAAGTTTTTAATTTTTTTAAAGAAGATTAAGCCTTTAAAGAAATGTTTCTTTAGATTTTATTTGGATCACATCGCAATGGCATAAATACAACAACAAACGCCTAAGTAAAATATCTTATACATAAAAGAAATTAAATCAACTATGATTTCAACGTTGTTCATCCACCATAACACCAAATGAAGTCTTTTAACTACTTTCATACTATCAAACATAGAAAAATCAATCTTATGCAAAGGTTTGAATTATAATATCCCTACGTAAAATAAATTTATTTTTTTGCACTTCTGCTCACAATGAGAACATCGTTTCTGAAAACTTTTTAATCTATATTTAAAAATTCAGAAAATGATAATTTACATGGAATTGTATTACCATAAACTTAAAGATATTGTTTAAATTTCAGTTTTTTACACTACATTAATCTGACAAATGAAGAACTTCAGACTTCGAAATCTAAAGAAAACAAGACCTAGTCATAACACCAGACAAAGGTAATGGTGTAGTACTACTAGACCGTACAAATTATGAACAAAAATTACTTGGGATAATCTGACACTAAATTTTCCATATAAAATACAATGATATCTTTAAACAACTTTATCAATGAAGATTCTTATAAAAAGAAACTGAAAACAATTTCAAAACCATATATAATGAAACTTCTCAGTTCTATCCAGGTAGAATTTATGGCTTAAAATTCATAAAAACAACTTCGCTTCGACCATCCTCAATGCAATTGGTAAAACTTCTTTGCCCAACATCTTGTTCCTCATTTGAATGAATTACTGAAAATGAATTTTCAGTTAAAGATCAACTTCTCTTTGTAAAGAAATAGTTTCATCCAATTTACACAAAGACACAATCATGGTTAGTTTGACATTGATTATTTACTAATGTTCCATTAGATGAAACAATCGAAATCATTGATTCTTTTCTTGATCCAACTAGTAAAATTTTAAATCTTGAAAGAACAAATTTAGGATCTACTACTTGCCACAAAAGAAATTATTTCATTTAAACAAAACTTATACAACAGATTGATAGTAGCAATGAAATCTAGGTCCAACATTTGCGAACGCTTTAAATTTCCATGAAAACAATGGTTATCCAATTGTCCTCCAGATTCAAGCTTCTATACAGAAGATACATTGATGACACATTTTTATTATTTAAACATCAAGAACATATGACGGATTTTTGAATTATTTAAATCAACAACACCCAACATCAAATTTACAAATGAAATTGAAAAGATCACGTCTTACCATTTTGAATAAACATAATTGCACGAATTCTGGCTTTTCTACGTCCATTACAGAAACATTTACAGGACTGTATCAAACATAGACAGTTTGTCCCTAATAAATACAAAATTAGTCTCTTAAATATATTACTACACCGTGCATATATGTTATGTTCCAATACCATCTTCCATGAAGAATTTTACAAGATCAGTCGATTTTCATGAAGAATGGTTTTCCTCATTCATGGATAATTTGACGATTTCTTAATAAACAACTTAATCCATCAACTAAGCCCGAGAAGAAAACATATTATATATACAAAGCTCTTATACAGGTCTTCATAGCCTACAAATACGTCGTATCCTCAAACAACACATTAAAATATCTTCCGAAAGTTGAATTACGTATTGCCTTTACAACCATTGAACGCATCGGTTCTCTTTTTCGAGTCAAAGACGCACCTCAAATGACATATTCGAACATCTTTATAAATTTAAATGTAGTATTAATGTATAGTCGGTAAACGTCGTACTTTGTTGTTCGTAGATTGAAACTTGGGTATTCTCGACTTGGTAAGCGTTAACAATACCTGATTCCGCTATCTTTAAACATAAAATTGATGAAAACCACAACATCACACATGATGACTTTACAATCTTGGACAGAGCCAGTAATTTATCAGATCTGACATAAAGGAGTCTCTGTATATATAAATACAAACCATTAATGTAAAATGACATGCCAAATTTAAGGTTGCTTTGACAACTTTGACGTTGAAGTAAACTTTAAATTTGTAATGTCATGTTATTAATATAAGTACATTATAAAATGTAATTAGCTTTATAGATGTACTATTTGAAAATGGTATAAGTAAATACAAACGTTAAATGATTTTAAATTTCGTTTTCCATTTTATTATTTTAATCAAGTTTAAAGGCAAGTTCTTATCCAGTTATATATATATATATATATATATATATATATATATATATATATATATATATATATATATATATATATATTGAGATGATTAAAAGTAGGCATAATAAAGAGGCTAGATTTTATTGAGTTTGAATTTCTATATAGTAGGCAAGTTAGATAAGTTTGTGGAGATATACAGTTCGTTTTCAATGAAAAAATAGTTACGAGTGCAAAATTATGGTTTTGATGTGACTAAACAGGCTTTGTGGGGTTTGCACATGATTGTTTTTTTATAAAAGCATAGAGCTATACCAGTAGCATGTGAGAAAGGTCAACATGATTAATATTAATGGGTACGATTAGTTTCGTGTAACATATTTATGTAATTTCGCATTTTATTCATTGAGTTGTAGCATTTTGAACACATATCAGATATTGATCACATGGAATATGATAATTATAATATGTAGAATGTATAGTATTAGGTACAATGCATAAACTATTTAAAATATGAAAGAAAGGGTATGATACGAACATAGTATATTTATAATTCAAAGACAAAGTATATAAAACGTGCATAAGAAGTGATAGTGGCTTAAAACATAATTAAGTACATGAACAACAATTGTGCAGTGTGATATTTAATATAAAATTTCAAATTCTATACAAAAATTGACAAAATAGTTAAACAATGTGAAAATGTGAAATGACATAATTAAGAACTATAGAGTACAAGTAAACAGTATTGGTGTTAGAGACAGATATAAGAACACATTTTATGAACATTTCTAGTGGTATAGACAGTTATTATACAAATTAAAAGTAAATTTATAGTAAATTAGGTTAAGTATTATTTGTAAGAATTTCACAAAATTATAGTTTTTATACGGTAAGATAAGTTTAAAATAAATTATAAAAACATTTAATAGTAAGTTTCCCTCACTTCAACAAGGAATTTAACTATAAATATGTGATATAAACATAAAATTAGAAAAGTTAGGTTAACTACCTAAATTTTAAATGTATTCTGATAAAGTTTTTTTATGTGGAATTTGAATATGTAATTAGTTTAGTTGTAGGATGTAAGATTTTTGTGATATTAGGAAATTTAGATTATAAGTTGCCAGAATGAAATTTATCGAAGCAAAATAGGACTTGTGAGATGTCTTTTTATGCAAAATTTTGCCCTGATTCCAAATCTGTAATTAAAAATCAAATCCGAATTGTATTAAAAAAGACATAGCATAATTTATGTTTTAGTTAAGTTTACTATTTTGTTTAGACCAATCAGAAGCTAGAATCTTTTGTGTGTAATGTAGAAAAAAAAAATTAAAAATTGGGTATCTAGGAGAAATCTATAAAAGGAATTGCTACTGATTTCTCACTCTCTTACTACTCTTTTACCTCTCTTGCCTTTTGAAATTTTTGTGACTAACAAGTCATAGTGTTAGTGTTATTTGTGTTAACATGTAAGTAACAATTCTCGTAAACATTATCGGAATTGAAACGCGATCGACGTAGAGTTGAGATATCAGAAACAATTGTTTTAACCTATAAATAAAGTTAAAAATAAGGTTACCGATCACAATTGTTCGATAAAATTGTAATTGTTTCGTTTTTTTCAAGATCGTATGTAAACATCGGGTGATATGCAATTCTTTTTATGTTAATACATTCTTCAATTATCTTGGATTCGATGTTTATTTTGTTGATAGTGATTAAGATCATAAAATAAATCTTCACTTCATAACGGAATCTAAAATAAAAGTGCAAGTGAATACAAAATCTATATGAACTTAAAATACCCAATTATATCCGAGAAATTATTAAATAAATGATACGACATTTTTAAAATAACACAAATAAAATAAAGTGCTTGCTTATAAGTATTTGAGGATTGTAAGTACATCGTATTTACCACATGAAGAACAGCCAACAGTAATTTGATTTGGATGAAATAGTGGAATGTTACGCAGCATATTTGGGGACAGCAAGGCAGTATCACCGATTTATGGAAGGAAGTCTACGTCCAATGTTTAATGTGGACCAACCCGACATGGACATTATTTGGAATTGGCAGCAACACATGTGAGTTATATTTCACTATCATAACCCTATTGCTTTGTTTATTATTTTTTGATGTCCTGTATTAATTTTTTTAAAACAATGTATAAATGTTTGTACGAATTCACGTGTCAATATCTGAAAAGTAAATGATTCAGCGTTATATTAAAATTAATAAGTTTACCTCAAACAAAATTAAAATTGTGCTCAATAATTTTGATCAATCACAGAAATTTTTGACAGGCTACATTTATTTCAGTATTAAGTACGCAAAGCATGCGTATTTTGTGCAGATCTCAACAAAGTTGGTTTCACATGGTAACTGTTTATTATAAAATACAATTTGATTTAATTTATTTTGCCAACAATCAATGTTTAATACAATTGAATCCTATCCCCAAAAAGAGATACTGAGCTAGTACGGCGCTTAATATATATTTTTTTAAAGTTATTATTACTATAAGAACCTTATATCCCAAAAATTTAAAGTTTAAATATTTAGAATAATAATAATTAAATAGCTTAGCCACCACTATATATATATATATATATATATATATATATATATATATATATATATATATCAAAAAAAATGTGTTAAATGTATGTAATTAAAAATTATTATTAGTTTTATTAAATACATCAATAAAATTAACCATAATATTGAAATAAATGGGTCATATTTTCTGTAGGGCAACCAAATCGAATTATGTGGCATATTGCACTAGTACCAAACCGCGACGTTCCTTCGAGAATTGTGCGTACTGAAAGTTCAGTAGAAAACTTTTGTGGTGGTTCATCACTCATGCTTGGAACACTTGGTACACTAGGTAAGTGCATCAAGCACTCGTGGCACCACCACAAAATGGTCGACATAACTTTGAGTATTTATCGTATTATATATGATTATTTCCTTTGCTTTATATTAACCGATGAAATGTCATTCATTTTAAAATTCGGACCAGTCGGAATAAAATATCAGCGACTGTTGCATTAGAGTCACTTTCATTTTGTGTTACTGTTTTTTGTATTTTTGTATTCTGTTAATAAAATGTGTTCTAATTATTATTCTGAAGTTAATTTAATTTACACGGGAAATAATCTTCCTAAATATAAAACGACCTTGATAAAGACTCTGCTATTTTTGTTGTTGTTACATTTCTCTAATTTTTTACAATTTGATTCGTCATAATTCTGGCACTAATAATCCTTTATTAAAGCTATCATGCTTTAATCAGATTATTAATGCTAAAATCATGCCTCATCAAAACATATTTTTTTATCTGTTGATCTATGCTTGAAAAAAGTCCAAATCTAAAAGAACGTCAATTCTACATAAAAAAGGTACTCTTGCTCAGGTCGCCCAACTTTATCAGTTTCTGAGTTATTTGCATTTGAAAGTTTCAATGTCCATAAAAATTAGCCTGCTAAAAACACAAATCACATCGCGCATTTGACTGTTGGAAAAATTATGTTGTGGGATTTTTTGATCAATAGCTAATAATTTTACACGAATAATAAATCACGCGCACGCAAAATACGCAAATATTCATTGACATGAAAATTTGAGACAAGTCTACTTAGAAAAGAAATAGTAATATCAGCGCCTGAAAGAAAATTAACAAAATAAATTGAAACTTTTAAATGTAAATAACTCAGAAACCGATCAAGTTAGGCCACCTAAGCAAGAGTACCTTTTTTAGGTAGAATTGAACGTATCTTTTAGATTTTTTTCAGCATAGCTCAAGAGATAAAAAAAATATGTTTTGATTTACCTAAATAATGCCGTCAAACTAGCGCCCTCTAGAAGTAACGTCAAAATAAGCTTCAAATTCGTAATTCTCACACTACCAAACCCAGCACAAATTTCAGAATAAAATTTAAACGCTCAACACCCTGTATCTTTTAAACCAGCGACATTCGTATAAGGCATGATGAGCTCAAACATAATATGTTGGTGTCTAATATTTCCAGCTTAGTGTGGACCCATTCTGTCCGACTCACTATATATATATATATATATATATATATATATATATATATATATTTCTATTTAGATTTCCACAAGTATTAATGTTTAAATAAGACATTTTTTCTTTAAAACTTGTGTAAATAAACGTACAATTAATTCCACGTTTCGGGAACGTCCTTTGTTCCCTTTGTCAAGAATTTATTTGACAATTACAGAAATTGAAATAAGGTAACTATTTTTAACAAGTACAGAATATGAAACAAGGTAACTAATTTAAATTTAATCTGGACGAGTGTGTTTGACTTCGGGTAGTTGGTCTAGTACATGATGTATAAGGTGCAGAAGTGGGGACGCCAGGAATAGTTGCAGCATAAGTGTTTGAAATTTCTGGAAGATTTGGAGTTGGTTGAAATGTAGAATCAACTTGTTTAATGACATTCTTCCAAATTTGTGGCATTCTAGAAGTGTCATCTCGTTTATTGAGGGCGTTTGGTCTTCT
Organism: Vesta saturnalis; assembly: GCA_036346205.1. Taxonomy (NCBI): domain Eukaryota; kingdom Metazoa; phylum Arthropoda; class Insecta; order Coleoptera; family Lampyridae; genus Vesta; species Vesta saturnalis. Next base: position 1,883,159 of record JARFJB010001442.1, read on the forward strand.
TTCAATTTCAACTGCTTCTCTAATAATTCTTTCTTGTAAGGTATATAGAGGTACAATTAAATGGATATTGTTGGTATTAATTTGGTGTCCTGTATCTAGACCAACTACCCGAAGTCAAACACACTCGTCCAGATTAAATTTAAATTAGTTACCTTGTTTCATATTCTGTACTTGTTAAAAATAGTTACCTTATTTCAATTTCTGTAATTGTCAAATAAATTCTTGACAAAGGGAACAAAAGACGTTCCCGAAACGTTGAATTAATTGTACGTTTATTTACACAAGTTTTAAAGAAAAATGTTTTATTTAAATATATATATATATATATATATATATATATATATATAAGTTTATCTTTATTTGCTGATTTTACGATGTCTTTTTTTTCCTTCTCCTTTCAGATATTCTGAGATCCCATTTCCCTTCATATTTCTATAATTTACATTGTATTTTGTTTTATAATAATTATTATTTTATTTTGCCACCATAATGTTCTTTATACGCCCCCAAATGCGGGCGTAATGTGGTCTTTATAGCACGGAAATGTCATTGTTGCTAAGCAGCATGATTGACAGCAAACACATCACATGATATGTCACGTAAGTTGAAAGAATTATTGAAACAACAACCTTACTATACAACCTTTATTAATAAAAATAATAGTAATAAAACTTATTCTTTATAAAAATTGAAAATACAGTTGGATGGATTAGCAACAATTTAGCAATATCACAGTATCTTAGTAACAACAAATTAGCCTACTGTCGACTTTATTTCACTGCATTTGCATTTAAAAACTTGCCGAAAATACTGAATCTTTTTAAACTTTTGTTCCAGTTTCATGGTGCAAAATAAAATAAAACATTGTATGTACCACGGGCATAATTGTAGATTATGGCCTCGCGTCGGGCTTTTAACATTCCCTCGAGCCATAATCTTCTGATTATGCCCTTAATACATAAATATCTATAATAACATGAAAACATAATAGGGTGTAAACAGTATATTAGGTAATAAAAAATAAACATATAACACTAAGATATGGAGCGTAATTCAATTTTAGAAGAATGTCATTGTAATTAAAACAAGGACTTGTATAAACATTTTATAAATTCATATACTTCTGTACAATAATAACTACATGATTGTCAATAATAATTAGTAGAATGAGGACAGAATAGGTTAAAATTGAGTGGGGAAGCCATGTCCACTTCCAACACGTGACCCCGCTCATTTCCCGCCCCTTTTTTGTGACGGATTCCTTTCCGGCGCCATTTTCAATCCCTTGATAAGGTATTTATGGTCCACACTCCCTAAATAGTGCCCTTTTGGCAGTATTAACAGCTTTTTTGGCAGTCCAGCCCCTGGAGGCTAGACAACCGCAGCCGCCCTGCGCGCGCATAGTGTTCTGATTGGAGGCCCTGAGGATAGGTCACTCCCCCTGGTTGAAGGCGGCCATTTTGTGGCCGTGGATTATCGACCATTTTGCTGGCCATTGTGTCGGCCATGGCGGGAAATTTGAAATAGTATTCTAATAAGAAGGCCCTCATCCTAGCTCATAAGACAACTATAGGTCTCCGGAACTTGTTTTCAGGTCTTCGACCATTGTCTGGCCCTCCTGATTGTTTGTGACGCCATCTACTGGTTTTTTTAAACTAATAAAGTTTTCTGTAATAGGGATTGATCGTGGCTCCAGCTAGTAGTACATTTTAATAAGTAGATTTAACGGTTATGCCGGAAAATTGGTAATAGTACGGGCCCACCATTAGGACTCCTAAAATTGTCACTTCAGCGACCCCCTTGTGTGTGTGTATGTGGCGCCACTTAGTGGTGTATTTTTAAACTATTGAATGTAGATTCAAGATGTTTCTCTGAATCGACCTCTATCAAAACACCTTGGTTAATTAATCAAATCAACCAATCAAATCAATCAATCAATCAAACCAAATACATAAATAGATTTTAAATTACATCCCCAATTTAAATCGCAAAGTAATATAGAAATAAAAAGATGTTGATCTGAAATCGCCTTCTATCAAATCACCTTGTTATTCTGGTATTAAAAAGTTAAAGGGTTTTTAATGATTTATTATAAGTAATACTATTTTTAAGATTACATCTCGTGTATCAGTAGCATCATCATCAGCTGTTAAATGTGTTTGTGTTTGTGTTTGTATTCGTGTTTCTGTTTGTGTCCGTGTCCGTGTTTGTGTCCGTGTCCGTGTTCGTGTCCGTGTCCGTACTCGTGCCCGTGTCCGTGTCCGTGTCCGTGTCCGTGTCCGTGTCCGTGTCCGTGTCCGTGCCCGTGTCCGTGTCTGTGTCCGTGTCTGTGCCCGTGTCCATTTCTGTGTTGGTGTCCGTGTCTGTGTCCGTGTCCACGCCCGCGTCCGGTTCCGTGTCCGCGTCCGCGTCCGCGTCTGTGTCCGTGCTCGTGTCCGTATCCGTGTCCGTTTCGGTGTCTCCGTTTGCGTTTGCGTTTGCGTTTGGGTTTGCGTTTGTGTTTGTGTTTGCGACTATTCTGCCCTCATTCTACTTTAGTTGCAAAATTTTTAACTGTAACAATACTTCCATCATTTAGACAGCAACAACGTTTTAAGGTAAAATTTTTAAACTGAACTTGCTGGTACTGTAGAGAAGACATTTGGTCGGTACAGGGGCCAATATATGCTCATACAGTGGTACGGATGTTATAACACTATGGTCACTTCCACTATTCATTATTTTGCATTTTGTAATTTCCGATTAATAATCAGAGCTAGAGGGTTGTCTCTTTTCCGAAGATCTTTTTTCAACGTTTGCATGAAATTTTCAAAAGGGCCCGCACTAACATCATCCAACATTCCAAAATGTTTTGCATCATCGGTGAGATGTAGTAAGTTGTTAATCCTGTGTGAGGCATACACTTTTCCATAAATACAAATGAAAGTTCTAACAAAATATTTTAAAAGATCACGGGAATAATCTTTATATGTCCGTGTCACTAATATACGACAAGCTTTTGGTCCAACAACCGCAAGGATATAGCTGAGGTGTCTAGAAAAGGCAATTTCAAACTTGGCTTACCAAAACACCAGCCCATTAGCATCTTTTTTACCACCCTCAAACAAATTAGGTGCATGTAGTCCAGAGGGAAGGCAGTAACCATGTTGAATTGCGGAATTAGTTCGAATATTGATGGCCCGGTTTCAAGATGATAATCTTCATCAATTTTTGAAGAAAATTCCTGATTGGATCTATAGCTCAGATTTTCCACTTCAGGACAACAAATTCTATTGTTAACATACATGCCCTGTTGGTAGCATTTTGTTTGTGTGCCCTTTTAACATAGGTCACATAGGACTTTGCAGGCGCATCGCAAATAAAGGCTTTAATTCTAAATTCTACAAAGTATTATTGTGCGCAAAACCATTCACAAAAACATATTTTGCTTCGTTAACAAAATCCTCCAAAAATTCATTAGCATGTTTGGGTTTTTCACTTCCAGATAAAGACCAACTACTTTCACTTTATGCCCAGTAAATAATTTGCATAATATTCGATAGAACTGACTCCCTGAGCTCTTTAAAAGTGGCAACCCATCAATGTTGAAGCATATCTCAATTATATTAATTTCTGTATCTAAACTTTCTTTTTGAAGTAATTTGGTAACACTAGTCAAACCGAGATGAAAACATTTAACAGGATTTCAGCTGAACTGATCACGTGGTACCTAATAATATTCGTGCTTCAGAAGGTAAAGATGTAAATTGAATATAACGTTTAAGTAACTTCAACAAATCAGTTAATGCTACCAATTTAATATTATGCAAGGTAGACCACAATTATATTACTAATTACATATTAAAAAGAAAAAAAATCTAAAAAAGTAAAAATTTGAAAAACAATCGGTCGCTTTGGGTAGTTGACATCTATATGTGTGCCAAATTTCAAGTTGATATGTTAAGTTCTTCGAAAGGTATGGAGTACACACACAGACACATAGACAAGATTTTTTTGCTCAAATTTGGATTTTGGACATTTTCGAACATTTTAAAGCGATTGAGCAAATAATCATTTTTGAAATTTTTTTTAACGATACAGTACTTCGTTGGATGTTGAAGTAAAATAAGAGATTCCATCAGAAACTTTACTATCAGATAATTTAACTATGCTATACTCAAAATCAAAATTAAAGAAGGTGGGGATTTCTATATTACGATTTGTAGAAGTCCGACTAATTTTGTGCGAGCAATAATTATTTCCTTGTAGATATATTTACAATTGAAGACATTCACGTGTGATCATCACACGGATCCGCTAACAAATAGATTGAAACATCAGAATCTATACCCATTACTTTGCATTAGAGGTAGGTATTATTACATTTTTAACAGCGATAGGAATTTACGGTCAACATCACCTACACTAAAGGATCGACCGATACAACAATCAGTACTAAAATTAAAATACATACCTAATAAGTAAATTCTATAAGCTGTAACTGTAGCGTTGCGTAGTTCGGGACAGCAGGTACTTCCCTATACCACGAAGTTTTTCTCGTTTATCTAGAATTATTAGGGCAACGTCTAACATACAAACATATACGTTAATATTTGAGGTTAGGTTTCTTGTGTTTACAAAACGGCTTACGAATTACTCACTGCAAATTGACACTTACCTAAATGGATGTATTCCACAAAACACATCTTAAACTTAAACCGTACCATAGATAAACTAACTTAGTTTATCTATAACCATACGCACAATACGCCGAAAGAAAAAGGAATAAGAATCTCTGCGTGCAAAGGCGACTTAAACAAGATGGCTGAAACGGAAGTCGGAAATATTCTCACCAGAGAATGCGTCTTACTTTAATCTCAAATCTTCTTATGATGCAGACACCGCCAGATTTGAAATATAATTATTGATAATTATGCAATAAATTATCATAATATGTCGCCTTCACATCTTACGAACAGAGGGGATATTTACATGCCTTACTGTATGTACGTATTATAGATATCATGGGGATGTTGTATAATATATATCTTACATATCTTCATCATTGGATATCATGTAGACATCTACTGTAGAGTCCCGCCATGCTATACATGTTTAGCTCAGGTATAGTTATCTAAGGGATATTGTGTGTTGTGTGGGAACTGAGCGAGTACATCACATTTTATATGAATATTTGGACATAAAAAACCCACCCGCGCGATTGCTCATACTCGACCATAAGCGCAACCGTGTGACCACTTCAAAGGGGTGTTTGGCGATATTCAGACGCAATGTGAACGAGTTTTTGCGCCGTTTCGTTACAGTGGACCAAATATGCATCCATCACAAGACACCAGAGACCAAGGAACAATCAAGACGGTGGATTTCTCCGGGTGAACGTTTACCAAAGAAGGCCAAGGTAGGTCTGTCGGCCAACGATCTCATGGTCACGGTTTTTTGGCATGCACGCGGTGTCATTCACATTCATTACTTTGAAAAAGGTAAAACAATCACCGGTGAATATTATTCAGAGCTTTTGAACATATCCGATATTGATTTGAGCAGAAAAGATTGCATTTGTCGAAGAAAAAAGTGCTGGTCCATCAAGACAATGCATGCGCGTAGCCACCATGCAAAAATCCATAAATTGGGCTGCGAACGGCTACCCCATCCAGCATATTGTCCAGATTTAGCCCCCTGCGACTATTTCCTGTTTCCAAACGTGAAGAAATGGCTGGGCGGTAAGAGATTTGGGACGAATGAAGAGGTCATCACTGAAACAAATGTCTAGTTTGAGGGTCTCGAGAAAACCTATTATTTGGAAGGAATAAAAAAATTGGACTAAATGTATAGAGCAAAAGGAGACAGGTTAAGAAATAAAATGCTTATTTTTCGAAAAGTCACTGCCCTCATATAATTATAATGCGTCAGCTTCAGAAACTATAGCCAATACAAAAATAATTAAGTGGAAAATCAATACAGTGTCACCCAAATTTCTCCATTTGATCTGAAGAAGAGCTATCCTCAAATGACTACCTAGTACATCCAAAGGCAACACAAAACCTAATTGAAGTTGATGAGAACACCTGTTATATTGGATTCTTTCTCTGAACCGACTGAGATGATCGTTAACCCTAATTCAAGTGTAGTTTTTGGTAATTATGTGTATAAACAAATCTGTTATTAATTTACAATTTTTTTACAGACCTAATAGTCAACTAATTGAATGTATTGCACTTTCCAAAATTAACACTGTATAAACTAACATTTATCAGTTTAGCTGAACCCAAACCATCCACACCTCCAGTAATTCCTTCAAAAAATACAAAATTGATACATAGTGTGAAAATGGAGGACATAATCCAAAATATTTGATTCGCCGCGCCGTACTTAAGTTACTTAATGATAAACTAGTGTTGCAATACAGCCTGGTTGGTGTAATTTAAAAACATACCAAGTTGTTATGGGTATATTTTATTTGTTACTTTTGTATATCTAACTTTTTATTATTCCCTGTTCTTAGGACGTGCTGTCAGATATAGCACATTTAGTAAAAATAAAGCTGTTAAAGAAATAGAAATTATAATTAAAAATTATATTAAATACATAAATAAAAAGTTTATCTCGAGTAGGATTTGAACCTACGACCTGTACCTTGCTAGAGTACCGCGATAACCAACTGCGCTATCGAGATTCAAGCCTCAATCGATGTAAATTTTGTCTTTATGTATGTATGTATGTACTATATATATATATATATATATATATATATATATATATATATATATATATATATATTAAAACATTCATTATTTATAAACGATTTATAATAACTGAAATTTAATAAACCTGTATTTGACAATGTAATTTCTCTTCTACAATCAAGCGTATTATTATTAAGGGGTAAAGTATTAATGGGAGTAGACATTATGTCATGATACTATAACTTAAAGATATGCTCACTTGGTGATCGCATTTTAGACTCTCCCGCGCATGACGTCACTGTGTGACCCAACACGCAAATTTCGCACTAAAAGACCTAAATTTGTTGTAAAAATGTAATGATTAGATATTTATTATAATTTAGTAAATAGAAATTCAGCTAGATATTTTATTTTGGAATCAAATTTTAAAAAATATAATAAATTAAGTATTTAGTATATAAAACAAAATATTCAATATAAAAAATTTAAAAAATTAATAAAACTATATTATCAGTTAGATATTTTATTATAATTCAAAAAATTAGGATATGTAAGTACATTTATTATTAATAATAGTACAGAGTAAATCAAAACATTTATAAAATGCGGAAATAATACAAAAAGCAACGATAAAAATTTTCAAGTTGTAATTTTCAGGAACTATCTTTTCTTAACATTAGATTCTTCTTTAAATTTATTGTTCAAAATTCAAATTCTGAAATACATTTTACATCTGAAATAGCGACTTTGCTTCCTTACTTACATTTGGCAAATTTAATAACTTCTCTTTCAAAGAATAATCATCGTCTATGAAGTGGCCCGAGCATGTTCTTGCAGTTTCAATATTAAATGTATGCTGTTAATAACATTTATGCACGCATACATCAGAAATGCACTTTTTATTAGGAAACAAAAATATCGAATACCCGGTTTATAATTCTTGCTATTTGATTTGTTGTTATTAAAAGAACCCATTACAACGCAATATACCATTTTAACACTTTAATTTACAAACTACTGCACGATCTTAATTTAAATAAAACACAAATAAAATATACAAACACGCTTGTAAACTTGAGTAAACAGCAAGGTTGCCACACTTAAGTCATGCAGATATCCACCCGAATAAAACAAAATACCCGAATTTTAAAACAAATCAAAATGACGACTAAATTTAAAATTAAAAAAAAAAGGAAATTTCAAATTTCAAGTTAGGGTCACAGACTGACGTCATCGAGATGGCGTACAATGTGCGCGTGAGCATATCTCTTAAGTTATAGTATCATGAGATTGTGTTGAGATATTTGAAATCGCTTTATTGATATACATAATAGAATGAATTGAGGTACATTGTTGATGAAACTGCTGAGTAAAGAACAGAATACATAAATATATTTTGATACCACTTTAGTGTATCGAAATGCAGGTATTTGAAACAAACTTTGTTTGTAAAATATAGTGCGTTGTGTTATACAACGTGATCAATCTCAAGTGTACTGTAGTGGTATGACAAAAATCCCAAGTTGTTAATATTGTTGTGCTTTGCAGTTGGCTGCTTTGGATTTTTAGTGTGGTTTTAGTCGTTTTAGTTTATGTCAGTTTATGTCAGTTTATGCCATATTATACCTTCGTTTTTCACTTTTGTTTTTTCTTGAGTTATTTACAAACTGTCTATATCAAGACAAGTTATATATTCTGAATTTCAAATTGTGATATCGAATTTAATCGTCATGCCGTTTTCAATCGAACACGACACATTCATTGTAGTGGCTCATTTTCGTAGCGGCTTCCAAGATGGTAATGGGCAATGGCATTATTCATTGCAATCATGCATCGATCAATTTACTGTTGAGTACCCAAATGAAAATATTAGTTACGAAACATTTAGTCAACGTCGTAATCGATTGATCGCTCGATTCATGGAAACTGGTAGTGTTTTAAAACGCAAACGTGAAGCTTCGGCTACTGTCTTAACAGAGGACACCTTAGCAGATATCCAAGCAAGGATGAATGCAAGCCCCAATAAATCTTTGCGAAAACTATCTGCACAAACACGTATGAAAAATTTTACCATAAAAACATAATTTTACATAAATAATTTTTAGATGTATCCTATGGAAGTGTCCACACTGCAGTTAAGAAGAATTTACATTTGTACCCGTACAAGGTGTCGGTATTACAATAGTTGCGAGATAGAGAGTAAACTACTGTCAATGGTTCAACAATACGATGAACAATGATTTACTGGATGTATCTTTCTTTTCTGATGAAGCTTGGTTTCATCTGTCCGGTTACATAAATAGTCAAAATTATCGTACGTGGTCTGCAGAAAATCCACATGTATTTCGAGAAACTACCTTACACCCTATCAAGGTCGGTGTCTGGATAGCAATGTCGTGATAACGTATATTTGGACCAGTATTTTTCGATGGCACAATTACTGCAGTAAGATACAGGGAAATACTTTTAGAACCATTTATTAATAATTTGGATGATCGTGAATTACTAAAGGGGTATTTCCAGCATGACTCCGCTACCCCATATACTGCACAGGCTACAATTAATTATTTACGAGACTTCTTTGAAGATAGAATCATTAGTGTAGGCCACCGAATTCACCAGACTTGACACCGTTAGACTTTTTTCTTTTGGTTATTTAAAAAACAAAGTGTTCAGCAGAAGATTGCATACTCTTCAAGAATTGCGATAAGTCATGAAGTTCATAATATTGGTGCCGAAATGTTACAAAATGTATTTGCGAATATGCAACGTAGGGTGAATTTATGTTTACAATTTAATGGTGGTCATTTTGAACATATGCTGTAAAGCAAAGTGTGATAACTAATGTGTACCTAAGGAGTTAAAAAAAAGTTGTAAAAGACATTGTCATTCCATAAACACGTACTGTAAATTTTATTTAATTATAATGAAATTATAACATTTAAATACTTAAGATTCATTATTTTGTAATGATTTAATCCAATCATTAAATAATATTTTATTTATTTTGTTGTATTATATAGGGATGCAGTATAATCAAATACAAAACAGTCATTATTTAAATTAAGATAATATTTTATATGTTTAAGTTAATGACCTTCATACAGATTTGAAACTGATCATAGTTTTTACTCAAACCATGCTCTAGAGTAGCTAGAGCAATACAGCTTCTTACCAACCTATCAGTGTTACCAACTTAAATATTTTGATCACGTGGTATACACTTGAGATTGATCGCTCTGTATGTACTATATATATATTCCTAATATTCACTATGAATCAATAAACACATAATTTGGGAGCGTGTTTAAGGGCAACAAATTTTATTCTATACATATCTACAAAACCCTACCAATATGTTAAACATGTTTCACTGAATATTCCACGAATAATATACTTTTTCCATGGTATATATGCTAGGGATGTAATTAAGTGCGACAAACTTTAGACATAAATATTGTATTTGTTATAGCATATATTAGTATTTACCGGGAATATCTGATTATTTTTTTATCACATTATAAGCATATGAATAGGTACTTACATTTCTGCAACACTCTGTAAGACTAAAAATAATTTTGAAATATAATCCTATACACCTTCTTATTGTATTCTTTGAATCTCAAACCGTTTTCTATTGTCATCATAGCTAGAAGTGAGAACAACTTATAGAAACAAGAAAAGTAGCACATAGGTATACAGGCTGTATCGTAAAAAACGCCCCAAGCTGTAACTTCGTTATTTATTGGCGGATTTTAAAAATTAAAAAAACAATGAATGGTTTGATATACTCTACATGATGTCATCAACTTTCATTTTTTTTATCTTTGCCCTCAGTGACAGCGATAGTCAACTTTTTTTTTCTTAATAGAAACGTGTTTATTTTTACGTCATATTGTAGACAATTTTTTTTTTAATTCAACATAACATAATATTTATTCAACAATTTCTGGAAAAAATAAAAAATTAAATAATTAAGCAATCCGTAATTATTAACAAATGCCATTTAAATAACTATGCTTTCTTTTAGGCTTCTTGAAACTACCATAATTTCTTAAATTGTTTTCAAGTCTTGAAAATTTTCGTCGATCTGGAATTTCTCTGTTCGGAAATCGATTGATGTAGAGACGCACTGCTTGGGCACTATTTTTATTACATTCAAAGTACACTTGGAGCATGTCGGTCAATGTGCTGTTATCCATCATAGAAATTAAAGTGATCTTTTCACAGTTTTATAAAAATAATCAAAAAATTGTGATTCAATGACACGATCTGACATTTTGCTAAAGCCAAGTCTTCAAGTGTGGAAGTGAATGCGAAACAAAAAGCGACTTATAAAATTATGTCAAATCGTATGCAAATGTTAAATAAATATAAAGTTATGTTATACTGTTGAATTCAGAAAAAAATTGTTTCCATTAAGAAAAAAAAAGTTGACTATCGCTGTCACTGAGTGCAAAGATAAAAAAAATTAAAGTTGGTGACATCTTGTAGAGTATATCAAACAATTAATTTGTTTTTAGCTTGGGGCGTTTTTTACGTTACAGCCCGTATATTTACATATGTAAAAGAACAACTATTCCAATCCCCTTATAGAACGTATGTTTCAAAAAATTCGTAACATATATAAAATCAACAATAAAATGTATTTTTATAAGAATTATATTTATATATTAATCAATTCTAATAAAATATAATTATATGTATAATAATGTATATACAATAAACGTTAGTATAATAAATATAACTAAAAAGTAGTCAAGTGTATAATATTTAAGATTATAATTTCAATTGACGCTCAATATCTTTAACAAGACTGTCAGGAACACGATCGTTCTTTAATTTTTTTACTTTTCTTTGCAATATTTGATGTATATTTAAATCTCGTACTTCCCTTTCTAATAGTAAGGCATCTCCATCTCGATACTTCTCTTTCAATTGTTCAATTCTTTTAAGCTGGTTTTCGTTAACTTGCCTCAGCAGATCTTTTCTATGTTGCATAGCCGCCTCTTTCTTTTGACGTTTTACTTCTAATTCAACGCCATGCAATTCTTTTTGTACTTTTGCAATTTGCATAAATTCTTCACGTTCTCTTTGTATTTCTAATGCTTGGCTTTTTCTAAGATCTTCTAATTGTCTTGTCCTTCCTTTTTGCATATCCTCTATCAATTTTTTTCTCTTTTCAGCAGCCTTTTTTTCCTTTTCTCTCCATTCACGTTCTACCTCTTCTTGTACACGAAGAGCATTTAATTCATCCTTTGCGGCTTGCGCATCCATAGCACCTTTTTGTGAAGCTTGTAATCGAGCTATTTCAAGATTTTTTGCAGCAGCAATTTCTGCCAATTCCATTTCTCTAGCGGCCTCCCTTTCTGCTTTTTTACGCATATACATCTGAACCCTTAGACTAGCTATACGTTCCTCTTCTCTTTGTAAAATTTTAAAATGTGCAATATTTTCGTTTGCTATACGTAATTGCTCTCTTGTTTTCTCTTGCTCTTCCTTTTTCTTACGTTTACTTTCTAGGTCATCAAGTTGCATTTTGATCATGGCTTTACTAATTTTACGACTTTCTGCTAACTTATTTTCTAGATCTATATCTTTTTTAACTTGATTTTCACGAATTTGCTGTGATAGTTCTTTAACATGCCTTAGGCATTTCATTTGACGCGTTTTCATTTTATTTTCTTCTAGTTTAATGATTTTCTGTCGCTCTTGTTCCATCATAGCATCAAGACGAAGGTCCTCTTCCCTTAATTCTTTATCCATTAATTCTTTTTCAATTATTTGTGCTTTCCTCACTACTAAACATTTAGCAGCCAATATGATTGAGTTTGCATTTTTAACTTCATCTTCTTGTTCTTGTCTTAACTCAAAAGCACGTTGTAAAACATATAAACTTCTATCTGCAGCATCTGTCTCCTTTTCAAACAGTTTAGAACCTTGTTTAGCTTGCTGTTGCAATTGAGCCTTTCTTAAATCATTCTTTCTATTTTCGCTTTCAATTTCCAGCTTTTGTTTCTGTTTATTGGCTTTTTGTATGTTTCGTTTTATATCCTCGTCAGAGATTATTTGTGCGTGCTTATTTAATCTTTGAAATTCTGAATTGGGCCATATTGCAACGGTTTTCAAAGGATCTATACTCGGCACAAGTAATTCCCGTAAACCATCTTGGTTCACCCTGTGAATTACGTTTTTTCCTTCTAAAGCACTTTGATGTTTTTGGTGAATATAGTTTCCATCAACAGTATGATTGCACTCTGATATTAGGTGATCCGCTTTATTGAATTTGACCTTTTTATTTGCTTTAAACATTTCGAGTGGAATTACTGTCAATATTCAATGAAAAATGATAAAAAAAGGGTTTAAATAATCACAACACGTCAATTGAAACATTAATCTTTTCTATTTTGCGTATGTATAAACACGTGTTGCCTAGGAATTCGTACACCATTTTCTCCAATTAAAACATACCTATTTCTAAAATGGCGGCGTTTCTTTGTATTGAAGTGTTTCGTTTCACACAGGCTAAATCCCACTTAAATTCGTTATGCCTAGAAAACAAAACTAAGCGTTAAGAATTTTGGCATTCAGTATACAGGGTATTAATCGATGGTGTGTCATAAATGTAAAAGGATGTGGAGATAATGGTGCATTTAGGTTTGGACCCGTGGGGCCTTGGCCTAGGGTAGCAAAATTTTAGGAGCGGCAAATTTTAAGAACCATTGGAATTTAAATCTGAATTTGGTTTAGATTTTAGCAAATTTTTCAAAAAAAAATTTAGTTATGTGAGCTTTGTCTGTTTGTCCGTCAGTTCCTGTAATTACTATTAAACGGTTTAAAAAGATCAAAAGCGGTTTTGTTTGCTACACATTAAACTAGAAAGACCAACATAAAATTGCCGCATACTTCACCAGAAAATCAGAACATGTAAAGTAAAAGGTGATTCCTTCCATAGTGCACATCTTGACTATGTACTAAAGTGTTATGTAAAAACGAGTAAACAGTTGCCGAAAAGAGTAAATGGCCAGGTATCAAAGCATTTTGTAAAAAAAAAACGCAAAACAATTAAAAGTTAAGGTCGTACAGTGCGTGCACAATATCGAAAGAGCTGTATGTCGGTCTTTTCACAGTATAATTCGGCTCCTAGACCACTTATCAACTGCTAATTCTCGGTATATGATACCTTCTGTATCATACTTGTGTAAAGTGCAATAGCTTTTCCAAAATTAGGGGTGAGGAGCAAATAAAAATAGACAAGTGCTCGAAATCAATATTAACGCACCAAAATAGAATCATCTGAGTAACCAAGAGCTAAATATCATGTTTCTTGTGTGTTGGTTAGCATTGAGGACGAGTTTTGCCCAAAATTTATATTTACACCTCAAAATAGTTTATGTCGCACCAAATTAGCTTACTTCGTTGTCCAGCAGCTAAATTCTGTGAATCGAAAGTGTTGGGCGGCACTTGACGGCCGGGGCAAAATTGTTTGCCTCTATAACCAAGAGCTAAATTCTGTAACGCATGAGTGTTGGTTAACGTTTGCGCTAAATTTTGTCCTACATCTATGCTCATGCACCAATTTCGTTTAGGAGGCGGAAAAATGGGTTCTCTCGGTGACCAAGAGCTAAATTATGTGGACCATTGCCGTTGATCGGCATTTAGGGCGAATATCGCCTAAAATCTACATTTATACACCAATTTTGTTGGAGTCACGTAAAATTGGTTGTCCGAAAGTAGAATGTGGCCCGTTGAGGACATAACGTCACTAGAGATGGGAGGGGACGAGTGGGGAAGGGTAGGGGTAATGAGTGCGGGGGTCAAAGTGGGGCGAGGAGTAGGGTTGAGGGTGATGTCGGCCTCCTTCCGGGGTCGATTTTCGACCCCTGGATGGAATTTTCAGCCCCTTGACGGTATTTTCACCTCTAATTAAGGCCCTTCTGGCAGTATTAGAAGCCTTTTTGTCTACTCTAGGGATAGAGGTGCGCGGTGGGCACGTGACCAACATCCTTAAGGACCAAAATCTTTATTCATCTTAATACATCTTAGTATCCCTGTTTCTGTCCTCTTATATGCCACACCTTGGCTTCTGATTGGTCCAGAGCATCTTAATTCAGCACCCTGAGCCTTTTTGACAGTCCGACTCCTGGAAGGTAGGCAACCGCAGATATGTTTAATGTATCTTAGTGCATCTTGACGTCATAATTATCTCTCACGCTTTCACCATTCAATCCAGTTACATAAACAGATTTTTAATTATTGTGGAGGTAGACACGTGGGGAAGGAGTGGCGCAGATCAAAGTCCAATTATTTTAATTATGAGTTATAATCCAAGCCCTCGGCCGTTTTGTTTTGGCGGGAAATTTGATTCCGCGGTCATTTTGTTTTTAATTATTAGTCATAATCAAGTTCCGGGGCCATTTTGTATTTAATTATGAATCATAATCAAATTGCTGAGGGGTAGTCGTAGGGGGTTGAAGGCGCGGGGAGGTCAAAGTCAAAGTATTTAACACTAGCAGGTATAGGACCTGCTATATAGTATTCGCCCCCCTGTTACGGATCCCTTATTTTGATTTTAACTATGAGTCATAATCAAAATCCGTCGTAATGTTTTTAATCATGAGTCATAATTAAAATTAGTGTTCCAAATCAATTAATCAATCAATCAATCTCAATCAAACACATAAACAGGTTTTAATTTCGCGCCAATTTTCATATCGCTGAACTTGTTCTATGGTCGTCAAGTCTTTGTCCCTTGACGGGAAATTTGAAATTGTATTCTAATAAGGTGCTCTCATACTATCTCATAAGACAGGTATACGACGCCGGAACTTGTTCTCGGTCCTTCACACCTTGTCAAAAGACATAAATTAATCAAATCAATCAATAGACCAATAAAATCAGCCAAAGCATATACAACCAAATCAAACAATATCGATCAAATCAATTAAGCAAGTCAATCTCGAACAAATCACTCTTGATCAAATCAAACAATCAAATCAATCAATCAAAGAAATTAACCAAATCAGTCAAATCAATCAATCTCAACCAAATCAAACAAGCTGAGCTAACAATTCTTCATAACCTTCAGGTAACGATTCTCCCACTGTATACACATAACTACTATAAGCGACCGCTAATCGACACTCAGAGCTGGTACTCTCCCCAAAACGTGAGGGCACTGGCGTGGGAAAACAGTCGATCATCCACAAATCAATCTCAATCAAATTATAACTTACACCTTGCGATAGCCGGCTTGTAATTCAAAAATACTGATTTAGTTTAACTTACAGCTTGTTAAAACTAATCACAATTCGAAAATACAAACTTGATTTAACATCTTATGAGATATCGTTCGACATTGCAGTCAATATACGAACATGAAATTTTCCTGTAACACTATTTCCGCGTTTTGCATACAGTGATAAAAATACGTTTTACAGTTAAATTAGTAAAAATGCCTATACAATAACCAATATAACCAAACTCGAAATCATATCACTATATTATTTTGTATACAAGGATTATCTTATCGGAAATACCTCTGGCAGAAAGAGTCCTAGATTTATAAACAAGTTTGAACGCACTAAGTCTTTACTGTAAATGGACAAATACCGTGGGGAAAACAAAGAAGCTGACGTTCACTTTCAATTTTGATAATACACATGTGATTTGAAACTAACACTGATTTCATTTCGTAAGCACATGACGCTCATCATTATTAGACAACCATAATAACAATAATATCGCTCTAATTAGCGTGTACTATTGTCGAGTTTTGCATACAGCGATAAATAAATTTACAATTAAATTAGTAAAAATTACTATACAACAACAAATATAACGAAACTTGAAATCAGACCTCTAGCAATTAAATAAAGTAAGTAAAATAAGGAGTAAGGGTTAAAATAAAAAACGATGATTTACCAGGTTGTTGACGATAATAGTATTGAAAGAACACCTTGACAGGGTAAACAGCTGGTTTTTGTTGCTTAAGGTTACAACACATTCACTTTCGGCGTTTTGTTTATAAATGAATAATATAAGGTACTTAACAGCTTCCAGCAATCATTAATACAGAGTAATTATATCTGGATTTCCCAGTTATGTAACCACAATAACAACCTTTTATTATTCAAGTACATCTAATGTGTTTGGAAAAACAGTGATTAGCTGATTACGTGAAAGGTCCTTGAAAATGGAAATATGATGTTCGCGTTCTTTGCGCGTGAACCACTAATTAGATGACACTTATTTTTTCGTCTCCCTCAACTCTCTCGGTCCTCTTGTCTCTCTCTCGTTACAGAAAAACAAACACACAGACACAAATACACACACAAACGCACGATTTTTAGGTTAGGTCAATACTCGCGCGCGTGCATTGACCTCACCTAAGTCGTGCGTTGACTTTTAATATTGAATTCCTCCCTATTGTTGTCACAGATAAAAGTTGGTAAACGACACGTCCTTAATTTATCAACAGCGGAGTGCGGGTCGAGTATAACCGTAAACTAGACACCAGATCATATCATTCCATATCAAAAACATTAGGTACAAATTAGTGATAAACAAAAATATAATTTCATTTTTAATATCCAGTAAACATAAAATATAAATAAACAAATACGAAAAAACTACTACGATACAAGCAACAATAACAATGCAACAATTATAAACAGATAGGTATTTTCAGAAAAGTTGGTAGTATGCTTGATCGCGTTAAATTGTCTCATCTTGTTTTGCTGCGCTACAGTTCATTACAATGTTATAAAGTAACTAAGATTCTAAGTTTTGCTTTAAATTCAAATATTGGACATATAATTAAAAGTCATCACTTCCACTTTCACTATCATATTCACTCGACTCTCCCACATTGATTACTAGAGGTTTTACCATTTCCTCAGCTCCTTTTTGAACGTCCCACCACTGGCTCATTTCCTTTTCAGCGTGTAAAATACACTTTTGCCATAGTTCTCCTGTTACTTGGTTTAATGAATCCTTCCATAGCGATAAAACATTCTCGTCCCTGAAGCCACGTCTTCCAACGTTTTTGTTGTAATACTGTTTACAATTTGCCCATATAAACTCGATAGGGTTGAATTGGCAGTGATACGGAAGTAAACGTAAAATTTGATGTCCCCATTGATGAGCGATTTCATCAATTGCGTATATTTTTGGAACTGTAAATCCTTGGCAATTTGTAATAATTCCACTTTCGAGTGAGGAATGTTGTGTTTTCTTAAAAATTGAAGACCTTCTGTCTTTCAACTACTTGAAGGTAATTTTTCTACTAATGTAGAATGATAACTGGCATTGTCAAGAGTTATCAAACTTGGTTTATCTAAATTTGGTAAAAGCTGTTCTTGAAACCATTTTTGAAATAAATCAGCGTTCATATTATCGTGGTAGTCTGCTGTCTTACTTTTACTGGAAAACACCAATGATGAATTAGGTATAAAACCATCCTTATTGCCAGCAGTCAGTACGATAAAAGTAAAATTTGTTCGGTTAAAAATATTTTCAACAAATCGGACTATTTTAATTACCGTTTCCCTTCTCCTAGCGGTTTGTTTTTTGTGCTTTTCAAATCATTATCATGCCATTATTTTCGAACGCTTCCTCGACTAAAATTTCACGTCTCATCCAAAAGACAGGATTGTAACTAATTTTACAACTTTTATTAGCAAAATACTTTCGCAAAAATGTTGCTCGAGCACCAGCAATATGAACCTGCTCCATTAAACGCCTTCTTCCATCCTCAACTTTGAATTACTGCAGGTAAATATTTTATCTTCTTTAAGTTCAGTTTGGAGTTTTTTCGGTAGTAATATGTGAGCCTAAAATTAAACAGTGATTAACTCCATTTCAACAATAATTTCTGAATTATTTACCAGTTGCATGCATGGTTTAAATTTTTCGTTGCAAAACGTCTTTCACGTATTCGTCGACTTCAAACGCAGCATATGTTTTTGCGGTGAATCTGGCGCCGATTTCCCAGATTCTAAAGCGAGCGCCATTCTTACCTTTGTCCGAGTTACGGTTTTCTCGAAAATGCTGTATGCGAGAGCAGTTCGCTGCAACATAATATTACATAAATATAAATTTAAATAGTGAAAATTATTAGCGTACTTGGATAATGTAGGTTAAAAGTAAACTTGGCCCCCCCTTATCGCGTTCCATCTCGAAATAATGCAGTATATTCATTAACATTACTTGAGTTTGGCTTTTCAAAGATTTACCTTTTAATGTAATCATTATTTGCTGCAAAATAAATAAATGCGTTCAATCAATTGGAAATACATTTTGCATTATAAACTTACCTTGTAATAGTGAATATTAATAATAATAGTTTTGAAAAAAACTGTTGTTTACAAATGCAATGGAAACTAATAAATTATGAAGCGAAAGATAAATTATTATAATTATAACTACAAAACACGATGCGATTATACGAAACGAAATACGAAGAATAATTTGAGGTTAAATAGCCAAGACATCTGACATCTGACAGGGTCATGCGCTTTGACTTTAGAATCGACATATGTTTTTAAGTTCTGCATTTAAAATATATAACAGACGTAATATTATAACCCGTCTTTCTTTAAGTGGGAACTTCGCATTAAGATAAAGGGAAACAGATGAATTTCACAGTAATAATTATATCCCCATTCTCGAATCCGCCATGAGACACCTCTCCCCGGCGCTACTATAAGAAATGCGTGAAGTATGATATATTCACGTTTTGTCGAATGTATATCATTGATCGTAGTATGGAGTAAGTCTTATATAAAGTGGAACTTATGTAAGCTTTACTAAGAATTTAGAAATAGGCAATCAAGACATTTTCTGTAAAGGCTTGTGCATTTTTTTTTGCACCACGATAGAAACGTATTATGTTCTTTTTCATATGCGGTTTTACATTTCGGAGGCACCAATTTGTTCACGGCACTGGCCGCAACTTCGCGTAGTACAGTTATTCCCGATGTTGACATTGTGCTCTTCTATTTATTAAAATCTAATTGATCAATTGTGAATACGGAAAGGTTGTGATACTTACGTCTCAAATCTAACATTAATACCGTAGACAATTAATAACACGTTATTAGGAAATTAAATATAAAGGTTGCTTATTAATTGCTACGGAAAATATCGAATTAACTCACTATTGCCAACTTAATTATTTTACAACCAGTTTTAAGTCGTCAGTAATTAATAAATAAGTCCGAAACAGAGAAAATAGTATAAAACATTCGTTGCAAAAGGCCTTCTAAACACGCGTTCATTCGAACCCTCGACGCTTCGCGGTTCAAGCTCGAAGCTTAAACTCGTGTTAAAATAGTTAGCTTCTGCAACTTATGTTTCAATATATTATTATTGCACAAGTGCATTAAACGATAACTTTTTACACTAAAAATGACGTAAAAAGTTTCAGAATGAACGTAGAATAGTTATTTGTACTACAAGGTCAGAAAATGGGTGTTTGTGAGTACGAGTAAAGTTTATGAGTACTCGAAAACCATTTTATGGCAAAGTAATACATAAGATGGTTGTGCCGAATAATAAAACTTGAAAGTAAATTGATCTTATTTGAAAGTAAATATGAATTATCTTCACATGGTTATGGGTTCAGAACTCCATATTTTCTTTAAATAAAATAAAAGAGTAGCACGTAGACAAGTTGAATGGAGTTCAGTTTTTGAGACAATGGGAGAGTCTGAGCTGGTGTTGAAACATCACGGTGTCCCAGCCATTATTCGGGGAGAAAGGACTGCTTCCTCAGCACTATATAAAGACACTTCTGAAGAAGGTCTCTGTCTCTGTCTTCATCTCCGTCTCCGTCTCCGTCTCTGTCTCTGTCTGTGTGTGTTTGTGTGCGTGTGGTTGCGTGCGTGCGGGCGGGTCTGTACCTGTACGTGGGTTAGTGTGTGTGTGGACGCGTGCGTGAGAGTGCTCGCGTCCGTCTGTATGTGTGTGTGTGTGTGTGTGTGTGTGTGTGTGTGTGTGTGTATGTGCCTGTGTGTGTGTGTGTGTGTGTGTGTGTGTGTGTGTGTGTGTGTGTGTGGGGGCGAGGGTGGGTGTGGGTGTGTGTGGCTGTGCGTGCGAGCGCGCGCGGGCCTGCATGCCTGTCTGTATTTTTGTGTGTGCGCGCGGATGTATGTGTATGTGTGGGTGTGAGCGTGTGTGGGTGTGGGTGTGTGAGTGGAGGTGTGGGACGTGTGAGTGCGTGCGTGTGCGCGCGTTTGTGAATGTCTGTCTGTATCTGTGTGCGTGTGTGAGTGTGTGGGAGGGCGTGCTTACGTGCGTGCGTGTGTGGGTATTTGTGTGTGTGTGTGTAGGATAATGCGCGCGCGCATGCACGCACGCACACACACACACACGCACGCACACACCGATTAGCGATAGTGAAATAAAGTCGATTGCATAATTTATACCTACTAATTTTATACCTACATATGAATGTGAGGGCGTATGTGTGTGGTTGCGCGTGTGCGTACGGGCGTACGTGCGGGCGTGTCTGTGCGCGGATTAGTGTGGGTGTGTGGCTGCGTGCGTGAGTGTGCGCGCGTCCGTGCGTGGCTGTCTGTACATGTGTGAGTGT
This sequence comes from Vesta saturnalis, assembly GCA_036346205.1. Taxonomy (NCBI): domain Eukaryota; kingdom Metazoa; phylum Arthropoda; class Insecta; order Coleoptera; family Lampyridae; genus Vesta; species Vesta saturnalis. Next base: position 1,904,438 of record JARFJB010001442.1, read on the forward strand.
GTATGTGAGTGTGCGTGTCTGTGTGTGTGTGTGTGTGTGTGTGTGTGTGTGTGTGTGTGTGTGTGTGTGTGTGTGTGTGTGTGTGTGTGTGTGTGTGTGTGTGTGGGTGTGTGTGTGGGTGTGTGTGTGGGTGTGTGTTTGGGTGTGGGTGGGTGTGCGTGCGAGCGCACGCGTGCTTGCATGCCTGTCTGTGTATGCGTGTGTGTGTGCGTGCTTGCGTGTGTTTGTGTGAGTTTGTGTGTGCGGGTGGGCGTGTGCCTGTGTATGGGTTAGTGTGGGTGCCTGTGGTTACGTACGTGAGCCTGCGCGCGTCTGTGAATGGCTGTCTATATCTGTGTGTGTCTGTGTGTGTGTGTGTGTGTGTACGTGCGTGTGCGAGCGTGTGTGTGTGTTTGTGTGTGTGTGTGTGTGCACGCACATACGCACGCTCACATGCACGTACACACAGATTAGCGATAGTGAAATAAAGTCGATTGCATAACTTTCTATATCTACATATGAATATAAGTGTGTGTATGGATATGCCTGCGTGCGTGCGTGTTTGTCTATGCGTGTTTTTGTGTGTGTTTGAGGGTGAATGCGTGCGCGTGCGTTCACGCACGTACGTACGCATACACAGATTAGCGATAGTGATATAAAGTAGATTATATAACCTTCCATACCTACATATGAAAGTGAGTGTGTGTGTGTGTGTGTGTGTGTGTGTGTGTGTGTGTGTGTGTGTGTGTGTGTGTGTGTGTGTGTGTGTTGTGTGTGTGTGTGTGTGTGTGTGTGTGTGTGTGTGTGTGTGTGTTGTGTGTGTGTGTGTGTGTGTGTGTGTGTGTGTGTGTGTGTGTGTGTGTGTGTGTGTGTGTGTGTCTGTACTTACGTGTGAGCATGTGTGCATGTGTGCTTACGTGTGCGTGTGTGTATCTGTTGATGTATGTTAGTATCCACGATAACTTGAGAACCATAATATCTACGTACTTGAAAATTTTTTGTTTGTGCCTCATTTCATTTCTCCTGGAGCTGATTAGCATTTGAGAGAAATGAACAGTGGTGATGGGGGTTTACTAGGGGCAGTTATTGATTTTTATCAATTAATTCTAGGACGTCTGCATAAAAATATAAAAATACTTAAATATTGATCTTAAACGTATTGATGCAATTTTTTGATACGATGCGTAATTTAGCGGCAAAAAATTTCTACTGTAGAACTTAAGTGTTAGTACAATTTAATAAGAAAGGGTGTACATATTTCTTAAAGAAAATTTAATTTTACATAACTTTGGTTTATGAAGTTTCTTAGTATAACGCAATGTAATTCTAAACATTAATTAAATAAAGTAGATCAATATAAATTTAATTAAATAATTATATGGTGAACTGTCTTTAGAAGTAAGCAATAGTAGTTTACTAATTTTTAATTTCATGCCTTACCTACTAGGAAAAAAATTGCTTAATAAATGTGTTTAAGCAGACTGGCTACACCACTATACAAACAATTTCATTTCATTTTTAAACAATGAATAACACTGATTTATATTTGAAACAAACAAATTTCGTTTGTTATGTAGTTACCAAAGCAACCATCGTTACTAAGACGAGAAACGGGGTTTGTTGTATATCAATTTGCAGTACATTCCCTGTCAACTTCCCTCAATCATACATGATTCATCACAGAATAATAACCATGCACCACTTCGTATTCTTCTACGTACATAACAAATACTTATCGAGTGTTGGAAAAATGTAGATTTTTATTTGAGGTTGGGAACAGAATAAATAAACTTTGGTAGGAATTTTAGTTTAATTAAAGAGAATAAATAATAATTTATGTTAAAGTACCGAAAGTCAAGCATGTCGGAGAGTGCGCTATGTTTCCCTTTCGGCGGAAGTGACAAATCATTTTTTGTACTGTGTTTGATAAGGTTTATGAAAAAATATATCCTTATTAAAAAATAATAACGGAAAGAAGCGTTGTGAAAAATTTGTGTAACCGAAATAGTGTTCAATTTTTTTATTAAATTATTATTTGCAAGTAATCTCAACACTTTATAGACTATTTATTGAATGTTAAAATAATCAATACACTTTAACAATAACATCAGTTTAGCACCATTTCATCGCCTGACAGCATTTTTGATAAACAAAATAATGGCTATAATCTAAAGAAATCTCTTGTGCTGAGCGAAGCCAAAACAGAAACTCTTTACGAGCAGCTCCTGATAACAGTATATTGTTTTATTGGGAGTAGAAATGTGACTTTTTGTGGCGAGACTGAATGTTTGATACGAGCCGCAAAAAGTGCTTTCACTCCGAATAAAACATTTTTCCGCAAACGGCGTTTAAAAGATACAATTAAGGGAATATTTTCAAAAAGATTGCAGCCCAGCTGATAGATTTAGAAAAATATAAAACTACATTGCTGTAGTTACTGGTTTTGTGGTTGTCAAGGCGAACAAAAAATTGACAATTCAACAATAAAATTGTCAGAAATACACTAGGACTGTGAACACGCGAACACGCGAACACGCGAACACACGAACACAGGAACACACAAACACACGAGCACAGGAGCACAGGAGCACACGCGCACGCGCGCTCACACTCGCACGTACACGCACATGCACACACACACGCACGCACGCACCACACACACACACACACACACGCACGCACCACACACACACACACACACACACGAACTCGCGAACACGCGAACACGTGAACACGCGAACACGCGAACACGCGAACACACGAACACAGGAACACACGAACACACGAGCACACGCGCACACAAACGCGCACGCGCTCTCACACTCGCACGCACACGCACATGCACACACATACACACACACACGCACACGCACACGCACACGCACACGCACACGCACACACACACACACACACACACACACACACACATTCATATGTAGGTATGGAAGGTTATATAATCTTAAATCTTTAAGTTCTCTCATTGATTCTGAATTCAACGATATATCACACTTTATATTTTTGATACGTTTCGGATGAGAAAATTTATATTCAATGTAAAACATCGAAAACGTACAGTTAAAACTAATACTAGAAACATTAGAAAACCGTAAAATTATTATAAAATTATGTTTTGTAATTTTAAATGGTAGACAAATAAAAAAAAATTTATTTTAAAGGTTAATAAACTCACAAAAATGTTCAAAAAGATTCCCGTTATTCTCTAAACATAAATAGCATCTTCTAACTGTAGCATCTAAAACATTCTTCAGCATTTAAGGAGTAATACTAGCAAACGCTTCGAGAACTAATCTTTGTAAAATTTCTTCGTTTTCAATATCGTTTCCATAAACGTAATTTTTAATGTATCCCCAAAGACAAAAATCCAAAGGTGTTATATCTGGAGAACGGGCTGGCCACAGTAAATTTGCATGAGTGCCAATACATATTTCTGGAAATCTAACAGACAGGTATTCTCCGACAACTCATGAATTATGTGCTGGTGCACCGTTCTGCATAAACCAACAATCTTCAACTTCTTGGAAAGGCAAATCATTCAAAGCTATCTCTAATTCATTTTGGAGTAAAATTTGGTAACGTTCAGAATTTAAGGACTCGTGGTAAATGAAAAGACTTATAATTCGAGTACCGAATATAGCAGCCCACATATTAAATCCGAAACGGTGTTGGTGTTTGACCGTTTTGTACAGACGTGGATTTACCCTTGCCCAATAATGAGCATTTCTACGATTAAAAATTCGATTATTATTAACCATACTTTCATCGGACCATATTATTTTAGTCAGAAAATACTCATTGTCTTGAGATTGACGTGTATACCATTCGCAAAATATTCTACGCCTTTCTGGGTCACCTGGTCGAGGTCCTTGGCAAATTCTAAATTTATATGGATGTACTTTCTCCTTCTTTAGAACATAATGACCTGTGGAATGGGCTATGCCAGTTGCCTCTTCAATTTTCCTAGTAGAAACCTCTGGATTTTCCGTTACAGCTAATAAAACAGTATTGGCTTTTTCTTCATTGCAAGGTTTTTTGAGAGATTTTACAGGTTTTTTGAACACACCATATTCTTTTAGATTAACTTCTAATGTGCGAAAAGTTATTTTGTGGGGTTGACGCCTTTCTGGATATTTGTTTAAATACATTATTTCGGCTTCAGAACAATTACGTTGACACAAAATGTAACACGTCAGTAGGTATATCGAATTTTTCATTATTTGAAAAATGTACTCCTACCATATTGTTTTTAGGTAAACACAAAATGTAATTAACTCAAAGGCCACCAAACAAACGTAATACGGACAACAATCAATTATGACAGGTAGGTAAACAAAATGCAAAGCCAACTTATTTTTATCAAATGCATCAGTACGACGGAAGATGTATTTTAACTGTTTAATTAATAGTATTTTCACTAAATACATACTTGTGAATTATTTTATTCGCAACAGGCATTAGAAAATGAGAAAACATTATTTTATAATAATTTTACTGTTTTCTAATGTTTCTAGTATTAGTTTTAACTGTACATTTTCGATGTTTTACGTTGAATATGAATTTTCTCATCCGAAGCGTATCAAAAATATAAAGTGTGATATATCGTTGAGTTCAGAATCAAGGAGATAATTTAAATATGGCAAAAATAATTTTTTTGTGTATTTAAAAAAATAAAGTTGATGATGGTTGCTAACAAACGAAACGTTGTATCAAAAATTGAATAACAGCATTAAGTAGAGCTAGAAAAGTGGGAATGAAAAAGTACGCTTTTTTCTTTACGCTTTTTCTTGATAGCTCTTCAAATAAGGTCAGAAAAAAATAAAAACGAAAATCAGAAAATTAATTTTTTTTCAAACTTCTCAAAAACTAAAAAAGATATTCGAGTTTTACAAATACCATAAATACATCCACTCAAATGCGTAACTTTTGTTCTATTTAACCAACCTTCCATCTCTTATCTTGGACACGATGTAATATATATATATATATATATATATATATATATATATATATATATATATATATATATATATATATATATATATATATATATATATATATATATATATATATATATATATATATATATATATATATATATATATCACACACACACGCAAACACTCACCCATCGACCCTCGCACCCAACGAACCACCTAACCAACTAATTTACCCTCCGTAATACCCATTCGCTTGTTTATAACATTATTGGTTAACGTACTAATGTATAATGGTGATTCTTGTGCCTTACAAACCCTGTAAACTAGTTTAGCAACGATTGCTGCATGACAACTAACTCGACCAATTTATCAATAATACGTATAATTATCAAATGTTTGTAGATACTTTACATCATTGTGTTATAGGCAAATGCAATATTACTTACAAGGTTATAGAAAATACAATACTATAGTAAATATAAGTAAAAAGTTATGTAGAATATTTATTCTTAAGCTAATTTCAATTGGCGTTCAATATCTTTAACAAAGGCTTCAGGTGTGCGGCTATCTATTAATTTTTTAACTTTTTTCTTAAATGCTTGACGAATATTTAATTCTCGCACTTCTTTTTCCAATAATAAAGCTTCTCCTTCTTTAAATTTTTGTCTCAATTGTTCCATTTTTTCAATTTGCTTCTCATTAACTTGTTTAAGTAGTTCCTTTCGATGTTTTAGAGCATCCTCTTTCTTTTGTCGTTGGTGTTCTAAATCTTTTTCATGCATTTTTTTTTGTACTTTTAGAATTCGTTCAAATTCATTTCGATCTCTTTCTATTTCTAATGCTTGATTTCTTCTAAGATCATCTATTTGTTTCGCCCTTCCACTTTTCATGTCTTCTAAGATCCTTCTTTTTTTTCTTGCGGATTGTCTTTCTTTTTCCCTCCATTCACGTTCCACTTCTTCTTGTACACGAAGAAGAGTCTGGTGATCTTTTGCATCCTGGAAATTCCTATTTCTTGCTTGTTCAGCTTGTAATCGAGTTATTTCAAGATATTTTGCGGCCTCAATGTCTGCTAATTCTGCATCTCGAGCCGCTTCCCGTTCTGCTTTTTTACGCATAAATTCTTGAACTCTAAACGTTGTTACGGTAACTTTAATTGGTAACAAATTTATAAAGCCAAGGCTCGGTGGTTCAGTGCTAGTAGGCATTGGGGTGGGTTAATACAGTTAAATAATTATACATAATATTATATACAGAAATAAAATAAAATAATAATCAGGAAAAATGGACGCCACGTACTTCCAAGATAGTTATATTTGTAATTTACCTTAGTTCGAAGTACGAAAACTAAATAAATCATAGAAAAATTATGAATAAATAGACACGATGGGGTCACAAAATTATAATCGCATCAAAACAGATAAATGGTCTAAATGGTAACATAAATTTGACAAGTAATAGAGATACTGTAAGGATTGGTTAATAAAAAAGGAAATAAATATTATTTTAATATAACATTGAATGATTGATCCAAATTACCTTAAATTAATCCTCGAGCAACAAAAAAAGGAAAAGTGATATTAGTTACGTTACAAAGTTTTCAGAATTCGGTTTACCTAAGTAAACAAGCGATCAAGTATATCAATAATCTCACCTGAAAATAACTTCTTTCCGGTGTCGTTTCCTTGCGCAAGTAACGTCCGAAATTACAGAAGCTAAATGGAAAAGAAAACAATAATAATTCGGACCTTAAACAATAGGTTGGCCCTAGAAAATGGATACATTAATTACTTGATTAACAACAAATTCGAATACTGAAGGTACACTAATAAATTAGGTTACAATAGGCAAACACATAGTTAAAGGTAAAGTGGTTTACAATATTGATAAATAATTGAAACTTAAACAAAATTATGAATTTAGAAAAAATCAAATAAGCAAATAGTGACAGTGAAATTTTCACGTATAAATTAAGACTATAAAAGTAAGGTAATAGTTTATTGAAATGACTAAATTTTAGCTAGGAGTTATCTAATATTAAAAGTAAACAATTACTAGGTAAATTCGTGTGAGCAGACAGTAGTTTTCTTTATAAGTCATTAAATTAGAATTTCTTCAGTCGTAAGAAAAATTCAAAATGGCAGCGGTGTTATTTTTCTATTGACGACGCTGGATCAACTCGAAGTGGTAGTGGGTAGGTAATATACGTAGAGGGAGAAAAATAAGCGAAACGAAAAGGAAGAAAAAAACGCTACGAAAGAAAATATAACATTAAATGACGGAATGATTCACAAAAATTACTGACCTTGTAAGCTGGTAACCACAAGCGTTAAAATTGGATAAGGAGAAACACAACACTCTTGAACGCTTAAAACCGTAATAATTATCACGTAACTTAAGTGACGCGAACTAGCATCAGGTTCGGCACAAAAATTAATTATTCACTGATCGAGAAATCCGGAAAATATCCGTTTTATTTATAATTAGAAAATCGTGTCAATGAATCGCGGTTCAAGTGAAGCAAAAAATTATCCAACTCACTTTTTTGTGTGTACCCTTGCAACCACGGAAACAGAAAAAAAAAACGAAACTAAAAGCGGAAACAAGGGTTCGAGATTAACGAACGCAATACACCAATGAGAATCAAGTAGACTGCAAACGTTATCCGACAGTAAGGAAAAAAAAAATGAAAACAATTTATTCCATAGAATAGCGATCCTAGAAATGTGACCAAATTAATTAAGATAACGTTACACCCCTAACAAAAATATAGCCAGGAAGCGTGAAGAAAAGAGAGAAAAAAAAGGTAGTTAAATAGCGAAATTCAAAAACAAATCAAAAGAGTAATCTAGAAGACCACGCGCAAAGCGTAACATCAGTACAATCAACAAGTCAATTAGGAAGAAAAGAAAGAACGGTAATGAAACCTAGGAGGAGAGGGAAGAAAATAAAAAAAATCAACAGTCTAAATTCCAACGAAGGTAACAAAACAAAAGGGAAAAGGATAGAAAATAGGAGAAAAGAAGAAAGAACGGAGTGTAGTAGTGAATAGGGCTCGATGGAAGAGCGAGGAAAGTGTTCAAAGAAAAAAAAGGAATTGAGCACTAATCTATCAAGAAACCGCCACAACGTCCTCAGCCAACCACCCATTTTGACGTTGAAGAAGACCAAGAGAAAAATGAATAAATAAGAAAGGAAAGGAAAAAGGGGAAAGAGAGAAAAAAAAATCGGAAAATTACACCTTTTGACGTTTATGTCGTTTACGAGGTTTATATCGTTTGAGAGAAATGGTATCCGAAGATATCGTAGGGTGATCATCTGAGTCAGATGCAGAAGAATGTAACTTATCGGAGTAAGCGGGTTTCAAATCTTTAGCGTGGAATATGCCTATAGATTTCCCTAAAGAATCAGCTAATTCATAAGTCCAGGTAGACATGACTTTTCTTATTTTAAAGGGACCTAAAAATTTAGGAGCAAGTTTAGCATTTAAAAATTTAGAAGCGTCAGATAAGACAAAGTTTCGTTTCCACACTGCATCACCTTTCCTATAAGTGACCGTGCGTTTACGTAGATTATAGCGATCTTGAGTACGTTTCGTAGAACGTCTCATTTTATCAAGAATATCAGTACGCAACCTTTCATAAAATTCTTTAGTACGAGTAGTAACAACAGGGTTAGTATCAATGGAAGGAGTTTCATCATCTAAACGAGTTTTAAACATATTTCCAAAGAGTACGTGTTCCGACCACAGAACGCGAAGTAAGGAGTGTAGCAGTTATTTCATGTTTAGAAGTTCTTATGGCACAGCCAATTTTAGGTAGGTTAACATCCCATGTACGTTGGTTTTCTTTAATATATGAAGCGATCATGGTTTTCAAAACTCTATTAACGCGTTCGGTAGGATTGGCTCTAGGATGATATTTAGCTGTAAATAATATTTCTGTTTGATAGTTTGAGCATAATTTAGAAAATTCCTGACTACGGAATTGTACGCCATTATCAGCGATTAAGTATTGAGGAGTACCAAATAACAAAATATTTGTTCTTCCATAATCTTACAAATTTTAGAGGCAGTAGCAGTACGAAGTGGAAAGAAACATGGAAATTTAGTAAAATAGTCAGCAATAACAAAAATATATGAGTTACCTTTTGAGGAGCGAGGTAAGGGACCAACAATATCACAACAACACTTGCCATGGGCGAGTAGGAGTTGCTCTAGGAGAGAATAAACCTGGTTGTGCTCTTTGTTCAACTTTGTGAGCAGCACAGGTATGACAGTTACGAATATATCTAGCAATATCGGCACGAAGATTTGGCCAGTAGAAAATTTATTAATGCGGCTTAGAGTTTTAGTAACACCAGAGTGACCAGAAGTAGGAGGATCATGATATAGGCGAATGATTTCACTACGTTGATTCTTAGGAACAACCACTCTCCAATTTCCCAATGAGATATCAGTGAGGTCAGAAGAAGTAACATGCTTGTAAAGTAGATTATTTTCAAGACACCAGAGGGAAATTTTTTGGATTTTAGAAACATGTTCAAGCATTTTTAAGTACCAGGGATCCGTAATAGGTAGAGTAATTGAAGGTACGGTATTAGTTATATTTATTTAGCAAAGTTGTGGGAGAGAATCAGAAGGCAATTCGGGTATAGCTCGAGATAAAGTATCAGGAACGACGTGATTGCTTCCTTTACGATGTATGATAGAGAATTATACTGTTGTAGGCGTAAGGCCCAACGAGCCAGACGTCCAGAAGGGTTCTGAAGTTTATTCAGCCAAATGAGTGAGTGATGATCCGTTATGACAGTGAAATGAGCACCTTCTATATAGGCACGAAATTTCTCAACAGCCCATAGAACAGCTAAACATTCTTTTTCGGTGGTAGAATATTTTGTTTCGGGTTTAGTTAAAGAGCGACTAATGTAGGAGATGACTTTTTCACCATCAGGGTTTCCTGACTTAAGACAGCACCTAAGCCATAGTTAGAAGCATCAGTTTGGATAGTAAAAGGCAAGGTGAAATCTGGGCAAGAAAGTATCGGAGCAGAAATAAGTTGTTGTTTTAGAAAAGAAAGCTTCGTTACATTCAGGAGACCAAACAAATGGAGTATTTTTACGAGTTAAATGAGTTAAGGGAGCTAAAGCAGTAGAAATTTGGTATGAAGCGACGGTACCAACTCGCCATTCCCAGTAATCGACGAATTTCAGAGACAGAAGAAGGTTGTGGTATAGAGATAATAGCGTTGACCTTTCCAGGATCTACAAGTAAACCATTTCTATTGACAACATAGCCAAGATATTTTAGTTCGGAGACAAAATGACATTTGTCTTTGTTCAAAACGAGACCAGCAGTAGACAATCTATCAAAAATTCGGGTTAAAACTTCTAAATGTTTTTCGAAAGAAGGGTAGCTATGATAATATCGTCGAGATAAGCGAAACAATACGGTTCCAAATCAGCACCAAGAATTTGATCTATTAAACGTTGAAACGTAGCAGGAGAGTTATGTAAACCAAAAGGCATACGAGTAAATTGATATAGGCCTCTGCCAGGTATGGTAAACGCAGTAATGGGTTTAGAATCTTGAGCTAAGGGATTTGCCAATAAGCAGAACGAATATCTAGAGAAGAAAGAAATTGAGCATCACGAAGACGATCTAAGATAGTATTTATATAAGGAAGAGGGTAAGCATCTTTTTCAGTGACTGTGTTAACCTTTCGGTAGTCTATACAAAACGGTAAGAATTATCTTTTTTAACGAGAACTATTGGACTTGACCAAGGGCTTGAAGAAGGTTCCACAATTCCCAGTCTTATCATAGAGTCAAGTTCATCATTAGCGATCTTAAGTAATATAGGAGAAAGCGGGTAGTAACGTTGTTTGATAGGCTCACTGGTTGTACGTATACGGTGTTCTATTAAAGTAGTACAGCCAAGTTCAGAAGAATTTAGTACAGGAGTATCTAATAGTGATTGTAGCGATTGTTCTTCAGTATCAGAGAGATTAGATCTAGTAACAAGATGATCAGTAGTAGATAGGAACAAATTTCTTCAGAATTTCCAAATGTCCAAGTACCAGTTTGAAAATTAGGGACAAAATCTATTGCTTTCCAAAAGTCAATACCTAAGATAAGTGGTTGAGTAACTTCAGGAATGACTAAGACTTCAAGAGTGACTGTCTGTCTTGTAGAGTGATAGGAGATTCAGAGTACCAAGAATGTAGCAAGTTTCACCATTAGCAAGTAAACAAGAAGAAGAGGATTTAGGAAAAGGACGATATTTCTGTAGAAAGACCTAAAGTACTTAAGAGGTTCCATCCTAATTGGCCTAATATAGTTTTAGAGCAACCAGAATCTAGCAAGCTTTTAAAAGGGTAGCCAAAAATGGTTATATTAAGGTAAGGACGTTCATCCTTGAACATTAGCTAAGACAAAATTTAAGACATGTTTGTGATGATCAGGTAGTGTAGCAAAAGGAGTTTCCGAGATAAGTGATAGTGAAGAGGGCTCGACTCGGTCCGAGAACTCTAAGTTTGGTTTAAAGAAGTGTCATTACAATTTGGACATTTTGGTTTAGTGACCTTGGTTTCCCACAGCCATAACAATGAATAATTTGTGGTTCTGAGCAATTTGGAGAGACATGACCAGTTTTGTTGCAATTCCAACACTTGATTGGTGAGTTATTAAAAGTAGGTTTAGGTTTAGAGGAAGATTCCAAAGTAAGTTTCGGTTTCGAATCAGTCGAACTAGTAACAACAGTTGTAGGAGTGTTTTCGTATCTTTTCCTTAGGAGCAGACACTATAGAAGCAGCAGAAAGTTTAGGAGTATTTGAGTTCCGTTTAGGAGGAAGTGAGGTAATCACATCAGTATCAGAAGAAGACGAGGAAGCAATACTTAAGTAGGCGAGACTAGGTTCAAGTAAGTGAGAAGATTTTCGTGAAGGTGGAGGTTTAAATGTTTTGACAAAATACTGGTTCTGTTCAATTTGTTTGCCTAAGGCAGAAAGTTGTGCAATGCTAGAGATTGGAGTTAAGGTTAAGGCATTCTGGTAAAGTGGAGTTAAATTTCGTCGTATGTAGTATAATTGTTTTGTTTCAGAGAGGAGTAGTTAAACGTTGAAAAGATTATACATTACAGCAAGGTACGAGCTCATATTTTCAGAAGGACCCATAGTTCTATTTTTAATTTCGTCAAGTAACCTTTCATCGTAGTCGATCGGCAAGAATTCAGTTTTCAGTAAAGATACAACTTCATCCCATTTAGTTAAAGTGAATTTTCTAGATCGGTACAGTAGAAGAGCACGTCCTGTTAACAATTCAGGAGTATGAGCAAAAAGTGTGTGTTTAGTAATCCCACGAGAAGAAGCTAGTTCATCCAAGCGAGTAAGAAAATCTAAGAGAGAACTTTTCCTTCGCCAGAGAAAGTTAAACCAAGTTTAGAGATGTCTAAACGTTTAGCAAAACAAAGTGGTTCAGACATAGAAGCTACAGCAGGTACGGTTTCATTTAGTTCAAGTTCATCTTCACTAGAAGAAAGTAGTGGAGGAGTAGACGGATTAGAATCATTATCGGTAAGTTCGGCTACAGTAGAATCAGAAGAAGTAGTTGGTTTGAGGCTACATGAAGGTAATTTGTTAAAATCTGTAAATATGACGCGGTTAAGTCTTTTGAGTTTTGTACTACGTTTGATTTCAAAGTAGCAATGGTTAGAAGTAATGTGTTACGTTGACCTGTTTCGGTATCATTGGTAGAATTCATTAACGAGCAACGACGTTCTATATGAGGAAGTAAACTATTCAAACGAAGAAAGTCCCTTGATTTAGGATCGTTAGTAACTCTATCGGTTAAACCTTCAATTTCTTCAATCATTTGAGTAACTGCAGTCAAATCATCAGCAAAAGGAATAGAATGAGTAATGGCAGTTAAAGATTTCTCCAATTCCAGTACAATAGCATTTCGTGCAAGTTTTCTCAAATTACTAGCAATAGTAGGTAAAGTAATACTTCTAGACACAATTTCATATTCTAGTTCGGTTTATGTAAACGGTTAACATCTAGTTTGAATGAGAACATGGTTAGTGAACACTAAGAAAAAGCAAGTTAAACAAGGAAAAAACAAAAACATAGGCCCCACCACGTTGGGCAGCCAAAATAATTATGTTACGGTAACTTTAATTGGTAACAAATTTATAAAGCCAAGGCTCGGTGGTTCAGTGCTAGTAGGCATTGGGGTGGGTTAATACAGTTAAATAATTATACATAATATTATATACAGAAATAAAATAAAATAATAATCAGGAAAATGGACGCCACGTACTTCCAAGATAGTTATATTTGTAATTTACCTTAGTTCGAAGTACGAAAAACTAAATAAATCATAGAAAAATTATGAATAAATAGACACGATGGGGTCACAAAATTATAATCGCATCAAAAACAGATAAATGGTCTAAATGGTAACATAAATTTGACAAGTAATAGAGATACCGTAAGGATTGATTAATAAAAAAGGAAATAAATATTATTTTAATATAACATTGAATGATTGATCCAAATTACCTTAAATTAATCCTCGAGCAACAAAAAAAGGAGGAAAAGTGATATTAGTTACGTTACAAAGTTTTCAGAATTCGGTTTACCTAAGTAAACAAGCGATCAAGTATATCAATAATCTCACCTGAAAATAACTTCTTTCCGGTGTCGTTTCCTTGCGCAAGTAACGTCCGAAATTACAGAAGCTAAATGGAAAAGAAAACAATAATAATTCGGACCTTAAACAATAGGTTGGCCCTAGAAAATGGATACATTAATTACTTGATTGACAACAAATTCGAATACTGAAGGTACACTAATAAATTAGGTTACAATAGGCAAACACATAGTTAAAGGTAAAGTGGTTTACAATATTGATAAATAATTGAAACTTAAACAAAATTATGAATTTAGAAAAAATCAAATAAGCAAATAGTGACAGTGAAATTTTCACGTATAAATTAAGACTATAAAAGTAAGATAATATTTATTGAAATGACTAAATTTTAGCTAGGCCAGTTATCTAATATTAAAAGTAAACAATTACTAGGTAAATTCGTGTGAGCAGACAGTAGTTTTCTTTATAAGTCATTAAATTAGAATTTCTTCAGTCATAAGAAAAATTCAAAATGGCAGCGGTGTTATTTTTCTATTGACGACGCTGGATCAACTCGAAGTGGTAGTGGGTAGGTAATATACGTAGAGGGAGAAAAATAAGCGAAACGAAAAGGAAGAAAAAACGCTACGAAAGAAAATATAACATTAAATGACGGAATGATTCACAAAATTACTGACCTTGTAAGCTGGTAACCACAAGCGTTAAAATTGGATAAGGAGAAACACAACACTCTTGAACGCTTAAAACCGTAATAATTATCACGTAACTTAAGTGACGCGAACTAGCATCAGGTTCGGCACAAAATTAATTATTCACTGATCGAGAAATCCGGAAAATATCCGTTTTATTTATAATTAGAAAATCATGTCAATGAATCGCGGTTCAAGTGAAGCAAAAAAATTATCCAACTCACTTTTTTTGTGTACCCTTGCAACCACGGAAACAGAAAACAAAAAACGAAACTAAAAGCGGAAACAAGGGTTCGAGATTAACGAACGCAATACACCAATGAGAATCAAGTAGACTGCAAACGTTATCCGACAGTAAGGAAAAAAATGAAAACAATTTATTCCATAGAATAGCGATCCTAGAAATGTGACCAAATTAATTAAGATAACGTTACAACGTAGAAAGGCAGTCTTCTTCTTTTTGTAAAATTCTGAAGTGCGCAATATTGTCGTTCGCTTTTTGTAAGTCATCCTTAATTTTTCTTTGATACTCTTTTTTTTTACGAAAATTTTCAGCGTCGTCCATTTGCATTTGAAGCATTGCTTTTCTAAGTCTACGACTTTCGTCTAATTTATTTTGGAAATCCACTTTTTTTTTAACGTCGTTTTCACGTATTTGATTTGCTAACTCCATAACGTGTCTTTGGTTAATCATTTTACGCTTTTTCGTTGTATCGGCTTCTAATTTTATTGCGTTTTGTCGGTATTGCTCCATCACAGCATCAAGACGAAGTTCTTCTTCTATTAATTCTTTATCTATTAACTCCTTTTCTATTATTTGCGATTTTCTGATGGCTAAACATTTAGCTCCTAAAATAATTGAGTTTGCTTTTTTCACTTCATCTTCCTGTTCTTGGCGTAACTCAAAAGCGCGTTGTAGAACGTAAGAATTTCGTTCTGCAGCGTTTGATTCACCTACCTGTAATTTTGAAGTTAGTTTATTTGATTGATCCATCCGCATTTTTTTTAAATAGTCTTTTCTCTTTTCGCTTGCAACAAATAGCTGCTCTTTCCTTTTATTGGCTTCTTCAATGTCTCGTTTTCTGTCTTTGTCGGTATATACATGTGATTGGTTTTGCAATCTTTGAAATTCTGAGTTAGGCCAGATTGCGATCGTTTTTAAGGGATCTACACTGGGTACAAGTAATTCATGTAATCCATCTTGATTATATTTTTGCACTAATTCTTTTCCTTCCTTTGCATGTCCTAGTTTACGGTGTAAAATTTTGTCATTAATAACATGATTGCATTCTGATATTGAATGATTTCCTAGGTCGAACTTGACCTTCTTAACTTTTTTAAGCAATTCTAATGGCATTTTACAGTTATAAACTCTAAAAGACACATTTAAATATGACAATTTGTCAGTTGAAGAATTATTAGACTTTGTTTGTTGCCTAGAGAATCAATGTAAATGTATCTTGTGTAGTGTGCTGATGGAACAAATGCAATAACTCGTGATTTACGATTTTTATAAAGTTGGGTTACTGTAAGGTGACCATCTATGTAAAAAGGAAATATGGAACATGGACGCATCACCCAAAGAGTCTAAGGGGTACCAAGTACTCCTCGGTAAGGGGAAGGAGAAATTTCATTTAAATTAGATACAAAATTATGAGTTTTTATGTTCTTTAATCTAAGTGACAAATGTAGTGGTCGTTTATGGTAAATGTTTATGCGTCCCATGTCAAAACGCAATAGTGTCCAGAAAAAAATAAATAAAATAGTATATTAAGAAACAAGTTTCGTAAGACGCGTTTTTATCGCATGAGCCCAAGTTTAGAAAACGACCCGCGCAGCGGGGAGTTTTCTAATGGACGAATGCGATAAAGCGTCTTATGAAACGAGTTTCTTATACTATTTTTTCTATTTTGCGTATTTGTGTTGAAAATTTTGAAAAAATGTAAATTCCATTGGTCACCTTATTTCATAATTTTGAATGTAGGTTGGCAACAGTGGTATTTGTTTGTTTGAGTTCGATACAAATATAGGGTATTAAAACTATTATTTGTTACTAATTCATTTCAAACTACCCATAAATATGTTCTCAATAGAAGTTGTATACTATATACATTATAATCGGAATAAAATTACATTATACTATGTAAACTTAATAATTTACACTCAAGTGAAGTTAACAAGGTTAAATGAAGGTTATATTTGACGCAAAAGATATAATCGGCTTAATCTGAAAGCATATTGACGCTTTATCTTGAAACACAATAAAAAAGAGAAATCGTCCATATTCGGTTTTGGTCATCTTAATGATTACAATGCATTAATCAGAAATAATTCAATACAAAGGATATATACACATTTCAAATAAGAATAGGTTATGTTACATTTACGTTTACATACATCAATAAAGAACTTCATTAGTTTACATACCAACATCAAGAAAAAAAAAGTTAGGTTACTAAACATTAAAGTCAAACATTAAAACACCCGTTTAGTGTCATAATGTACAGATTAAACACACAAAATAGAAAAAAATCTATTTAATTCTGTGTTTTAGTTCAGTTTTTAAAAGCACTAAAATGGCGATCGAAACGTTACTCATTTGTAAAATATCTGGGCGATCTTGGAGGTACTTAAAAAATTTAAGACAATTCATTCAAAATTATGTTTTGTCATTAAAAGTCTTTTTAAAGTTCTTAGAGAAAAACTAGTTTTTTCGCTGATCCAAATTTTATTTATAACAGAAAGAATCCTTTCCGTGGCGGTATTGGATCCGGTAAACACAGGCACATTTCAACAATGTTGTTGTGTGGTGTATTTTCACTGTTGAAGTGGTTAAAAAGCTCGACCTGTTGTTTGTCAACAGAAACCGTAACTTCTTCCCACTCTTTTTTTGATTTTTTTGATTGGTTGTATATTTTTTAATGCGCACAATTTCATCAAAAAGTTCCACATCATCTATATGAATAGTATGGTGTTGTTGTAGAAAATCAGTTAATGAGTTTCTAGCATCTGATCACAGAGGTTCTTTCTTTTAGCAATACCCAACAAAACGCTTCGTTTCGTCCATTTATCCAAACACTCTGTACAAGTATGTAGTATAAAGCATGGACACTGACGTTTTAAATTGAGTTACGGCTAGGTCTCCTCCTTTATTTACCAATGCTACTATGTAGCATAATGTTATCTTGTTTTGGCAAAAAAGCTTCACTTTTCAGTTCCATTAATTCACGCTTTAAATTTGACAGAACCATGTACACTTCTACCATTGAAGATATTTCAGATTCCACTTGCAACACATTTATGAAATGTAGAAGATTGTGAATGAAGAAACCGTAGCCAAGCTTCAAAAAAATTGTTTTTAGAACTAGTAAAAATCAATGTGGGACATTTTTCACGAGAGAGAAAGTAACTCTGTAACGGTTTGAATATTTTTAATATTCCTTCTATCGAAGGTAACAACGCTAACCATCTGGTTTACTGTATCCCAACAGTTTCTGGTATTCAACATTAACAAACTCACAAAAACATTTTTATTGTTCAACTTGAAAAGTATAAATGCATAAATAACCATAGATTTTCACAATAATGGCTTCGATGTCAA
Source organism: Vesta saturnalis (assembly GCA_036346205.1). Taxonomy (NCBI): domain Eukaryota; kingdom Metazoa; phylum Arthropoda; class Insecta; order Coleoptera; family Lampyridae; genus Vesta; species Vesta saturnalis. The sequence continues at coordinate 1,922,311 of JARFJB010001442.1, forward strand.
TAGGCAAGCAGTCTGATGATGTTTGAATACCGTTATGAAGGATATGAACAGCACAGTTCACCCCAACTAAAGGTCTTTCAAGTAACTGCTGAATTGTATGAAAGACGCTATTTTGGCCAAGTCTTGCTGCTCCTGCAAAATTACAATTTGTGTTGTCAGCACACGCAAACCCGCAGACGTACAGACGCGCTGACTCGCAGACGTCGAGACGCGCAAACGGGCAGAGGCGCAGACGCGGGGACGCTGAGACGTGGACACGCGGAGACGGGTAGACGCGCAGACGCGAAGACGGGTAGACGTACAGACGCGCAGGCGCACGGACGCACAGACGCGCAGACGGACAGACGCGCAGACGGACAGATGCGCAGACGCGGAGAAGTGCAGTAAGGTAGACGCGCAGACGCGGAGGTGCGGAAACGAGGAGTCGCGGAGACGCACAGACGCACAGGAGCACAAACGCAGAGACGCGCAGACGCACAGACGCGCAGGCGCACAGACGCCGAGACCCGCAGACTAGCAGACGCGCAGACACGGGGAAGAGGGGACGCGGCCACGCTGAGACGCGGAGACGGGCAGACGATGTAGAACTTGTGTACAGGAGGAGGCGGTCATATTGAACACTTGTTGAGTTAAGTTAAATATCGTGTTTGTTTATAAATATAATAATAAATATGTTTTTGATATTTATGACAATGTAGAGTTTAATAATTCAATATTATGATATTGACATTTAAAAGGGCGGCTGTACCTTCCAAACTAATATGTTTACAAAGAAATACAGAGAGGCAAAAAAGTTTAAGAATAGACGTTTAATTTCGGTGGCGTTCCATAGTTTGTTAACTGTAACCCTAAAAAAAGTTGGGGGGTGTTGACACCCTCTGAAAATCCATAATAAATAAAAATAAATGAATGCGACTGCCTACAGTTTATTGGTTATCGTATACTAGTATCTCATATAAATTTTCATAAATTTACGTTACACCGTTTTAAAGCAACGTTAAAAAAATTAATTTAAATTTTCAAATAAATCACCCTGTACCTTTTTTTGACCCCAGAATATGTGGTATAATTTATGACCAATCTATATATATGTAATATATATATATATATATATATATATATATATATATATATATATATATATATATATATGTGTGTATGTGTGTGTGTGTGTGTGTGTGTGTGTGTGTGTGTGTGTGTGTGTGTTGTGTGTGTGTGTGTGTGTGTGTGTGTGTGTGTATGTGTGTGTACGTGCGTGAGTCTGTCTCTGTGTGTCTGTGTGTCTGGGGATTCATAACAGGGCGAATTCATTTATGTTGTTGGGAAATCACACTAACGCAAAAACAAAGATGTGTTTTATTTTACTCAATTTTCGAGTGAAGGTTTACAACAGCTTTAGACCAGTTGACCGAGATAATCATCTAGCGGTATATTTTAAATGTAACGGAGGGCGGGAAACCTAAACAACATTCCACATGGCTCCATCTACTGATATATTTTAAAAGTAGATGTAGGTTTCTGTAATTGTTACGAAGAGAAAACTTAAAATTTGAAATACCATCCTAATACTAGAGTCCCATATCGACTCACAAGACAGCATTCGGCTTCCAAAACTTCTCCTGGTGAAAGTATTCGAATGCCAGGACTTAATACCAACTCATACAATATCGCTAAGGCTCCAAAACTTGTCCTATGGTGTTAGGACCTGCAGCGCATCAGGGATTTTCCTAGATGTCAACTTTCACATTACGCGGGTATAAAATTTTTGTGGCTTAAAATATTTTCACTAAAGATGCGAGAAGCCATATCTAAAACAGTGGCTGCACAAATAGAAGAATGACTATTAAAGATAAAATTAAAATGGGATCTGGAAATTTATGGTGTTTGAAGAAGGTTGAAATATATAATTATAACCAAACCAGGAATCAGGCGTCTATATTATTTCACATACAAGCGCTGTATTATCGGAAATATTCATCATGTAATATGTCGTTATAGTCCTTTACGAAATCCATAAATAACTTTTAATTACTTCATAATTATTAAATTCGCTAAACCTCTTTCCGTCAAAAGGTCTTAGATAAAAGGTCAGTCCTGACCAAAATGTCACCTCAAGACACGGGTTATGCCCAGCATCAATCAAAATAGACCGAGATACTGCTGTAGCCCTCAATACATAATGCTGATCAAAACCGGGTCAAGTTACAGTTTTAAACAACACAGATTCTGAGTACCGTTTCTAGCCTCTATCAAAACGGCCTTAGATTTATAAACAAGCTTGAACACACAAACTCGTTATTGAAAATGGACAAATGCCTGGAGACAAATAAACAAGTTGACTTTCATTTTCAATTTTGATAATACACTTTTGAATATAGAAACAAGATTTAAAATTCAAGTCTAAGATATTTATTTTGTTTCGGGGTTTCATGAGTATTGTTTATTTATTTATAGATTTTGCAGTGTTTGTACTATTACATATTTTACTGGTTACGTCAATATTTTGAATCGCCTGGTTTATTCATATCCATCTTTTGCAACCTGCTTTGAACACCATAAATTTCCAGATCCCATTTTAATCTTTTTATCTTTAATAGTAATTCATCTATTTGTGCAGCAACTGTTTTAGACCTGGCTTCTCGCAACTTTAGTGAAAGTTTTTTAAACCACAACGATTTTATACCCACGTAATGTGATAGTTGACACCCTAGGACAAGTTTTGGAGCCTTAGCGATATTATATGAGTTGGTATTAGTATTTAGTATTAGAAAGGCATTTCAAATTTTAAGTTTTCCCTTCATAATAATTACATAAATCTACAAGTGCTTCTAAAATATATCAGTAGATGAAACCACGTGGAATGTTGTTTCAAACTTAAGGTTTTCCCGACTTCCGTTACTTTTAAAATATACCGCTAGATGATTATATCGGTCAACTGGTCTAAACCTGTTGTAAACCTTCACTCGATTAACACTCACTTGGAATACCTTAAATCGTGCATCTACAATGTTATGTAATTGTTATTATAATTGTGCAATGGTGAAAATTGGGTAAAATAAAACGCATCTTTATTTTTGCGTTAATAACTTTCAAGCTATGATTTCACCAACAACATAAATAAATTTGTCTTATTATGAACCCATAGCTGAAGACATTCGAAATTTTGAGGACTTAAGGGTAAATTATTATTGTATAATACCGAAAGACGACGCAGCTGTTGGAGAAGATGAAGAAAGAGCGACTGAGAGTGGTGGTAAAGTTAATGTTGTCACAGACATCGAGAATCCAGAGCAAAAAAAGGAGTGTGTCTAACAGATAAGGAGGGTGATGGTGCTGCTGCTGATACACTAGATACGGTTTCATGTAATCTTCAAAATAGTAGCATTATGTAATTTATAAACCCCACAACCGTATCTGTATATTATTATTATTATTAATTAATTCGTTTTTAAAATCAAGCTTTATAGCTTATTATAAGTTTTGTTATGAACGAATAAGTTCAAAGATAAATATGTACAGTGTGGTGATAAAGTAAGGAACAAAATTTATAATTGCGTTATTCAATCTTTCTAAGCAAAAGGCTCTGACAAGTCAATTTTACTTTTTAATTAGCCACCTTATGACATAAAAATTTTACATATGACGTCATGTATTTTTGCACAATGATGTCATAATTGGTTTTTTCAATGACAACTCTAATCTTTTTGCTGCTTTTTATTAGATGGTCCAACTACTTAAATTATAGTGTAAAAAATTGGTACCTTAGATAACTATTTTTTTGAGAAAATAACACATTTACCGTAAGAAATAAAAATGTAACATTAATGGAAGAAAATCATAATTAAGCCTCAAAAACAAACGAAATTTATCGCAAATGTTCAAATTGCGCTTCGTTAACCATGTGGTACTGACCGATACGAGTGTAAATACTTTGTACACTTCGCTCAAGGACTTCAGGAGTAATGCGCTCCACTTCAGCGCAAATTCTTTGCCGTAGCTCGTCTAAATTATTTGGCCTATTAAAATAAACCTTTGATTTTGAATAACCCCACAGAAAAAAATCTAAGAACGCGGTGGCCACTCAATTGATCCTCGACGTCCTATCCACCTTCCTGGAAATGTGACGTCAAGATATTGACAGACGTTGATTCCAAAGTGAGGAGGCACCCCATCATGTTGAAACCAAATATCCTGATGGGGTACATCTGCTTCGTGATAATTTGGAAACATTGCTGTCAGAGTTGGCACTAAATCAAACTGCAAAAAGTCCAAATAATGTGCTGCTGCAAAGTTCCCTTCAAAAAAATAAGGTCCCATTAAACGACGTCCGATTATTCCAATCCAAACATTTAATTTGCCTTAGCGTTGACTGTGAGAGTCGTGAGTCCAGTGGGGATTTTTTCTTGTCCAATACCTGCAATTGTGACGATGTACTGTCCCATTTAGGCAAAAAAACCCTATTACAGAAATCTGCAATTAACTTATTACAAAATACACAACTAGATGGCGCCACGAACAAATAATCTTAAACTTGCAACTTGAATCTTGCTCCGATAAAAATACAGCAAATGTGCAACCGCGTCACACGAACTCCTTATTGAAAATGGTCCACCGTAGGGGGAAATTTAGTCTTAGCACCTTTGTATGAACCACCAAATCAGCATCTGAAATCAATATCTTAGATCTGCAGTATGAATCTTGTTTCGCTGAAATACAGCAATTGCCTTAGCAGTAATTGTTATTTTGAACTGAAAATATACAAGGTGCCCCGGGAAGGTTTTTACAACACTCTTCCACAAAGGGTGCACCTCAAAATAAGTCGATTTAATTAAACTTACTTTAGTCCAAAAGCTGATAATGACCGAGCTACAGAGTGTCAAAGTAGAACAAATAAATATATTTCGACTAATTCGAGCTAATTTCACGAAATTTGTTGTATCTCCTAGAGGGCGTCACAAGCGACGATTAGACCTTAAAATCACATAATTTTCTTTTGCTACTGTGTATGTCATTTTGGGCTTGGTAAATCTTTTCCCTTAGGCCACTAATCAGAGCTCTGAACATCAGGCCATACGCGCGCGCATGACCAATCAGATAAAAGTGACCACGCCACCCCCAAACTCCTTCGCCCACCACCTTTGATTATGACGTCATAATTAAATAATTGGAATTTGGACTGGTGAACCCCTTCTACTAACATTACAACTTCTCATAAGTGTGTAAAAATATAAAATATATTCGACACATTAATAAAATTTCCATTAATTTATAAAAATTACGATGGTAAAACATTCATTGACTAATTAATTATTCATAACATAGTTTAAGTAATTTTAAACCAAATAGGAAACGTAAGTCTTCGAAAATTGAATTAAAATCCGTGGCACTATTAAGTGCGAGTATCACAAGGGCAACTCTACAAAAACATGCCCAAATACTTTTAAGAATTTGAAATTTCCCGAATAAAAATATGTCCAACAATTTTAGTTTTTTAAATATTTCTGTTTCTGAGGGTACTGTATGGTCACTTTCAGTAGACTAATGCCGATGAATGTGTCCGACTACCAGATAAAAACTGCATTAATATGTAAAACGGGTTAAATGTGGGAAACTTTCTGCATTTTTCAATTAAAATTTAACAAAACGTATTATGTGCATCCCTGTCACTACGCACTCTTTCCTTATGTTTTTGCAAATTGTATTTTTTTTTAGTAATTGTGGACCTGAACAGGCTGAATAGAAGGACGTTGAATTGCCAAAAGATTCCTATGAACAGCTACCTTAAATTTTTTCATATAATAAGTGAGAGGAAAACAGGAACTAGAGAGATCATTCCAGAGTGTAGAAGCCGTGTAGAAGAATGCGGATGTGGAGATTTGTACTGCATACTGATGATGTGAATGACCGAGTATTCCTAGAAAGGGAAGCCCGAGATGGTATCAAAGAATGTAATTCAGCAGCGCAATAGCCATTGCAATACCGATAATTCAAAGAAAGAACTGAAACGATTCTTCTATGCTCAAGGGAGTGTATGTAAGAAGTTAAGGACGGGTCATTTATAAACCTAATCGCTCTCTTTTGAATACGATCAACGATATCGGGAGCGTATTGTGGAGCGCCAACCCAGAGATGAGAATTATATTTTAGATGAGGTCGAATTTGGGCCCTATTCAGCAGAACGAGTTGTCGGAATGTAAAGTACTGCTTAGATCTGTACAAAAGGCCTATTTTACGAGCAGCTGTTTTGAAGATGGTCAACCCATGATAGATTTGAAGATACAGCCATTCGTAACGGAGTAATAAGGTCTGAAATCTTAAGATCCGAGCCATTCATACTTACAACAGGAAATGATAGATCTTTTTTGGAAGACACAAGGCAACACTGAGTTTTGTAAGCATTAAATTTAACTAGATTATTCCTTCCCCACTAGAGAATACATTATGAGAGATTACCATTATGAGTAGACTGAGATGAACTATAATGAAGAGTTCTGTCGTCAGCAAAGCAATGGATCAGATTAGTTGTTGAAGAAATAAGGTCATTTATGTATAGCCGGAAAAGTGTAGGCGCTATAATTGATCCCTGTGGCACGCCCGCGTTATTACTAACTTCTTTTGAAAAAACACACCAAGGTTTTATTAGTGCTGCGAACAACAGCGGAATGAGGCACAGTAGAAATTATTTCTATTAGAATTAGATAATGGTCAGACAGGCCTAGAAGGGAAAAAATGGAAGTTTTATAAACAAGTGGGTTTGATGTAAGAAAGAATCTAGAAGATGTGGAGTATGGCTAGGGTTATCAGGGATTCTTGTGGGTTCAGAAATTATTTGTGTGTTAACTTTGAAGGTAAGAAAACAGAACATGTGTTATGAAAATTTTATTTAAAATAGCTATATTAAATACAATATTACATAGTAAATAGAAGTAAAAGATAATGTAGAATATTTATTCTTAAGCTAACTTCAATTGACGCTCAATATCCTTTACAAAGGTTTCTGGAGCGCGGTTATCTCTTAATTTTTTTACTTTTTTTTCAAATACTTGACGAATATTCAATTCTCGCACTTCTTTCTCTAATAATAGGGCTTTTCCTTCTTCGAACTTTTTTCTTAATTGTTCCATTCTTTCAATTTGCTTTTCATTAACTTGCCTAAGCAGATCCTTTCGATGTTTTAGCGCAGCCTCTTTCTTGTGTCGTTGCTCTTCTAAATCTTTGTCATAATTTTTTTTTTGTACTGCTATAATTCGTTTAAATTCATTTTGATCTCTTTCTATTTCTAATGCTTGACTTTTTCGAAGATCCTCTACTTGTTTGGCCCGTCCATTTTGCATGTCTTCTAACAGTTTTCTTTTTTTTTCAGCGCCTTTTCTTTCTTTTTCCCTCCATTCACGTTCAACTTCTTCTTGTACACGATGAGCAGTCATTTCATCTTTTGCAGCTTGCGAATCCATAGCTCTTTCTTGAGCAGCTTGTATTCGAGCAATTTCAAGATTTTTTGCGGCTTCAATTTCTGCTAATTCCGCATCACGAGTCGCTTCCCGTTCTGCTTTTTTGCGCATAAATTCTTGAACTCTAAACGTTGCAATGCGGTCTTCTTCCTTTTGCAAAATTCTGAAGTGAGCAATATTTTCATTTGCTATTCGCAACTCCTCTCGAACTGTTTTTTGGTGCTCTCTTTTTTTACGTAAATTTTCAGCGTCATCCATTTGCATTTGAATCATCGCTTTTCTAAGTCTACGGCTTTCTTCTAACTTATTCTCAAAATCTATTTCTTTTTGTACTTCGATTTCACGAATTTGATTAGCTAATTCCCTAACGTGTCTTTGGTTTATCATCTTATGGTTTTTCATCTTATCTGCTTCTAATTTTATCGCCTTTTGCCGTTCTTGCTCCATCATAGCATCAAGACGAAGTTCTTCTTCCATTAATTCCTTATCCATTAACTCCTTTTCAATTATTTGTGCCTTTCTGATCGCTAAGCATTTAGCTCCTAAAATAATTGAGTTTGCTTTTTTAACTTCATCTTCCTGTTCTTGGCGTAATTCAAACGCACGCTGTAAGATATATAAACTTCGTTCTGCAGCATCTGACTCATTTGTGTACAATTTCGAACCTGGTTTCACCGGTTGCTCTAACTGAACTTTTTTTAAATCGTTTTTCCTTTTTTCACTTGCGACATGTAATTGCTCTTTCCATTTGTCGACTTCGTTCATGTCTCTTTTTCTGTCTTCATCGGTATATATACGTGCATGGTTTTGTAATCTTTGGAATTCAGAGCTAGACCAGATTGCTACCGGTTTCAATGGATTCACACTTGGTACAAGTAATTCACGTACACCATCTCGGCCATATGCTTGAACTACTTCTTTTTCTTCTGTAGCACGTCCTAGTTTACGATGTAAAAATTTTTCATCTATAGTATGATTGCATTCTGATATTGAATGATTTCCTTGGTCGAACTTGACCTTCTTTATTTTTTTAAGCAATTCTAATGGCATTTCTTCTATTATAAAATGCGACAGGCCAATTCAAATAGGAATGATTACTTGTTGCCAAGCATATGTAGAAACTTCAAATTTGTTATTTTTGTACCTAAGCTAATAAAAAACTATACATTATACATACATTGCCCTACACTATTTTATACATTTGAAGCGAAATATCAAATTTTATTCAAAAAGTGAACTACTATAAATACAAAATACCCATAAAAATCTTAAATCAAGGGTTACTCTCTTCCCTCCAATATTATTAACTAAACTGAATTGACTTATTAAATTTTAAATCCTGTTTTTAAGAAGAACTGAATGTATACTTTTTATATGACGACTTGCTCATAAGTGTCTTTTTGCCCATATTAAAAATAACTAAAATTAATTAGCTAATTATTAAATCATGTAATAATGAACAGTATAGTTAACAGTTTAAAATACTTCTGTTACAAACATTGACAATTAAGAATGCTACCAGATAGTGGGAGAATGACACTAATTGTTAAATTTGATAGACATAACAGCGCCCTCGTGTAATTTGGGAGGAAATTTAAGCGAAATTCTATTTTGAAATGACCTTTATTTTGAGACAGTTTTGCCTCAAATCATTTACCTTTATGTGATATTATTTTGAGCCGCTAGGTAGATTTTGGATGTTACCGTATGTATAATGCATGTTTTGTATCGTATGAATGGATGTTGGCATACGAAATTTTCTTATATTGGTGTAAATGTTACGCCACTGATATTATTGCCATACCGTTTTATGTAATTTAAGAATATTTGAATGTAATAGAAAGATATTGAGTTGAAAGAATTAGTTTTGATTAAAAAATAATACTTGGGTAAAAATTATGAAGATGACTATGGTCTTTACTGTGCAGCTTCTGAATTTGCAGTTGAGTGGAAGTAACTAGAAGTGATAAATGGGGAATATTTTAGGGCGTAAATATATTCCCACGATTGTATAGAATAAATTTGTTAAATAAATACACTAGATTGCGAATAAATTGAAAAAATTTAGTTTTCTAGCCATAAAAACGTTACGCAATGATTATTCAATATTTCAGCACAGCATAATAACAAACATATTATGCTGTGGTTTCAGTATAACTTGGGTATAATTTTTATAATGCTTAATGATCCTGAATGTACGTTTCAGAATGTTTCATAGTAAATAAGTTATAAAATGGGGCCAGCTACACGTCTTGACTTATTACCCAGGCAGCAAGATTACGTTAAATTGACGTCAATTTTTAGGCACTGAAGAGGTTAGATTTACGTCAATTGTAACGGTATTATGACGTAAAAATGACGGCCTATTGTCACAGCCCAACGACGTCATTTTTTTACGTAAAATAGACGTTATTTATTGACGCACTATGGTCGGCTGATGACGTCATTATACCGTTTTAGTGACGTGTGGAAATTATCCTAACCATGTTGAATTAAAAAAAAAATAAGCCATATATCAAAAATTAGATTTATTGTTGGATAAAAACATTTTTATATGTATATAAATATACTTTATCTTAAAAATAACATTAAGCTTATTCTACAAAACTGAGTTTATTATTTAACAGTATAAAAATTAAACATATGTTTAATTTTAAGAATATGCATATGCATATTCTTATTACGAAAAAATATATAAAAGTTTAAAGAGAAGCTGTGGAGGATGTGGAATGTATCAATGGCAAAGATGCATAGACATTCTTGTATGGAAAAACAAGACATTTTGCAAGGATGTCTTTACTATGCATACTTGATACTGATCGGATAAGTTAGACAAGAGATAAATGTCTAGATGTACCGATTCAAATGGATACACATACAAAGAGGTACAACTGGAAAACTTTCTGCCAACTATCAAAATATCATTGCCTTCAAGACTAACTATAACATTGTGAATTTGCACTACAACTGATTCCGTTACGAGACAATAAGAATCACAATCGAGCATGAACTTACTGAAAGTATAAAATTATCAAAATAAAGTTTTTATACTGAGTATACTTATTAAAATCAAATAAAAATCTGGTAAAGGCCCAGAATTGTGTATGAACTTGGGTCCCTCAAAAACTGAATTATTAAAATTGCCATCAGAAAATGAAAAATTAATTTCTGTTAATCTTCGGCATAATTGCTGCAATGGTTTTGTAGGAGATTTAATTAATTTTTTTAGTTGACCCAGATAATTTTCAAAAGGGAAACAAGAAATATTGTCAAGCGGACCATACAAATCGGCGTCATCTGCCAGATGCGTTAGCATGTGAACATTATATACAGAAAATTCATAACCATAGATGCGCGTGGAATGTTTTACAAATACGTCTAAAACCTTCTTTGCCAATTGGGAACCCAAATTAGTGAGATGCCTTTTTGATAAAAGTATATTAAAACCAAAATGCAACAACAAAAAATGCTCGTAGACCCCAATATCTACAATATCTTTTAAAACAATAGGGCCTACATACAGCAAAAAAGTGCGAAGTTCTGTTGCTTTCCAATGATTTAGCTCAGCTAGTGTTCGAGTTTTTCTGTTAAATTCTACAGGTATGTGGCATTTTATGTTTTCTAACCGTCTAGAGATTTCTGTTACTTTATAACTCGGTAACCTAGTTTTTAACGGCCCACCTATCCAGTAATGTAATAATTTGCGCATAACTCCCAGGCACCCGTTATGCATATAGTCAATGGGAAACTTCCTCACAAGATCTATTGGGAGTTCAGTTAATGGTGTTACACCAGTGTGATGTGTTTCATCTGACTGTAAACGAAATGAATTGTCTGTTCGTCTAGGTGCTAAAATTCCTGCCAAAACCATGCGATTATTGATATATTCACCAGGTTCTAAACATCTCTCACAACAGGAATATCCGTTGTGTGTCTTTATGCACTTTAGATAAGCCCTAGCTGGTGCATCGCATATAAAACTATGGACACCTACTAAATATATTTTCTTAGAAAATTCAAATCCATTGTTTAATAGGTTAGATAATTCGTGAACAAAATCTTGTAAATAAAGATTCATTGGTGATGGTTTCGAATTTCCGCAATAAATTCCAATTACAAATGGTGCACTCTTAAAGCTCGCAATTTTTCCCAAGATAGGCCAGAATTGCAAATTTTTGCTATGAAAAAGTGGAAGTCCATCAATGTTAACACTGACGTTTAGTGTATTACCAGAAAAGTTAGAGTACTTCTGAAGGAAATGTGTTAAACAAGAACGTATGCCAAAATAAACAAATTCACCCGATCCTAATTGAATAATGTTAAAATGAGAAGGGGTTTTTAATAGAGTACGATTGTCCAACGGAAATTCAGGGTGATATTGTTGTAAAATGTGCAAGAGACTTGTTACATTCGAATGAGAAACGTTTCCAGTTATAGCCCAATGCGTAAGTTGTTGAGAAAGGTTAAAAGCGGGAGCCAAAATATCAAGATTTTCATTTGTGTCATTAGATTTAATATGAGTGTTTTGCTGTATCTCTGCAGATATTAAGTACATTTTGTTGTCACTTTGATTATCAAAAGTTTGAGATTCAGCATAAGACTTACTTAAATCATAGTTTTTACCAATAAAGTTTTCCACATTGTCTGTTCGTATTTCTTTGTCGTTAGACTGTTCACTTGTAACAGCAAAATCCTCCACAGCTTCTGCAATCCTCCTGTACATCTGACGAGGACCAACAATTTCTTTTCTACAGCGCTTCATTTTCTTTCTTGTTTTATCTTGTTCAGCCTTGTTGCGCTGGGGTGAATGTTTCAACCACACTTTTATGTGGTCTTCAATGTCTCTTTCAGTACTTTGGGGATTTTTCTTCTTTACAGCACCTAATTGAAATACAAGAATTAAGAAAAAATACAAATTTAGACATTAACCTTTACATACCAACTACAACATTTTTAAGAGATAAATCAGTAAATGCCCTTTTCTTCCCTTTTCCTCGAAAACTGTAAGCGAAGCTAGTTCATTGGTAAGGCAACGTTTCCAAATATTATTTGTTAGGGAAGTTGTGTCTCTTCCTCCCAAAGTGGACAAATATGAAAACTGAAATAGTTATAAGGGTTGTTATATAATTATTACAATGTAAATATCATATTCACCAAAGCAAATGAATTGGTTTGTTCAATAAGAAAATTTTCCAGGATATTTAAATCTTCTTCCTTTTTAAGGGGCAGTGTTACAGGAATCTCCGGCTGATTAACAGAGGTAGAAACTGACTCTTGTTTACTCATATATTTCAATATTTGTTTGTTTTGCTCACTTATCTGTTGCAATAGAGCAATTATTTTAAGGTTGTTGGTTGGAACTAAAAATATTCATTAGATTAACACACATTAAGTTCATTCAAAATGAAATTTCATGCAAATTAAATAATTTTCCATATTTTCTATTACCAGATTTCCAAAAATGTGGTTTTGGGAGTATAATTATTTTAAGATACTTTGCCTAACCTATTATCTTGATCTTGTCTTATCATTTAGTACTGAATTCCATGTGAAAATCTTTTGTTTACCTTCTATTTCAGTAGAAACACTTCTACTTGTTGAAGGTGTTGAACGAGGTGTTAAACCATCAGCAATAGGTGGTGTAGAAATCAGTTCCCTGTCATCAATAGAAATTGGTTCCAGAGTTCTTATCAGTGATGTCTTTATATTATGTCGATCTGAAATAATGAGAAATCAACATCAACAAAAGTCCTGATAAATACAGAATAACCCGAAATTAGACATCAAAACTTTACCAACATAATCTGGGTTTTAAAATAGGCAGTTTGTTTAAATAACATGGGTTCTTGATGAATATAAAATTAAAATTTCAAAACATTGGTCCAAGTATTACCATAATTACATAAAGAAAAGTGATTGGGCAAGTCTCGTTTTAGAAGACTGTAATAATAAATAAATGTATATTAGCTTTTCATCGTTTTTTCGAACCAGGTTGTTGTAGTAAAATATATTACAACATCCTAGGTATAGAATCATTTACCATAATCAATTATGTTTCTGTTATTAGAAAATGTTGGTTTTTTAATAGCTGGTGGACGTTCAAATAATTCTTCATCACTGCTGTCATCGTATAGTTTTCTTCTAGCAATATGCTTCCGTTTTGGCCTTATATTTTCCTCGTCTTCTGTATTAGACTGTACATCTGATGTAAGTTCTGCTGCTTTTAATTTTTTCGTAGTTATCTAGAATAAAAAATAAAGTTACAAAAATTTTAACAAATACCGCAGTGATTCATGAAGTGTAGTAGCTAATAATGTTAAATTTCTAAAAATGGAAATAATTTGTACCTATACCAATTTGAAAATTATCGACCTAACACTTTAAGATGTTTGACCTAGAAAGTGAAATCTGATGGCCACTTTTTAATGAACAATAAATTATATTAATAGAACTGATTCAGTCAAGCAAAATCATATAATAAAAATAGGATTTCTAATTAGGTAAATAATAACACTAACCCACTTCAAAATATTCTTTGGATATTTTGTATATGCACCATGTACTTTCATCAGGTGCTTCGTTGTTTTTGAGGGCTTTATAATATCTTTCCTGATTTTTATAGGAGGCCAACAAACTTCTGTCTTTCGTGGTGTTATCCATTCCTTCCTAACTAGAGCAAGACCGCCTCCATCCTTTTCGTGGAATTCGATACCTACGAAAGCCATATTATTCCTATAAAAAAAGCGAGAATGCTATAATGTTGGATTTCTGCAGAGGACTATGCTAAAATTTTGTATGAAAACTATTTTATATATGCCGACCTACAAATATAAAGGTCGGCAAAATACCATTAAAAAATTATTTCTAGGGTGTAGTATAAACGAGTTACATAGGTATAACACCACGTGGTCGGTTGAATTTTCAGGTCAACTAACCGTGCATTTACTACATGATAATTACTAGATACTGATACGTTAGATATTATACATACCTACACCTTTTATGTAGAAAACACAATAAGCACTACGTGAACAATGGACGCGGTCACGATCAATTATAATGTCACAAAACAGGAGCAGTAACCATAACATAACCAAACAATATTTTGGCGCGTTGTGTATCGTGTATCCGTGTCATCTGCCGAGTGCAACTGCACATGACCACAGCCGTGCCGAACGTTTGAAATTTTGCGCGTAACGACAAAATTTTAAGCGTTTCTCAAAATTATAATATTATTAAAATATATTAAATATAAATGAAAATACTATAACTGTAACAAATGCAGAAAAATATAGCAAAATTAAACAGACCCATGAAAATAAACACCCCGCGTAATTGGAATTTACTAAAGATTTTACATTATACCTACCCGCCTAAATTTACAATTATAGTTGAAATTATTATTAATATATCAATAATAACATAGTACTTCCAAATATCAGAACTTATTCCAATATAAATTAATAAATAAAATAATGTGTATAGTACAGTAAAGTAGACGTTATAAAGACGTCATAAATATAACGGTTAAAATTGGTCATAATTATGTCGTCAATACTGACGTCAATTATTGAGCAAATGACGTTAACGACCAAAATTTGACGTCAATTTGACGTGACCTTGCTGCCTGGGTAGATCAATGATATCAAATTTTAGATTAGTACGAAAATTATCGGCAAATTGCAGAGAACATTTTAGTAATAAATGTAAGACGAACTAAACGTTGCTACAGTTAAAATTGTTATACTGTGTGAGTTTGTAATATAAACATTGATGAAGCTCACGAGAACCATGTTGACGATGAAGGAATGAATTTTTCGAAGGACACAGCTGCCCAGGAAAAGTTATGAACGGTCAATTTTATATTTTCCAGGTGTCACTACTTATCATATAACGTGATCCTAGCGTAGCCATATGAGGATAGTGGATAAATCATCTTTTGCTCGTTAGATATCGAGCACACTTTGACTAACGAGCCGTTATAACTTAGTGGTAACTTTTAAGTTATACTAACCTGTTCCGGGACAGTTTCTAAATATCTAGTGTGGAACAATACAAGACCTTTCAACCTACAAAGTAGAAATTGAAGGAAATGAAATAATTTCAATTATAATTTTTTAGGATAATTATGCAATCTCGTTTAATCTTCCAACCTACACACACATATGCAGGTATAGAAGGTTATGCAATCGGCTTTTTTTCATTTTGCGTGTGCGTGAGTGGGTGTGTGTGTGTGTGTGCGGAGCGGGTGTGTGTGCGTGCGTCTCTGTGTGTGGGTGGGTAGGTAGGTGCGTGCCTGAGTGAGTGAGTGAGTTAAACGGATATTTTCTTCTTGTCTATTAAAATTATTAGGGTGTTTATATATCTCAATAGCTTCACAGTGTAAACGAACAGAATAATGAGTTTGTCTTGACAATATTTCCATATTGTCAAATTGAATGTCATGATTTAGATTATTTAAGGCATATTATATATCTTATAATTAAAAAAAGGCATAATGATACGTCTTGATTTTGATTTTAATTTTGAATTTTGGTATGTCTAGGCTTTTTGTTGTGTTTTCCCTAGATCTTGAAGCAAATTCTTTACCAATTGTATGTTAAATTACCACCGCACTATAATTTAACATAAGTAGTTGAAATTAAGATTAAAATTAAAAAATTACAAAAAACGTTCTGCATTATGCTTTTCATTGTTAATAACACTTGCAATTATTGACAAAGATGTCTCTTTGTTAGATTAACTGGATTATTTTATTTGATGTCATGTTTACATTTGTGGATACTTCTATCATTTTCAAATTGAAGTTTTCCACAACTTTACACTTACATCATAACTTGATTAAATTTTGTTAAATATGTTTTTTTGGCTGACATTTTCCATTGTTAGCCTTCGCCGTTAGAGGGTGTTCTGATTTCTCATATTTTCATACAGTTCAACAATATTTAATTTTTAATGACCAAGTTATTCTCTACTAAAAATTAATTGTTTAGTTGGCTTTACATGTTTCTCAAACTGTTAGTGTTTGTGTGTGTGGGGGGTGAATGCGTGTGTGCGTAAATGTGTGTGTGTGAGTGCATGGGTGTATGAGTGTGTGTGAGAGTGTTTTTGAGTGTATGTGAGTATGTGAGTGTTCGTGAATGTGTGTGAGTGTGTGTGAGTGCGTGTGAGAATGTTCGTGTGAGTGTATGTGAGTGTGTGTGAGTGTGTGTGCGTGTGTGTGATTCTGTGAGTGTGTGTGTGGGTATCTGTGTGAGTGTCTGAATGAGTGTGAGTGAGTGTGTGATTGTGTGAGTGTGTGTGTGTGTGAGTGAGTTAGTGTGTGTGGGAGTGTGTGTCGGTGTGTGTGTGAGTGTAAGTGCGTGTGTGTGAGTGTGCGCGAGTGTATGAGTGCGTCTGAGGGTGTGCGAGTAAACGAGTGTGCGCGTGTGTATTTGTGTGCTTGCGTGATTGCGCATGTGTGTGCGAGTCCTTGTGAGTACTTGTGTGTGCTAGGGTGTATTTGTTTATGCATGTGTGGGCTTGTGTGTACCTGTGTCTGCTTGTGTGTGCTAGTGACTGAGTATGTGTGTGTGTGTGTGAGAGAGAGAGGTGTGAGTGAGTGAGTGTGTTGTGTGTGTGTGTGTGTGTGTATGTGAGGTTGTGTGTGAGTCTGTGTTAGTGTGAGTATGAGTGTGTGTGTGAATGTGTGTGTGTGACAGTGTTTGTGAGTGTGTGTGGGTGTGTATGTGTGAGGGTGAGTGTGTGTGGATGTGTGGGTCTGTGACTGTGCCGGTGTGTCTGTGTGTCTGCGCGTGTGTGTGTGCGTGCGTATGTGTGCGCGCGTGTGTGTGTATGTGAGGTTGTGTGTGAGTCTGTGTTAGTGTGTGTGTGTGACAGTGTTTGTGAGTGTGTGTGGGTGTGTATGTGTGAGGGTGTGTGTGTGTGGATCTGTGACTGTGCCGGTGTGTCTGCGCGTGTATGTGTGCGTGCGTATGTGTGCGCGCGTGTGTGTGTGCGCCTGTCTGTGTGTGTGTGTGTGCGTGCGTGTGCGTGAATGTGTGTGTGTGTGTGAGAGTGTGCGTGTGAGTGTATATGAGTGTGTGTGTGGTGTGAGTGAGTGTGTATGTGATGTGTGTGTGTGTGGGTGTGAGTGTGTGTGTGTGGGGGGGGGGTGTCAGTGTGAGAGTCTGAGTGTATGTCAGTGTGAATGTGTGTGTGAGTGTGCGAGCTTGAGTGTGAGAGTGTGTGTGAGTGTGTATGTGAGTGTGTATGAGTGGGTGTGTGTGTGTGTGTGTGTGTGTGTGTGTGTGTGTGTGAGTGTGTGTGAGTGTATGAGTGTGTATGTAAGTGTGTGAGTATGTGAGTGTGTGTGCGAGTGTGTGAGTATGCGAGTGTGCGTGTGTGTGTGTGTGTGTGTGAGTTTGTGAGTGTGACAGTGTGAGAGTTGTGTGTGTGTGTGAGTGTATGAGTGTGTATGTGAGTGTGTGAGTATGTGAGTGTGTGTGTGTGTGTGTGGAGTGTGAGTATGCGAGTGAGTGTGTGTGAGTGAGTGTGTGTGGGTGTCTGTGTGCGTGCGTATGTGTGCGCGCGTGTGAGTGTCTGTGTGTGTCTGCGCCTGAGTTTATGTGTGTGTGTGTGCGTGCGTGTGTGTGTGTGTGTGTGAATGTGTGAGTGTGAGAGTGTATAGGTGTATGAGTGTGTGAGAGCGTTTTTGAGTGTATGTGAGTATGTAAGTGTTCGTGAATGTGTGTGAGTGTGCGTGTGAGTGTATATGAGTGTGTGTGTGTGTGTGTGAGTATGAGTGAGTGTATGTGAGTGTGTGGATGTGCGTGTGTGGGTGTGTGTGGGGGTGTCAGTGTGAGAGTCTGAGTGTGTCAGTGTGAGTGTGTGTGTGTGAGCTTGTGAGTGTGAGAGTGTGAGTGTGTGTGAGTGTGTATGTGAGTATGTAAGTGTGTGAGTGTGTATGAGTGGGTATGTGTGTGTGTGTGTGAGTGTGTATGTGAGTGTGTGAGTATGTGTGCGAGTGTGTGAGTATGCGAGTGTGTGAGTATGCGAGTGTGTGAGTGAGTGAGTGTGAGTGTGTGTGTGTGTGTGTATGAGTGTGTGTGTGTGTGTGAGTGTGTGTGTGTGTGAGTGTGTGGTGTGTGAGTGTGTAGTGGTTGTGAGTGAGTGTGAGTGTGTGTGTTGTGTGTGTGAGTGTGGTGAGTAGTGTGAGTGTGTGTGTGTGTGTATGTGAATGTAAATGTGCGATGTGTATGTGAGTGTAGTGTCTGAGGTAGTGTGGTGTGTATTAGTCTATGCTTGTGTGCGCATTGTGTGTGCTTGTGTGCATGTGGGTGCTTCCGTGTGCTTGTGCGTGTTTGTGTGCTTGCGTGAGTGCGCTTGTGCTTGTGAGTACTTGTGCGTGCTAGGGTATATTTGCTTATGCTTGTGTGTACCTGTATCTGCTAGTGAGTATGTATGTGTGTGTGTGTGTGTGTGTGTGTTGTGTGTTTGTAAGTGTGTGTGAGTGAATGTGTGTGTGTGTGTGTGGTATGTGGTGTCTGAGGTTGTGTGTTATGTTGAGTGTACTGTATTGTGAGTGGTTGTGAGTGTGTGTGTGGTGTGTGTGGTTGTGTGTGTGTGTGTGTGTGTGTGTGTGATGTGTGTGTGTGTGTGTGTGTGTGTTGTGTCTGTGTGTTGTGTGTTGTGGTTGTGTGTGTGGTGTTTGTGTGTGTGTGTGTGATGTGTGTGGGTATGGTGTGTGTGACTGTTTTTGAGTGTATGTGTGTGTTCGTGAATGCGTGTGAGTGTGAGTGTGTGTGTGTGTGAGTGTTTATTTTATTCAATAGAGGTATCAATTGTTTAAATGTTTCTTTAATCGTAACTAAGACGCTTACTTTGATATAACCAATTTGAAGCAGTATTGGAGGATTTACAGTTATTTTAGATGTGCAGAATATATATATATATATATATATATATATATATATATATATATATATATATGAAGTTGATGTCTTCCGGGCTTGGTCTCGCGTAGATTCTCCTCTATGGTTCTTAAAAGAACCGATGTTGAAATGACGACGTTTCGGCATAACCTCATCTGCCATTTTCAAGTCTTTGGATTTACAGATATTTTAAATGTGTAGATAATTGTACAGAATATGTATATGTATGTATGTATATATATATATATATATATATATATATATATATATATATATATATATATATATATATATATATATAATGATGATATGTTTGAGTGTTAAATATGATGGTTATAAAGAAATAAAATTCATAATAGAGATTATAATAGGATTAGAGTTAGTATGATGAAATTAGTTAAACATAAATGTAAGATCGCAAGTTACATAGGTTTATAGTAACATATAACTGAGTACATATGTAGTTGTACAGCACATTGTGAGCTTAATGATTCAAGTTTTACAATTATTACATTTTAATCATTGTTGTACGAAAGTTCACATTAATAGTTTCCGATCACCTTGGGAAGATATAAATTATGTATTTTCTGCAATATTGTTCACCATATACACTTGGAAAAGGTAAAGCCTGTTCTGGTAGCTTAATCTGCTTCAATTCTAAAATAAAAGAAAATGAATGACTAAAGTTAACGATAAAGACAATATTAAAAAGATTCATATAAGTTATGAAATTATGAAGAATAATACTGAACAATTAGTGTAAAAGTAACTTACAGTTGTGTTAAAAGGAAGTGTAACCACATAATTTAACATTGTTGGTGCAGATTAACTAAATCTGTTGTGAAGATAGGTTATGGACATTTTGAACTCCGATTGTGAGATAGTATTTTTCATTGTTGTGTTTTTAAGTTAAAGTTAGTGTGACTTTATGTTTTTTGGGTCAGAGAATGCAAATATGACCATAGTTTTCCTGTAGATATTAGAATAAGTAAATTTCTGTGTGCAAAAATGCATCATTAGGATAATTATCATACCAAAATAGTTTGAAAGCGGAACAGGGCAAATGGGGCATCATTTTAAAGGAAATTTGATGTAGAATTTAATGCCTATAATAGTTTTAAGGTGTATCCTTGTATAACGAAGATATTTGTAAAATTCATAAATTGTAAATTATAGAAAATGTTCAACCAATCAAAATTAAGATCAGCTTTGTTTGTATGCGTAGTAGGTCCAATCAAAATTGGTATTTTAGAAAAAAATGATATTACATTTGTAAATCTCTTACTAACAAGGTGAAAGCATGTTACTTTTGTTCCTAAAAAAATGTAATAAGAATTTAAGATTGGTAAGTGTTTCGCAAAAGTTAAACTATTTAAAACAAAAGTGAGGTTAGCGTAATAATAAGTGAATTGTTAAATGGATATTTGGATGGAATTATGAAATATTGTTATGGATTTTTTTTAATATAAACAAAATTAATTAAACATAAAAACCCGAGTTATTAATTTCATAGAAAGTCGAAAAGTTTTAATAAATTAAAAATTGAATGCAGATAGTTATTGCATTAAAATTATGCAATATTAAAATAAAGTGCTCATGGAAAAAGTTAATAAGTAACGTACCTGAAGAAGCTCATGGTCGATAACAGTCACCGGTGTACAGTCAATACGAACGCTTATCACTAAGCATATAATAATATTACTTCAGTTTAAAATAAAATCAAATTATGGTTACAGTAACAGTAATTTATTTCATTGTTCAACCATGGAACGCACAATGCACATATTTAACATCAGTATTTACAAACAGATATCCGCATGCTCGCAATGTGTTGTACAGTTGCTTATTATACTAGGTAGCGCAAAATTAATCATCCAACTTTGTTTTTGAATAACTTTTTTACTAAATAAAACAAAATGATTTTGAGCGATAGAAATCTTTATTTGGACCTTTACAATTTTTTCTGTTAAGTGGAAAAGATGATATCCGTCAAGTGGCTGCTGCCAGTGTTGATACACATTTGTGCCCGTTTTATCGTATTTTCCATGACTTTCCACAAGATTTCCGATGATAACTGTTCGCATTCCTGTCGAATATTCTCCTTAAGGGCTGCGATTGTCTGAGGCTTGTTGGCATAAACCCGCGACTTCAAATAGCCCCAAAGAAAGAAGTCTAGAATGGTTAAATCGGGCGATCTTGCCGGCCATGCCAAATCGCCAAAACGGGAGATTACGCGACCATGAAACGCTTCCTTCACAAAGTTCATTGTGGCTCGTGCTGTGTGCGGTTACACCGTCTTGTTGAAATGTTCACCAAGCCCCGCTCTTCCATTTCCGGCAGTAAGAAGTCGTTGATCATGCCCTGTAGCGTTCTCCAGTAACAGAGACCGTATTGCCGATGGCGTCCTCAAAAAAATACGGCCCAATCACTCCTCCCGCGTGAACGCCGCACCACACAGTGGCTTTGATTTTCAGTGCCCCAGAAACGAAGATTTTGCTTATTGACGTAACCGCTTAAGTGGAAATGCGCCTCGTCGCTCATAATAATTTTCGACACAAAATCGTCCTCTTCGTTGTTGAGATCGAGGATGGCTTCACAGTAATTCACACGCGACTGACGATCAGCAGGCACTAACTGATGCACTGTTTGCACTTTGTACGGGAACATGTGCAAGTCTTTCACTAAAATTCGTCTGGTGATGCCCAATTTCGTGGACTGTCGTCTGGTCAATGTTTCTTTGTTCTCAGCGACATCGGCAGCCACAGACGCGATATTCTCGGCCGAACCACCAGTCCGGTGGCGGCCACGCCCTGCAAGGTCTCGTGTGGTTCCAGTCTGTTCGAGTTGAGTAGCTAAACGCCGGAATGTTTGCCCAGTTGGCGCAACACGATTACGAAATCGACGTCGAAATTTACGCTGCGCTAACACCACCGACCGACACAATTATTCCACACTCTTGCGAAGTTAGCGCTCCATTGCTTGTCTGTTTGTATACTGCAGCTTTCTAGTTCACAAATGTCAAATATGCTTGACGTACGACGCCATTTGCAATAATTATATCTTCCGATAGGGTGATTAATTTTGGGCCACCTAGTACAAGGTGTTTGAGTAAAATAATTCAAGTTGAATTAAAATTTAATTGCAAGACAGTAAATGAGTTCTTATAAACTTAATATGAGTTTCTATTCTCAAATTATCATAACAATACAAAAGTTTAATATAAATAATAAAGTAAATATTATCATATATATATATATATATATATATATATATATATATATATATATATATATATATATATCATTCTAACCGTTGTAGTGGAATATGCACAAAATGAATCATACAAGTGAGACCGAAATACTTGTAATAGTTGCAGTTGTACTCACTTATTTAACTATAAAAAACAAGGCCGAATAAAAACTTGGCACCTAATAGAGAAATAAGCATAATAGAAAAGAACTGTAGTGACAGTATTTTAGTGTTGAATGGGCCTTGCATGCTCAGTTTTATGTTATGTATTAAAAACCAACCGTTTTATTAATATGTTTTATGTCTAAATAGAAATACACAAAAAAATGCGAACAGTAAATAGGTATCACATAGTAAATTAATTTGATTCAGAAATATAACCACTTATTTAAGAGGTAGAAGAAACAAAAAAGAGACATGAATTACGTAGAACTAGAAAATTATCAAAACAAGGGTTGTTATTTTTTATCAAGGGGATATTTTGTAACTAGAAAATACCCTTTTCTTATTACGTATCGGATGGCGCAGTACCAGGGAAAGTAATAAGTTCCCTTTTAAAGCAGATCTTACAAAGATATTGGATTCATTCCAAAAGTAATTGATTGTGATCAAGGAAACAGTAACAGAAAAGCGTTGGCGTCCCTGTGGGCTACAAGATGACATTAAACATATATGTCGACGGCAATCAAGTATCATGGAACGATTTTGTGGACACGTGTAAGGATGATACACATAAATCCATCTACATTTCAAAAAATGCGTGTGAAATACGCAATTCAGCAGCTGGTGCAATTTCAACATGTATATTATACATTATTTTATTTTTATCATTAATCATTAATTGCATGTATTATTTTCATTGTTTACTCTCTACTGTACCGCACATATTTATTAAATTTATTTGTAATAATTATATTTATACCATTATGCAATAAATGGACATAATTTGAGGAGTAGGTACAAACTTGAATGTTCCTGTATAAAAATAGATATATTTATTTTTGGCATCAATTCAAATTTTTTATCAATATGTAACATATTATAAAATTGCTAAACATCCTCCATCAATAGGCAAACAAGATCCTGTAATCATACTGGCTTTATCGCTCAATAAGAATATCACTGCATTCACTACTTCTTCTACTTCAGCAAACCTAAAAAAATTAATAATAATGAAATCTATAAACAACACTTTTTATTTTAAACATATATCGCACATGCATTTAAAATGAGCCATTTTCAATTCCAAACACAAAAAATCTGATGTGGCCTGCACATCACTTTCGTATTCCTGAGCCATATTACTTTGCAAAAGATTAAATAGGGAATCAGACGGGGTACGACTATTTTTAAACAATCGTATATCCTCTTATTACTTGCTCAAAAAAGAAAGTTTTGTTTCTTATTTACACCTAATTAACCTACAGTACTTATTTAAAATACTTAGCTTTTTTGGGTTTTCAATGGTGTATTTTTGTATTAATGTTTTGTTATAAAATATTTCAAAGTTCTTTAAGATGTTGAAACAAATTATTTGTTTCAACATCTTAAACATCAAAACGTTTAGATTTGTGTAAAACATTAATACAAAAATACACCATTGAAAACCAAAAACAGCTAAATATTTTAAATATGTGTAACAATGTTGAAAGTTTTCATTTTTATACAGTGCTTGTTGCACTTAATAACAACATATTTGAAACAGTTTTATAACACGACAGAAACCTGCAACTTATCAAAGTATTCCAAACAATTCAAAAGTTGGTATTATTTTAATGGCGGTGACTAGGCGTACGTGAAAATTATAACCTCAATCTGTCTAAAGATGGAAACAAAACAGGAAAATTAAAATCTATGGTAACCTAGGATTCTTGCAATGTATTGTAGATTAACGTAGCTTGGATCCTACATTACCGTAGATTCTAATTTTCCTTTTTATTTCCATTTTTTTTAGACAGATTGAGGTTATAATTCGCCCAATTTCGCGTGCACCTAGTCACGGCCTATTTTAATAACCATTTTTCAAATTATAATTTTAAACCGTTGATAGAATAATTAATATTGTAGCATTAGTAAAAAGATGGTTTACTTTGTATTGGAATTCATATTCTGTATGGAAAATTTCAAACACGTTTTTCATTTAATTCAATCTATATAAATCGATACGAACACATCCAGTAAATACAATTACTCTATCATGAATGTAGCATTAACTTTGTAAAATGATTTGTAAATATACATTATGTTCATATTCGTATCAAATACATAATTGTAAATTTAACCTTCAAGCAATCTACAGTTAACCAATACAAAAGTATCAATATTACATACCACAAGAAACCAGATAACATAACAATACATTATTCACGACAGAAAACATATGGGTAAAGCCCTTAAAAGTTCAAATACAAACATAATAGGAACAAATAAAACAAAAAAAGAACAAAATTTACAAATGGTAAATTTCGTCAAAAGACTTAGGAATAGTATCTAAGGCACTGGCTGCATTCCCATGTTGAATTGTAATACCAATTCGCTGTTTAAGAAAATCTCCACATTGAGGAATGTGAATTATGAACAAAAGTTTTGAAATTCCTTTTAATCTAGTGTAGCTCACTTGCAGTAATGGCATCTACACATGTAACCTTCTAAACAAGAGTTTTCCCTTTTTCCATAGACGTCTGGACGCATTCCGTCAGATCTAACAATACCATTTAGCTCCAGTGAGCGAGGGACATCAATTGAAGAGAATTTTCTTTTAATAGTCATTTATAGAACTGTCGCACTCCCTCGATAATTTATACCCTAATGTCCATTCTTCTGGACAAGTGAACCACAAACACAAGTATGTGGACCGCAAATATCAGAACCGATCCTTCAATGCACATGCTATTTGTAATGCTCTGTTATCAAGCAAGGTTCCCAAATTAGCGCAAGGCAAATCATAAATCCAATCACCATATTCTTTATGGGAACTATCAGATAATACTGCTTGATTTGGAAAACTACTAGATTTAAGTAAAAAGTCAAATTTATTTTATACCGAAAGCAAATCCCGTTATTTTTGTTTATTTGGTGTATTTACGGCGATACAGTAGTCAAACATTTAGTGCTTCAACTTTGTAAACAATCTCAAAATCGAAAACAGATGGATACAGGATTGAACCAATGAGATTATTTGACTTCTGATGCAAGAAATACAATATCTGAAATTTTATGAACTCCCAAACTATCGTGAGAAATTGGAAGAGTTGCTTAATTCCAAGATTTATTTGTAAAATTAATGTTGAGGATACTTTCTAAAACCCAAAACAGTTTATTATCAAAAGCTTTACAAATATTTTGAAACTTTCATAAGGAACGACGAAGTAAATAATTAAATCTAGGAAGCCAGAAACACAGTCACATTAATTCTCGTTCAAACAGTCAACAAGAGAGTTATCTAGTAACGGTACCCCTAATAAGTATAAAGTTTTACTAGATACACAACGTATACCAGGCATACCTTTTTCACAATATTCTAAAGTTGAAATGCTTTATTATCAAGAGAATTTTGGATAAAAAAATGTCACATTTTTCAAAATTCACGCACAAACCTGATTTAATCTAAAACATACATGAAATCATTCATGACTTCAGCAGAGCCTGCAACAGTAAGTACCCTCATCATTAAGAGAACAAGAAACTTTGTTAATTAATGGATAAATCGCAAAAAAAATTGCAGGATCAAGAGATCTTCACGTTGGCAGTCTATAGTTGACAAAATGTAATTGTTAAAAATTAAATGTGTGGGTTTTGAGTAACACTGCCAGAGAAATTTGTACAACTGTGGAATTTTTTCCTTTGCATTGAAGAGAAACGCGTCGCGTTCAATAGAATTAAACATGTTCTTTAAATCTATTTTCAACATAATTTGTTTGGAAGAACAAGGGGAAATAAAAGCTCTTTCAGAATGCACTGCAGCTTCACAGCTACACAATAGTACCAGGCTGTTTCGGCTGAAAGTGGTCTTTCAAGTTAGCCGAAATAGAACCGTAACCTACTTTAGCAACAAGGCGTCTAACGATAGAGCCGATTGCTATAGGGCGAATTCGACTATCTATTAATTTAATTTAATGCAATTAAAAGTATTTGCAAATTGGCTTCATATAAACAATATCACAGGTTTTTGTATATAGATTATAGTCACATGTTCGTGAAATAATGTGATTCCCGTATCCAAACGTTAACACGTATCAGTAGTTCCGTATTTTTAAAATATGACATTAATTATACATTGAACCATTACTTACGTAATTTTTTTTTGTGTACAAAATAGTAAATTTTTACACCAATCCTTCTGTCCCACGAAAAGGAATAACTTTAGCATATTTATATTACTCAAACATTAATAATTCATGTATCTTTTAATTAAAACCAAATTCCTTTTGGATGAAAGCAGAGCGACTGGGTTTCCCTTTACTAATTGTATACAGAGGTAATAAAAGCGAGGCGCACAGTATTCCACCACCTTAATGCGTTTTTTTTTAATTGCCTAATATACTTTTATGTAATAGATACTTGCAGAAATATTAGTTATGACAAGTAATTTAAATTAAAGCTGGTAATCGTTATTGAATAACCGTCCGTTGAGATTCATAGCCGTATAAATTTATTTAAGTTAAAGCAAGCGTATTTATTAAAAATCAATCATTGGTGAGTACCGTGTTTAAAGAGCGACCTTCGTCTGTATTCAGAACGGCTCTCCCGTCCGAATAAACTATAATCTTAGGAGCATCTTCAACTGACGTTTTGGGACGTAAAGATACCTTTCAGTCGTAGAGATTCAGCATTGACTTAAAGACATTTGATTGGGTGGCGCTCGAGGCATTCCGTTTCAGACCTTAAAGAGGGGGAACCGACACCCGTATTCATTCCCAAGGGTTGAGAAGTCCGCGTAATATTAAATATTTATCAAATACAAATATATTTTTCCGCTAATACATTAAATACTTGCAAGCGAGTTTAAAATACTTTTGAGTAATTAAATTACGTAGTTTCTTTATTTATCGTTTATATGTTTATGTGTAACAATTCACTTATCGTCCTTAGTAAACGGTAATATCTTTAAGAATTACTTGAGATGTTAAAACATATTTCATAAATTTAACATCTCAAGTAATTCTTTAACATATTACCATTTACTGAGGACAATAATTGCAACTGTTATGGAAAAACGTTTAAATTTATATAAAAGGTAAATACAGAAAAGAGAAGTATTTTAATTGTGTGATAATCGTGAAAGTTTACATTTTCATATATCTAAGCAAGTTTAATTTGTGTACCTGTGAGAGCAAGCGACTAATATCGTTACAGTTTTCCAGATGTAATAAAAGACACTCCTGTCATTCCCCTGCATAAGTCTGGTGAACGAATTATAAGAAATACATATTGCCTATTTATTATGTTTAAATAACGATTACAATTATCGTCCTCGTTAAACGGTAATATGTTTAAGAATTACTTGAGATGTTAAAACATATTTTATAAATTTCTTATCACATTCACATCTCAAGTAATTCTTAAAGATACATAAAGAAATTACATGATTTAATCACCCAAAAGATAATTATTTTAATTATGTGTGATAATCGTGAAAGTTTACGTTTTCATATAACCAAGCGAATTTAATTTATGTACCGCACCGGTGAGAGTTGACTGCAGGAGTCACCTACTAATACCTTTACGTTTTTCAGATGTAAAAAACGGTTCTGTTATTCTCCTGCATAGGTCTGGTGAAAAAATTATAAGAAATACAGGCCTATTGGCTATTGCCTATTTATTACCTATCTCTAGTGTTTGAAATTGCTATTCATGTATAAATGTTAAATTATTTTGAAAACAACGTTTTTTATTATTGTCAATTTGGTATTAGAAATATAAAACGCACAGTAGATGCAATGACTAACTTGTAAGTAATTTATTAAATTGGTTTGAAGGAGGGACCCTTAATGATTTCTCAAAAGCATATGACACACATTCAAAAAGTTACAGTCTTATGATTTTAATGGAAATAGTTTGAAACAATTCCCTTTATCTTTGTCAAATATGTTTCACCTTGTAGTATTTAAGAGTATTGTTGCAATAAATTATGCCCAAGGGTTCATTTTAGAGGCCATTACTATTTTTAATGTATTTTAACTGTTTGTAATTAAGTGAGTGCTTGCAAAATATGATTTTATACTACATTAATTGCAAAAGAGAAATAACTACAACATATTTTTTCTCAAAAAAATTAGTTTAAATAATGAAGAATCTGAAACAATGTGTCATCCATATTCACATTAAAATATAAAATAAGACATTACCTATGTAAAGGAATTCTAGATTTCATGGGACCTGCTTTTATAGGATCTGACCATGCTGCACGACCTAATCCTGTTAAAACAACAGTAGGATTAACACAATTTACTCTAATATTATGTGGGCCCAGCTCTAGGGCACAAACTCTCATAAAACCATCTAATGCAGCTTTGTGCTGCAATAAATTGCATGGTCCTGTATGCCACGCAATGACGCTTGTGAAGAAAGTGTAACGATCGATCCCGGAATTTTCCGTTGTAATAAATTTCTGGATACAATTTGTGTTAGATTTACAACACTTTTATAATTAAGTGCAAACAATCTAAAGGGAAACAGATATTACTTGAAAATTGTAATAAATTGCCTTACTCATCAACATGTTTTTCAGTGACATCCACCATTGGTTCTAATATATTAAAACCAGCATTGTTTACTAACAAATCAATGTCACCAACATTCTCTAAAGCATTTCGAGTTGCTGCCCAATCTGCCAAATCAACCGAAATTACACTAATTGAAGAATGTTGTTTTTTTAATGAATCTTAAAATGCATTTTTATTTAGTAGATAAAATATTTTCGAAATATAATAGTTTACCTAAATCATTTTTATCTCTACCAATTCCTATTACTTTAGCACCACAATTTGCAAGTTGCAGTGCAATGGCACGTCCAATTCCTTAAAATTTTGAATTTAGGCTTTTACAATCATACAAAGAAACAATGTACCTTTACTAGCTCCAGAAACTAACGCTGTTTTTCCAGTAAATGAAATTTCCATTTTTTAATTGAAAAAATATAATCTAGAATAATTATATAATTAGGAGTATACACTTTACTACGTATGTACTTGATAAACACAAGGTCAATAATAACTTATCATCCTAGTTGATCAAGATACAAAAAATATATAACATTACCAATCTTCAAATTGCAAATTAAATACACGACTTCAACAAGAACTGTTTATAAAGTGAGAACTAGGTAATATATGATTGTTACAATAGTCTGACCATAAAGAGGTATAAACTAAACAGTATTCTCATGCTATTATTATTTTATATGCTTGTATTTGATTGCACATTTATTTAAATTTCAACAGTTATTTTATCACAGCATATCCATAAATAAGTAAATTAATTTATATAACTGATTATATAAAAATTAGTTAACCAAATAAGTTTATCTTATTGAAAAATTACAAAATAATGCAGATATTTATAATTAACTCTGCACCAACACGTAAATAATGAGGTTATATGTAAATAATGTCAAATAAATTGCTACAATGTACAGGTAAAATCATGATATAAAAAGGCCAGGTGTATAGCAACATGCATAATGGCCAATCGAAAAAAAATAGACAGCCAATCAAAATTTATCCAGAATGTAGCGCCATATTCAAATGCAGAATTAATCACACAAATTTGTAATACATAATACAAAATTATAATAATCATAAATTAAATAGCAGAAGGTTAATTGCATCCAAATGCTAATAATGACAAAGTCATAGTAATATGTAAATTGTGAATATCAAAAATCTTTTATTGTATGTATGTTGGAAGTTTGAATAATTCACAATTCACTTATTAGTTATTACTATGAAGTACGACTGTGCCATTATTAGCACTTAGATGCAATTAACCTACTTCTCTTTAATTTACATTCATTTAATTGCCTAAAAAGCAACTTTTCTATATTCCAGTCTTGTGGGCCTTTATGACACTTGAAAAATTCAATCATGCAGGCACCTTGCCAGAAAAGTGACTGGTTACAAATATATATTGAATTATATAACATCAACACTAATAAGGGACATACAGTTTAGGATTGAATCGAGTGGAACTAGCTCCCTTGATAGCTCAGATAGTTAAGAGCCCTACTCTAGATATGTAGTGGTCATGGGTCTTGCCGACACCTTGCCACAAAAGTGACTGGTTACATAAATCTTATAATTTATCTTAGATTAGGTAAATGTCCAGGTGATTTATACATGTTGCTTTTTGTATTTTGGATAAATTTCTGATTGGTGGTTACTGCGCATTTTGAAGTTGCTACACCTGGTCTTTTTACATCATGGGTGAGATAAACTATCAAAAAAAACACTATGGGTTTATATATTTTTAGATAGGCACATGACCATGAAACAATAGTAATAAGCTTTACAGTAATTGAAGGTATGTGTACAATCTCCAAAGTAACCAAACACATAAAAATCAGAATAAAAATTGTTTCAAAAACCTAAACTGTGTGCCTTTCAGTTAATTAACTTTTTTGTTATTAACATTTTTATATCCACTTACACACTAATCTATGAAGTAAATACTTAAAATTATGGCTTATTGAAATATAAATGCACTGTTTAGCAGTTTGTTACACACACACTTTTCGATTTTATTGGCTATGGTACTTAAATGATCAAATGATCACATACATGATATAACGATATTAATGAATAATTTCTGAGAGGACAGTTAAAAGTTAATTTCCGTTAGTAAAGGCATTGCTACGTATATGGTAAAAGCATATATATATAAAAAATATGACTACCCATCATTCTTATTAATACGAGGCGGTAAATAGAGAAAGGTGTGCCATGTTTCTAACCTCAATCTGTCTAAAGTTGAAAACAAATACCTGCATCAAAACACGGCACACCATCCTCTATTTACCGCGTTCTATTAATACGTGCAAAAATATTGTTTTTCATCAGACGTCAATAAAAGATGACATTTTAAACTTCACCTGACAACGTTAAAGTTTGGCATTTTCACCGGCGGCTGCAAAAGTCTTTTGCATCCCCTCGCAGCGGATGGAAAAGTAATGTAAGTTAATAACTCAAACGCCCAATTTGGAAAACAACGAAAACAAATTTATTGTTTAGAGTTATAAACATTAAAAGTACAATGATTAAAACTAACATTTTCTCCAAAATAAAATCCGCCAGAGGTAACAGTGGAGGTCTCGCTGCGTTCTAAGGAAATGGTCTTTAATTCTTCCTCTTCTACATGAACTACTGTACTCTTAGCGTTTGCACTAGGTGCAAAAATTTTCAAGGCTGCCTCTTTTTTTGGTGCTAGAGAGTCTTCAATATAACGCTCAGCTACAGTGCTGGATTTCCAGCCACCATGGCGCTCAAACACATTAAATCTGCACCGCCGTCCATCAACAGTGTAGCTGGGGTTCTTCTTAGACAATGCCATGTGTATTCTGTATAGTTCGCTAATTTCAAGAAAAAAGCTACCTACGTAGGAACACTACATATTTTATGGATTCCCATCACCACTCTTGAGCATTTTCCATTTCCATATTTCAAAAAAAAATCGACGATCATTCATATCTCGTGGACGCAAAGCAACATATTTGTTGTATAAATTTAGGAAAGATTCCCCTACAACTGTAAATGATTTAATTTTTTTTTGTTTTGCTATCTGGAATTTTAATATGTAAGTAGAAGTAGGGCACCATGCGCAATACCGACTCTATAACAAGGCCGCAGCGCTGAATTGTGACATCACGCATTGGAGGCCTACCTCGGCACGGTTGTGCTGCATTACGTACGGGTATTTGTATTAAAATTTCGAACTTGTAATAGCGGAATTAATGTAATTACCAATAAATATAATAATCAAGGATATTTAGTTTAAACAAGATGCATTTAAAACTAATTTTACATTTTGTCTGTCTAAATTTGAGAGATATAATGCTTTTAAAATTAAAGTATGACCGAATTTTAATAATTTACTATTCTCCATTTCATACAGCTTTTTAACAGATTGAAAGCAAGCTTCTTCTTCACTACCTGTATTCCAATTTGGATAATTGAAGGTTTGCGACGGTTTTGAATTTAGCCAATTATTTCGAATACATTTTAAAATATGAACTGGATCAAATAAATAAAATAATGGTCTATTGATGTCATATGGATGTGTGTAAACAATACTAAGTATATTATCTTTAGAAAAGTGTTGCATTGCTTTCCTATTTATAGCATTATTGTCACTAATAACACAAAATACTTTAAATCCAAGTAATTATTACAGTTTTTATAAAAGTAAACGTGTCATGTGTCAACTGAGAAATTGGTGCGATATGAACTACTTCTTTAACTTTAGATGAAACACTAGATATCATAAAAACATATGCCGCATTTGCTAAATTAGTATTATTAGAAGCCATGCCGACTACATTGCCACCTTTATAATCTAAGTACGGTTTAATATAAACCATGGGGAAGTTAGCAATAACTTTCCATCCATAGATTTTCGAATGCTCATATTCCTCCTGAAATTCATTTTTATTGTTGTAGATGAATCTTTCTTTCGCTACTATTTATTCCGTTCGATACATTAAACTGTAAAGCATTTCATATAATTAAATAATTGACAGGATACCTTTTTTTTAAGGAAATAATTAAATTTCAAAGTTCAGCCATAACTTTTATATACGCGCGTTCAAAGAAATTCGATGATAATTCAAAAAGTACATCTTTTTTTTTCGTTAAATTTTCCAAAGAGATAGTTTAAGCAATAAGGAATACAATATCAAAAAATTAGGAGGCTGTTTTTTGTTTAAAGGGAATAATTTAATTTCAAAGTTCAGCCATAACTTTTATATACGCGCGTTCAAAGAAAATCGATGATAATTCAAAAAGTACATTTTTTTTCGTAAATTTTTCCAAAGAGATAGTTTAAGCAATAAGGAATACAATATCAAAAAATTGGGAGGCTGTTTTTTGTTTAAAGGGAATAATTTAATTTCAAAGTTCAGCCATAACTTACATACGCTCGTTCAAAGAAAATCGATGATAATTAAAAAAGTACATCTTTTTTTTTCGTTAAATTTTCCAAAGAGATAGTTTAAGCAATAAGGAATACAATATCAAAAAATTGGGAGGTTGTTTTTTGTTTAAAGGGAATAATGTAATTTCAAAGTTCAGCCATAACTTTTCACATTCCTTATGCAGTAGCTGTAAACACATGAGCTCTTGTAAATAAATCATTTCTTCAGCAATGTTGACTTTCGAAACAACAGCAAAGCAAAGGAATAATTTAAAAGACACTGCAAATGTCAATGTCAATATTCGGCGCTTAAAGGAACAGCCAGTTTCTTCTACTACACTGTAACATATAAGAACAACACATTCGACCAATGCCTATAAGTATAACTACCCACCACCAAACATGCCATGAATAATACAATATAAAGCACCCACCACCGAATGAAAAGTACCTTTGTGAACGTTTTTTTTTAATAAGTTTCTTCTTTTTTTTTTTTTTATTGAAAATCACCTATACTAAAATTTTTGTTTAATAATTTTTTTCTTTGTTTTTTATTTTATTTTTTTATTGAAAAGCACCTATACTATACTATACCAAATGCAAATAAATCGTTTTACTGTTATCCTGTTGCCAGCATGCATTTCACAATCCTACAAAACACGGTTGTTGCAATCCCTAAAATGCAGACCCTCTCAGTGGGTGTGGACGCAAGGATCCATTGCATATTCCTAACACATTTGAGCGCGGTTGTTGCAATCCCTAAAATGCAGACCCTCTCAGTGGGTGTGGGCGCAAGGACCCATTGCATATTGCTAACACATTTGAGCACGGTTGTTGCAATCCCTAAAATGCAGACCCTCTCAGTGGGTGTGGGCGCAAGGACCCATTGCATATTCCTAACACATTTGAGCACGGTTGTTGTAATCCATTGACGTACATTAATATTATTAATTTAGGCCATCGTTAGCGTTGTGTATTTTTTATTCGTTGTATTTTTTTTACGTTTTCTACTAAAGTAAGCTGATGATTATAGTAACAGCATACAATAATCATACCTATATTATCATTTGCACAGTTCACAAACGTAAGGATTTACAATTTCATCCAGACACGTTCTATGGCTATACCTTCTACATGTTTGACATAAAATTTCATTGTTGTTACCTCCACAGTAGATGCAATTATTTTCAAGAGATTCACTGTTAGCAATTATTAAATATTTCATATAAGTTCGATATTCATATGGATCAAAATTGTTTGAAAAGTTAATATTTTTCATTATACATTCTGCATAGTAACAATATATATATATATATATATATATATATATATATATATATATATATATATATATATATACTCCACAATTAAATTGATCGTCTTGAACCGGTAATTTTTTGTTGACTATTAACGAAAATGTATTGCAGTATTTTGTTAAATAGGGTCGTAATCTGTTATAAAATTTATCTGTATTTCGTTGAGTATTACCCAGTGGATCCAAAACTTGAAATACGCGTTTATTAACGTCTACAAAAATGAGTATCCAATGATCATTTTCCAAAATAGGTAAAATTAGTAAATTTTGGGTTTCTTTATTCTTAAAGGTATGGCCTTGTTTTTTTATTATAAAATCTGTCTCGTACTGTAAAAAAATCTTATAGGTGTGATTTTGTATTATTTTCAAAAATAAGTCTATAATTAGGTTGTTCAACCACATGTCTTGCTTGTTGTTGCGATTATTTAAGCAAGCATAGGTTGAATAAACAAATGTTTCGTTTTTGTATTTGGCAATAACATAATCTCTACTTAATTTTTTTACCAAAGGTTCGTTTTTGTTTTTATAAAAATCATCATCATTTACACTATTATTACTTGTTTCCGAGGTGATTTTACTTGATAGTTGAGTAATATTTTCTTCTTTAAACATTTTGGACAAAATTTGTTTTTTGAAAAAAGTATGTTTTTGTTTTTTTCTCGATTGCCATTTTTCTACTTCTTCCTTTACCTTACGCTTTTTGTTGGCACAACGACTTTTCTTTATTTCATATTTATGTTCCCTATGTTGCGCAACGACATAATTCCGAACTGTTCTTATAAAACGTGAACATTTTTGATGAAGTTTCCCTTGCATTAAATTGTTTTTTACAATATTGAACCAGTTCTCGACAAGAGCTTTAGAACTTCTTTTAAAACCGTGAAGCGCAGTCCACAGGGGAAGATACGGTATATAATGGTTTAATAAATATATACAAAAATCTTTATTATAACATATGTTTTCTATAAATGAATCGTCTACAATATCTTCAATGTTTTGAATTTCAAATAAAATGTTTGCAAAGTGCAAATAAAATTTATTTTGCAAATAAAATGAGCGTTAATTTCCGACGTCACTTTCTTCGACTTCCACATTTTCTTCAAAATTATTAATTGGGTTATCCATTCCTAACTTTAGTAAAGATAATTTAGAATAATTAAAAATTTTGTTTTCGTGTTTTTGACTTGTTAATATAAAAACATTTCTTAACGTACTTTGAATAGCATTGAAATTGGACATATTAAAAAGCGATGCTAAGATTTCCTTGAGAAAACGCTGTGCATTTTTGTTCGGAAAATATTTATTAACATCTCTTGCTAATAATTTCATTATATGGGCACAGCACAGTTTTAAAACAATAATGTTATTTAAATTTATATTAATGTCAAAAACTTTTTCAAAAAATATGTCACAATACTTTTGCAGAGTCATACAATTCCAAGTTTCACTGATTGCATTAATAAGAGCTAGACTAAAATCTGTGGTTACTGTTCTAAAAGCAGGCCATTTGTTTAAATTCCTTTTACAGTAGAATTTAAATTCTAACAGCCAGGACCCTATTTTTGACGTATTATGCCTACTCGAAATCATTTCGAAAATGGGCAAAATTCTGGAATGAGAACTTGCAATAACACCGCAATAATATAAAATTCTTTGTGCACCAATGTAAGGTTTTCTTACGACCGATCCTGTCGCGTCAAGATACAAGTCTGGTAGTTGTGCAGACCGATTTGAATCGTAGTGTAGGAAGTGTAATTGTTCTTTACTAAAAATGAAAACACAAAAAGGAATGGATACAGAGAAAATATGTTTATTTTCTGCTTGCATCATAAACATGTCAAGGGAATCATGCCTGTGTCTGTCATTCCTAGCTTCGTATTCTTTTTTTATTTTTTTATACACCTCGATCGATTTAACGTTTTTAAGATTTTTTGTCAAAGATAAATTGGTGATACTAGTTTTAATATCTTCTTGACGGACCTTTAGAATAGTAGATTTAGCTAACTTTTGGCCAAGAATTTTACGCTCAATACCTTTCACGTGCCTGGTTAACTGCTCTTCGTGACAATAATTAAGTGAGGTGCTATATGCAAGTATCTTTAAATTGTTACCTACAAAATCGCATTTTAATTTAAATTTTTTGCAATCTTCATGAGCACAGTAACCATAAATTACTATATTATTTTTATTATAATTAAGGGATTTAATGTTCAAAGTGTAAGTATTATTTATTTTTAAAAATTCTTTTGCTAGAACAGGTGCGTATGTACCTCTTATAAATTTAACCTTCCCATCTATATTCGACATGATGTTTTTTGATGATAGTTCACTTAATATGGTGGAACCTTCAAAATAAACATAACCAAGTAAATCACTATTATTTATACGTTTTGGAAAAATATTTCTAGAATGTACTGGTAAAATAATATTACAAATTGTGGAGTTACCAAAATGCTTTTGGATTTCGTGATTGACATCATTTGAAAAATTATTTGAAACATCAAGAGTTTTATTTAAACCACATGTCTCACTTTCGCTATCGTCGATAACATCGTCACAATCATTTGCATTGCTATCATGATTAATATGTAAATTTTCTTGGGATTTCATATCAAAAATACCGTCAATATTTATTATTTCATTTCTATATGAAACGTCTTCACCCTCATTTACCGGACTATTAGAAATTAGAGATTTTTTTGAGATATATTTACATATTTTTGAATGATTTCGTTTAATATGACTCAAAATGAAGTATTTTGACTTTGGATCATCTTTTCCTAAACAAAGTAATGCTGACTGAGATACTATATCATCCTTTAACGTCAATCGTCTTATTTGCAATGGAATCAAAGACAATTTAACAAAATAATTACCTAAAATAGTGGTTTTATCCGCCATTTCAATTGCCAGTGGAGAAAATTGTTACACAACCCAAACCTAAACGTGACCAAATCGTAAATTAAACATATTACAAAATAATTAATAAATTGATATACAAATAAAAAATAGAAATCGTTTTTTGAAACTGTAGATATTGATATCAAAACGTTACTCACGTTACTCAAGTTTGAAGCCAAGTTGCACTTTAAACATACAAGAAAACAGCAGTTCGCACTAACACACACAGTTCAATCAATACTAATATCAGTAATAACATTGTATTTCAAATCCTGACAAAACTTTCAATAAATACCTTTATACAAAAGATGAAGTCATTATGTAGATACCTTATTAGATAAACATAATCTTTGAATGCAATTATATTTTGTTAAAGAATGAATTGCTAATTAGGCCCGTTTGTCCGGTAATGAAGCTTTAAAGGGAAATTGCTGATAAAATCAATATGCAGAAAATGAAAATTCCATTATCTCTTGATGGGTAATTAGCCCGTCCGAATTATTCATAACGTCTAATTTATTTTTTTCCACCGAAATTTTGAAACTACTATAAATATCAGGAAACTTGGATTTCATTTTCTTACATTGCGCACCCTGAATACCGTGATTTTTTACAAAATTGGTTAATGTCTCTTCTGTAAGGTCTGGTTCGAGTGAGACTACTCACATACAAACTTTCTAACCTTGGAATACCTGTAATCTCTGCAATTGAAGTATTATTTCCTCTTATAGGGGAATCCCTGGTTTTACGTCGTTTTTTCTTAACTTTCATTACTAACAAACCTTCTAAACCTTTATACAGGGTGTAGCACTGCTCCGTAATGTTTCGATAACTAAATGTGGGTTGAGAAACAGAAAAAATTATCAAATCAAGGTTGCTTTGATTTACGAAAAAAAAATGTACTTTTTGAATTATCGATTTTCTTTGAACGCGCGTATATAAAAGTTATGGCTGAACTTTGAAATTAAATTATTCCCTTTAAACAAAAAACAGCCTTCCAATTTTTTGATATTGTATTCCTTATTGCTTAAACTATCACTTTGGAAAATTTAACGAAAAAAAAAGATGTACTTTTTGAATTATCATCGATTTTCTTTGAACGCGCGTATATAAAAGTTATGGCTGAACTTTGAAATTAAATTATCCCCTTTAAACAAAAAACAGGCTCCCAATTTTTTGATATTGTATTCCTTATTGCTTAAACTATCACTTTGGAAAATTTAACGAAAAAAAAAGATGTACTTTTTGAATTATCATCGATTTTCTTTGAACGCGCGTATATAAAAGTTATGGCTGAACTTTGAAATTAAATTATTCCCTTTAACCAAAAAACAGCCTCCCAATTTTTTGATATTGTATTCCTTATTGCTTAAACTATCTCTTTGGAAAATTTAACGAAAAAAAAA
The DNA here is from genome assembly GCA_036346205.1 of Vesta saturnalis. Classification (NCBI taxonomy): domain Eukaryota; kingdom Metazoa; phylum Arthropoda; class Insecta; order Coleoptera; family Lampyridae; genus Vesta; species Vesta saturnalis. Next base: position 1,961,669 of record JARFJB010001442.1, read on the forward strand.
GATGTACTTTTTGAATTATCATCGATTTTCTTTGAACGCGCGTATATAAAAGTTATGGCTGAACTTTGAAATTAAATTATTCCCTCTAAACAAATAACAGCCTCCCAATTTTTTGATATTGTATTCCTTATTGCTTAAACTATCTCTTTGGAAAAATTTACGAAAAAAAAAATGTACTTTTTGAATTATCATCGATTTTCTTTGAACGCGCGTATATAAAAGTTATAGCTGAACTTTGAAATTAAATTATTCCCTTTAAACAAAAAACAGCCTCCCAATTTTTTGATATTGTATTCCTTATTGCTTAAACTATCTCTTTGGAAAATTTAACGAAAAAAAAAAGATGTACTTTTTTAATTATCATCGAATTTCTTTGAACGCGCGTATATAAAAGTTATGGCTGAACTTTGAAATTAAATTATTCCCTTTAAACCAAAAACAGCCTCCCAATTTTTTGATATTTGATTCCTTATTGCTTAAACTATCTCTTTGGAAAATTTAACGAAAAAAAAAAGATGTACTTTTTTAATTATCATCGAATTTCTTTGAACGCGCGTATATAAAAGTTATGGCTGAACTTTGAAATTAAATTATTCCCTCTAAACAAATAACAGCCTCCCAATTTTTTGATATTGTATTCCTTATTGCTTAAACTATCTCTTTGGAAAAATTTACGAAAAAAAAAAATGTACTTTTTGAATTATCATCGATTTTCTTTGAACGCGCGTATATAAAAGTTATAGCTGAACTTTGAAATTAAATTATTCCTTTAAACAAAAACAGCCTCCCAATTTTTGATATTGTATTCCTTATTGCTTAAACTATCTCTTTGGAAAATTTAACGAAAAAAAGATGTACTTTTGAATTATCATCGATTTTCTTTGAACGCGCGTATATAAAAGTTATGGCTGAACTTTGAAATTAAATTATTCCTTTAAACAAAAACAGCCTCCCAATTTTTGATATTGTATTCCTTATTGCTTAAACTATCTCTTTGGAAAATTTAACGAAAAAAAAAAATGTACTTTTTGAATTATCATCGATTTTCTTTGAACGCGCGTATATAAAAGTTATGGCTGAACTTTGAAATTAAATTATTCCCTTTAAACAAAAAACAGCCTCCCAATTTTTTGATATTGTATTCCTTATTGCTTAGACTATCTCTTTGGAAAATTTAACGAAAAAAAAAGATGTACTTTTTGAATTATCATCGAATTTTTTTGAACGCGCGTATATAAAAGTCATGGCTGAACTTTGAAATTTAATTATTTCCTTAAAAAAAAAAGGTATCCTGTCTATTATTTAATTATATGAAATGCTTTACAGTTTAATGTATCGAACGGAATAAATAGTAGCGAAAGAAAGATTCATCTACAACAATAAAAATGAATTTCAGGAGGAATATGAGCATTCGAAAATCTATGGATGGAAAGTTATTGCTAACTTCCCCTAGGTTTAATATAATATGTATTTCATCCATAAGCAAAATTGTGTTTTTTTTCATTGTCTTTTAAATACTTAATAATAGTTTTAGCATGTACTAGAAATAAATTACGTTCATCTTTACTTGGGTCTGTTAAATGTGAGTTGCAAACCGTTTTGATAGTTTCGGGGTGTGGTCAAATTAAAGTTATAATGTCTTAAAAATCTGTATGCATGTGGACTAATTGTGAATAACAAAGATGACAGAATCATAATATTACCCGCTTAATACATATCCGAAAAGTGGAGCAACAACTTTTTTAAATTATTTTCATTATGCTCTTTAGATTTCAAATTATCCGTACCCAGTGACTCTATATGATCAAGTAAATCTTTAATTTCATCAATATTATTTGAAATAAATGGTGTTTGGATATTTCTTTCACTAGTAATAATAATAATACATATCTCCTGGCCATATAAATAGGTTTCTACTTTTAAATCAGAATTTATAGTAACTGCATAAGAAATTATTGGCCCAGGTGAATATATTATTTGATAAATTGTAATTTTATAGTCATTTATTATTTTATGCCACTTTAAATTTAAAGTAATGGTTAAAAATATGGTGATAAATTCTTTAAAACATGAGTAATTTCTGGATTGTTCAAAATTTAACATTTCCTGCATATTTAGTTCTATTGCCTGTTGCAAGTGTAAATCATCTAAATCTTTCAATTTTTCATCTCGACTTTTGCGATTTAATACATTTTTAGACAAATATCCAGGACGATTAGGAAATTGTGAAGGTACTGCGTTGGATTTTAAACGAGGGATTTTGAGAGGCACTGTTACAGATTGCCCCGTTTTAGAATCCTGGGCCGATATATTTTTAATAAAGTCACTATCTTTAAAATGTAATTGACACACCTTCGTATATTTTGTGTTAACAAAATTTCTCCGCGGAATAGCCGACAGCCATCTTTGCACTAACGGTGCATTAGATGGAAAACTAAACACGTGTACACGAGGGCCACTTTTATAATTTCCTTTACAATTGGGCACACAACACTTATTAGGCATTTTAAACTATTTCACTAATACTATTGTTAATAATGATTCACCATCTACTTTTAATTGGGCAAGACTTCTGCAAAATAAACAAACAAATGGTAAGTACAACGTATTCAAGTGCATACCGAACACAGGTGCAATGTGCATTTGCGCTATACCTACGAAGTCGGTAGTGCATTGCGCCGGATGGCCTCCGCATGCTGACGTCACAGGATCCTGACGTCAGAGCACTGCGGCCTTGTTATAGAGTCGGTATTGCCATGCGCCATCTTGGATTTTCTGGGGAAAACCCACTTTCACTTTTTATACGCTCACGTGGGAGACCGTGTTTTCCGCCCCTAAGGTTTCTTTTCGGAGGCCTTTTTCAACCCCTTGATGGAATTTTCATCCCTAATTATTTTTGTTTTTACTCGTTTACTTGAGGGGCGTATTTTTCCACCCCTATGGTTTATTTCCAGAAGTATTTTTCAACCCTTGATGGAATTTTCACCCTAATTACCGCCTCTTTGGCAGCCATACCTTTTTTGTACTTGTTCACGTGAGGGGCACATTCAGGACTTGGGATTGGTTTGGAGTTGGGATTGAGGCAGGATGTTAGCTTCTTTTCGGGGGCCTTTTGCAACCCTTAGTCGCAGTTTAACCTTTAATTAAGATCCTTTTGGTTGTATTAAGAGCCTTTTCGGAAGTACAGCCTGGAGGTTAGGCAATTGCTCGTATTCTTTTAATTCCTATCTACAGATTGTAATCTTACGAAATTTTATTTATACATTGGGGTTGTATTCTAATAAGGAGGCCTAATGCTAGCTTGTAAGACACGTGTAGGGCTTCACAACTTCTTCTCGGGCCTTCGCTCCCTGGCTGGAAATGGTATGGGGACCCTAACCTGATAAGACAAGTGTAGTGCTTAGCTCCTATCGTGCCCCCTTGGTGCAATTGTATCCGGGTCTGCGCCCTGGCCCCTTTGAGTTAAAATTGATTTTAGCGCCATCTAGTGGCGCAAAAACACGCAAACACGAAAACAAACGAAAACACGCTAACACGAAAACACATAAACGAAAAAACGCTATCACGAAAACACAAAAATACGCAAACGCGAAAACATACAAACACGAAAACACGCAAATACGAAAACACAAACGAAAACACACCAGCGAAAAACACGCTAACGCGAAAACTCGTAAACTGCAAACATGAATCAAGACGGGGAGCACCGTTAGGAAAAAACAAGATTATTAACAAAATTGAAGGAAAGGTTAGCGTTTGAAAATATATTACTATTATAAACAACAATACAGCTTGGCAAGCTGCCGTCTTAGGAGAAAATACCTCAGCCATAAAAAAGGAGTTTAGATTTATGAACATACCCCTAGGGAAGATATTAGAGTGTGGTTAGGTCAATACTTCAAACTTCCCTCGAAGATAACCGATTTTACCCGAACATTGACGAGCGCGTCAGCGCACAAGACCCTAGGCTAGCAGCGTTCTCGTTTCTCGTGTGTTTCGCTCTTTCAAGTATAACTGTCATCGAGTGAGCATTATTATGATGTATTCTCCTGCTTATGAGCCAACAGCGGACATTAGAGATTTTACTGACTTGTTAATAAACTATTACAACATAACCGTTCAAGATAATGATGGAAACGATGACGTGGATGAGCTGAATATATCTCACGTCCAAGGTGATAGTGATGATTCACAGAAGAGGAAGAAAAGCGATAAGGTAGAGGAGAAGGACGAATCTCAAAATCATGATGATGATGGTAACGAATCACGGTTCAAGAAGAAGACCGACAAACGTTATTAAATATAAATAATGTATTGTTGTTTAATAATAATATATTTTCAAACGCTAAGCTTTCCTTCAATTTTGTTAATAATCTTGTTTTTTCCTAACGGTGCTCCCCGTCTTGATTCATGTTTGCAGTTTTACGAGTTTTCGCATTAGCGTGTTTTTCACTGGCGTGTTTTCGTTTGTGTGTTTGCGTTAGCGTGTTTTTGTGTTTGTATCTTTTTGCGTTTGCGTGTTTTCGTTTGCTCCTCGTGCTAAAACAATGATAGTCAATTGTATGTAGTTATAGGCAATATTTTGTTGACTAAAAACCATAATTGGAAACGCTGCTTGCTATGTCCAGTCCGTGGAGCTATATTTAATTAGCTTTTTGATAAGGTCAGGCTTGCATGTACAATAATATAGAGGTGAAACTAGCTAGCTAACGTGTTTTGCTGCTACATCACAATATTGAAGATTCTGTTTATGTATTAGAAAACGTACTAGTCTCGAAACAGAATGCAGATAAAATTGAAGGAAATGAACGAACTGAAAGATTTGAAGAGTGTGCAGCATTTCCAGAGCCGTGCTGAAACCAGTTAATTTAGGGATAACCTCATGTCCATGTAATAATAATAATAATAGTGTCTGATAAAAACTGTTATGGGTTATTAGCTGTTTTATAGGTTGTTAAAATATAATCGTTCAAGGTGAAGACGATGGGATGAATGTATCTCAAAATCTAGATGATGGTGATGCTCTCTATGAAATTTTAAGTAAATTAGATTACGTCACTCTTATTTCAGATTAGAAATTTTAAATCGTTTAGTTAACATTGCTATTAATCTCAACTGGTAAAAATCCATATAACGTGAAGTACATATGTGTGTGTGTGTGTGCGTTAGCAAAATTTTTAAAATATTTGTAAGCCTTTTGAATGTAAATTTATAAGTACAATATAAATGCTAAATACCAGTAGCAGTAATCAGGTTTTGTGTATTACTTTCTAAATTAGTTAATGATCGGAATGCAACAGCCAGTTTATATCCAACCATTCATAAAAGAAAATGTTCATTAGTCTATACGCCACTAGATGGCGCTAAAAGCAATTTTACCTCAAAGGGGCCAGGGCGCAGACCCTGATACAATTGCACCAAGGGGGAACGATAGGAGCTAAGTTCTACACTTGTCTTATAAGGTTAGGGTCCCCATACCATCTCCAGCCAGAGGGCGAAGGCCCGAGAACAAGTTGCGAAGCCCTACACGTGTCTTACAAGCCAGCATTAGGCCTCCTTATTAGAATACAACCCCAATGTATAAATAAAATTTCGTAAGGTTACAATCTGTAGATAGGAATTAAAAGAATACGCACAATTGCCTAACCTCCAGGCAGAACTGCCGAAAAGGCTCTTAATACACCCAAAGGATCTTAATTAAGGGTTAAACTGCGACCAAGGGTTGCAAAAGGCCACCGAAAAGAAGCCAACATCCTGCCCCAATCCCAACTCCAAACCAATCCCAAGTCCTAAATGTGCCCCTCACGTGAGCAAGTATAAAAAAGGTATGGCTGCCAAAGAGGCGGTAATTAGGGTGAAAATTCCATCAAGCGTTGAAAAATACCTCTGGAAAGAAACCATAGGGGTGGAAAATACGAGCTCACACGTGGGCGGCCATAAAATAAGAGAGTGAAAAAATGCGCCCCTCAAGTAAGCGAGTAAAAACAAAAATAATTAGGGATGAAAATTCCATCAAGGGGTTGAAAAAGGCCTCCGAAAAGAAACCTTAGGGGTGGAAAACACGGTCTCCCACGTGAGCGTATAAAAAGTGAAAGTGGGTTTTCCCCAGAAAATCCAAGATGGCGCATGGTGCCCTACTTCTAGTTATGTAGCAGAGTTTTTAGGTTCTTAATGTCGTCTACCTTCATCTTCACCAATTCATCGCAACGACATGCCCCTGAGATACCAATAATCAAAACTATCTAAAAAAAATACAAAATATAAAGACTTGTTTTCATTCTATTTCTAAAACTTGCCTTCATTGCCAAGTATTTTTCGTCCGAAGCTTCCGATAAAAATTTGTTAAATTGGTCTTTTGTAAATACTTTGGCCTGCTGTGGGGTGTATCCTTCATTCTGCTTCTTTAGATATGCACAAAGTTTCAAGTATTTGCTTATATCTACGCCATGTCGAATGCTAAATAATGATTTTACGAGCTTTTCATTTTCATTTTTGTTGCTAATTCGGCAAAATAAGCTAACATTACGGTTTCAGAGTAGCTTTTAATATTTTTTTCATCGCACCATTTTATAAATTGCTGAAAAGCGCGTTCATTGATTTTGCTCGATCTTGTAGGTAATAGATCATTTATTGCTGTATTAGCCGCTTTAGTAATTTCTGACAGCGTGTAGTTCTCCAAATCGATCATACTCCTAACAATGTTATATTTTAATTTACACAAATAGGAAAAAAAAGTTTAATAAAATACTTAAAATCTTCACAATTTTCAACTTGTTTAATGCATTGTTTTCAACGAAACCTAGCAACGTCTACTACTGCTTGCCAGAGCACACTAAGTAAATCTAACTATTCCTCATTTTCACAACCTAATTATTTTTCATTATTTCACATTTAAGTATAAAAAACGTCTGAAGAAAAAATAGTATATTTTATGCCGAGCAAAGTGACTTTTTGTGGCTCGTCTGTATTTGCCGGACTCACTACGTTCGTCCATCAAACCTACAGATTCGCCACAAAAAGTGCCACTTTAGCTTCTTATAAAGTAATATACTATTTTTTTAACTGTCAAAAAATGTAAATTTTTTGCCGATGTTGTCCCTGGCAATATGCGCAAAATATTTTACACACTAGGGCGCGAAAAAATTGCAAGAATCAATCACTTGAATTAAAAAATAATCAAATGAAACTTTTAACTAACAAATATTAAGATAATATAATGTCCTCGCCACGAATGTTTACTCCTACGTCATCATATACAATCATATGGTAATATGAAAAATATGCACGAGTCAAAATATTTTTGTTATAATAAATTCTGATTAGAAAATATACCCGGAGATGGAAGCATTTAAAGCTGAAGTATTCCAAAATACAATTATTTATTTATTGTAATTTATTTTGTAAGAATTAGAAAATGTTGTATATCGTAATGATAACGGTTGAAAAACAATATTCTTGAACTCTAACAGGTGTTTGGTACGTTATTTTACAGCCTGAAGGTTATGTACGTTATAACCTACAAACAATGGTCATTTTCAACAAGATGTAAGCATTTAATAATTGCAGTGGAATTATAAGACGTGAGAATCGTCGTGTTGTAAATTGCTGATAAACAATCATACAATTGATTACAGATTCAATTTATAGGTTAAACAATTTGCATGGAACAACTGTCGAGCTGCACTATTAACACTTAGCAAGGCTACTACGTTTCATAATCATAATTTCTTATTGTTAATACTAATTCAGTAGAAATGATGGCCCACAATAAGATGGTAACATTAATACACAAAATGGATGTCAAGTTACGTGCCTAAATAAAATGGAACTATTATTCGTAGAAAGATGACATTTAATGTGGGACATAAATTCTATGTGAATGTGTGAATTAACATATTGAGAAGCATTTTACCAAAAAATATATTGTACTTACATTATTGAAACACATTACTAATAGAAATTGTATTAAATATGAACTAACACACTTGTATTTACTAATTGTATATTGTAGAAACATACTTTTTAAAGTGTAAAAGTTTTTAATCGGTGTCACTATCTACATCCGAGCTTTCAGAATAGTTTCTGATGTTAATAACCAGTTTGTCAACTGTGATGTCCAACATTTCTTCCTGTTTATACCATTGCTGTATTGTTTCTTCAGTATGTCACACACAATTATTCCATATGGTTTCATCGCATTGTTGTACAGCTTCGTTCCACATTCTCATCTTTATAGCCATCTTGTCCAATATGCTTGTCATAATATCCCTTTGTGTGTGACCATACTAATTCTATCACATTAAACTCACAGTGATATGGTGGTAATCTTAATACTTCGTGTCTGTAGCTTCTTATTATTTCATCTACTTCGTACCTTTTTTGCATTTGAAGTGAGTTAATTAGATCATACAGCTCGGTTTGTAAGAGTGTGAGATTGTGACTGATGTGATTCTGTTAACCAGGTAACCAATTATAATTAGCGAAGGCTCTTCTAAATTTGTTAGCAAATGTTCAATAAGCCATTTTTTAAACATGTCCCCATTCATTTCACCATGATAATCTTCCTTTAACGATCTTGCCAGTCTCCATAGATACTATTTGTTGCAATATTTAGGAAATATTAGTTATAGAAAAAATATTGTCTGTATTTCGTGGTAGGAAAAAGGATAAGACCACGTATTTAATTCCCTCCCCGAGGGGAGGGCGGGCTGCTCGAGCTTTCTGAGCTTCTTCAGCCACAATCATGGATTCCTACCATACATACCTACATTACGTATATATGCATGGTGGGATTAAGGATGGGTGTGATCAGAACACGATCGGAAGGAACGCAGTTAGGATTCTGAGAGGGAAGATACTACCCCAGCATTCGCCTAAGTAGTCGCACATGTTGTGCATATACGCAGTGACCATGCCTCTACATGTGTATGAGGGAAACCCCCTGAAAAAACCTCATAATGGATTCGATTCCCTTTACCTCCCAAATACTAAGCAGGTTGTGTCACCACTACGCTACCAGCTCGGTTGTATTTCGTGGTAAAATTCATGTTTTATGGCACATTCGAATGAATTTTTGGACTTGACAAGTCTCTGCCAAAAATTAACACTCACATGTGCCATTTACAAAACACTCATTTTGCACACTTAATACAAAAATAACTATTTTTTCTTGATCATGTTATGGCGTTCACTTTCACATGCATCTGCGCGCTACATTGATTTGCACTGTTTAACTTGAAAGTGTGGTTATGTTGGATCTTTGTTGTAAAAATGCGCTATTATTGCAATAAATAAATAATATTCAGATGTTTGGCTGGCAACTTTACTATTATAATGCCCCTTACTTTTATAAATACACGTAGTACAGCTTTTATTAATTGTATCTTGTGGTTATATATCAAGGACATCTTGACCTCAATTCTTCATTACAATAAATTAAAAGTGTATTTGATATTGTAGTATGCTAATACTAAGTGATTTATACAACGTGATCAATCTCAAGTGTACTGTAGTGGTATGACAAAAACCTCTAGTTGTTAACATTGTTGTTTTGCAGTTGGCTGCTTTGGATTTTTAGTGTGGTTTTAGTCGTTTTAGTTTATGTCATATTATACCTTCGTTTTTCACTTTTATATTTTCTTGAGTTATTTACAAACTGTCTATATCAAGACAAATTATATATTCTGAATTTCAAATTGTGATATCGAATTTAATTTTATTTAATTATAATGAAATTATAACATTTAAATACTTAAGATTCATTATTTTGTAGTAATGTAATCCAATCATTAAATAATATTTTATTTATTTTGTTGTATTTTATAGGGATGCAGTCTAATCAAATAAAAAATAGTCATTATTTAAATTAAGATAATATTTTAAATATGTATAAGTTAATGACCTTCATACAGATTTGAAACTGATCGTAGTTTTTACCCGAACTATGCTCTAGAGTAGCCAGAGCAATACAGCTTCTTACCAACATATCAGTGGTACCAACTTAAATATTTTGATTACGTGGTATACACTTGAGATTGATCACTCGTTACACAAAGTACAAGGGCGCTAAAAAAATACTGGACAGCTTGTTACTGTAGACACTTCCACAATTCAAATTTTGATGTAGGCACCTTTTTTGTGTGTAAATCGGACATCTCACGATTTCAAGTAGAGTTAAACATTTCTCAAACTGGCAAATTTGATAAATTAAAATTTTATGAAACTGTCACTTTGATAAATCACGGTCATAGCCCGCTAACACAATTGATTATGTGTCGTCAAACGAAATGCACACACCCAAAATTTTGCTGTCCAGTATTTTTTGGACGCGATAGTACATAATATATATTTTTTAATTTGAATACTAAAAAGCCAGCGATGTAATTAACGACATTGGTTATGTATGGTGTTGTTCAAGTTGTTACTTCATAATCATGTTTGCTTAAAGTATCTGTAGCAATATTTGTACATTTAAAAAAACATCTTTAATCTTTGTGACTAATTACACAAAATATCTTCCTGAATTAGTTCGAAAACTAAAGTAATTTCATTTTTTTAAAGTAATCTTGAATACAGTTTCAAACTGCATTGCATTTAATTATTAAATCCACCTCGAGAACGTATTGTGTTATAAAAAGTATCAAGTGCATCTTGACTTAATTAAAATGTTAATAAATATTCTTGTACAGGGTGGCCAACTAAGAATGGGAGGTACTGTATCTGGGAAACTATCCATCGTAGAGACTTGTGCAAAAAAAAGTTATTACTGAAACGGCCAATACAAAAACATGAAAAATATTTTCAAGTTTCTGAAATGGCCGTTAGGGGGCGTAACTGCAATCTGATGTTTCTGTGAATTCTGCTATATTAACCTAATAAAAAAATAACTGATCTTTAAAGTCGAGGATAATCTGAACTTTTTTGTTTGGCACTTTTTGACGAATGTCTGAAAATAAAGTGGTGGGGGGTATTCAAAGGTTTCCTTAAATAACCCCCTGTATCTTCGAAACGGCTAAGCCGATTTTAACAAACTTGGGCGCGTTGAAATGAGCTATTCTTGGGCTACAAATTTTATAATATTTGAAGTTTTGTTAGTTTCACATGTCGTCGCTAGAGGGCTTTGTTCGACATTCTGACAGAAACGGTTAATTTTTGCAAAAAAATTAAATGCCTTGGTATGACTTTTTTTCATGAGCAAGTAACTAAATGATACCTAAACAAGCTCGCGAAAACCGTATCTCGATATCTTGTTCCTAACCTAAAATATCGGCCAAAGAAAACTTTATACGAAAATCCCTTAAATTTTTATTTTTTTTAACTATATTTTTCTGGAATTGTTTCTATTATGTAAGTTGTGGCCCTAAAAAGGACCGATTTAAAGGAGGAAGGTTTTTAATGCCCCCGTAAATGCTCGAAATGCTGGCCATCACGCTCTATGCATTGCTGAAGCCTCTCATGACTAGACAGAACTGCAGCTTCAATTTCGGCTCTCGGTATGTTACGTATTGCGTTACGAATCCGGTTTTTCGTATCTTCTCTAGTAGTAGGTTGAGTCCAAAACACGATGTCCCTTAAGCGCCCCCATAAATAAAAATCGAGGCAAGTTAAGCCTGGCGATCGTGGAGGCCATGGAAACAGACTTCCTCTTCCAATGTTCTAGTCATGAGAGGCTTCAGCAATGCATAGAGCGTGATGGCCAGCATTTCGAGCATTTACGGGGGCATTAAAAACCTTCCTCCTTTAAATCGGTCCTTTTTAGGTCCACAACTAACATAATAGAAACAATTCCAGAAAAATATAGTTAAAAAAAAATAAAAATTTAAGGGATTTTCGTATAAAGTTTTTTTTGGCCGATATTTTACGTTAGGAACAAGATATCGAGATGCGGTTTTCGCGAGCTTATTTAGGCATCATTTAGCTACTTGTTCATGAAAAAGTCATACCAATGCATTTAATTTTTTTGCGAAAATTAACCGTTTCTGTCGGAATGTCGAACAAAGCCCTCTAGCGACGACATGTGAAACCAACAAAACTTCAAATATTATAACATTTGTTGCCCAAGAATAGCTCGTTTCGAAGATACAGGGGGTTATTTAAGGAAACCTTTGAATACCCCCCACCACTTTATTTTTAGACATACGTCAAATGTGCCAAACAAAAAAAGTTCAGATTATCCTCGACTTTAAAGATCAGTTATTTTTTTTTTAAGTTAATATAGCAGAATTCACAGAAACATCACTTTTTTACATTCAAGATTGCAGTTACGCCCCCTAGCGGCCATTTCAGAAACTTGAAAATATTTTCCAGGTTTTTGTATTCGCCGTTTTAGTAATAACTTTTTTTTTGCGCAAGCCTTTACGATGGATAGTTTCCCAGATACAGTACCTCGCATTCTTAGTTGGCCACCCTGTACATGATCTTATTTTAGAAATGAAAATAATTTAAATATATTGGTTAAGTTAAAAAAAACAGTTTTTCGGTTTGCTAATAAGGGTCTCCAATTAAAATTACTTAAATTTCTTATCTACAATATAAAACCATCTGATTCATCCTTTAAAAACTAAAACGAAGAGTCTGAAAGTGGTATATAATAATCATTTCTTTTAGAAAATTTGTTTCTACAGTTTAGAATATCGGAGCAGTTAAAAACTAAACAAAATTTAGCAGTTGCTTCACGATTCTGAAATTCTGTATCTCTTGTAGAAACATTACTGCTTTGTAACAACATTCACTTAATGTTTCAGTAGCTAATTTTACACTCATTCTGTTATCAAAAATTTTAAAAAGAAAAGCATTACTTTTTATTTTAATTACTCCTCCAAATTTTCTCGCATTAATGTCAACAAAATCATCATCCTTAAAATGTTTACTGTAAATATATACACAATTTACATGATCGCACAGGTTAAATTGCACGAATGTAACCATGGTACAAAAAGACAAGATATTGTATCCACGAAAGTTTGCGTACACGTCATATAGGTTTCCGAATGAATGCACGACATTCCTTTAAACAATCATTAAAGCTTAATACATGTTTAAGATAAAGATGGCAATACAGTTTGCATTTGTTTTAAGTAAATACATGCGTATAGGTGATCGTCAGTGAAAATAAGAGAGAAGTGAGTATGTCCGTATGTCCAACAGCAGACTTCAATCAACGCTTCAACTTAATATTGCACGAATTCTGATTTGACGTCAATCTGTCAAATTTATTCATTATTTATAACCTCATCGTTTTCTTTTAGTTTACGCCATCTCGTATTATTTCTGTTCGTTGTTGTTTTGCCCTTTTATTTACTCGTTCTGTATAGTTATTTTGTTCAAATTATAATCAAATTATTACCTGAAGACAACGAAGTGTGAATCGAAAGACTAATCAAAATAAAGTCAGCACTAACTTCACATAAATTGTTTGTGTAATTATTGAAAAATGTGAACATAATTGGAATCTATTCTATTCACAATAAAATTATACATATTGTTTTAATTATAAACTCATTAGGTGTAAAATGATTTGTAACTAACTCCTTAAATTATGCTGCGATTTTAAGTTCTGGGATGGGGACATTTGGTTAGCGATAAAGATTCAAATTGGCATTTGAAAACAATAAGTTAATTCACACAACAGCGTCTGTTTACCTGTAATAATAAACATCAATGCTGGTAAAAAATAATTGAAAAAAATTTAGAATTCAACTGGTTTTAATTACCATAACATAACCTTACTTTTGATATATGTTATTCCATTATAGTGCACATTTTTTCTGTACAGTGGGGTGCCGTTCTAATACATGTTTTAATGTACCTATACAATATACTTATTACACGAATTTACGAAAATTGCAATATTTTTAAGCACAAAACAGCATGTTTTGACTATCCAATATAACATTAGTGCCAAACGCTACCGCCCAGAGAACGAGTTTAATCGCAGCAGACGTTAATATTTTTATTGCACTTATTAGAATTCCGCATTTAGCTTTACTAAGCTCTAATTAATTTTTGAAAATACGTTTTATACATAATGGATTAATTAAGCACGTAAAATATTACTACGACCATTTTAAAGTAGTTGCCTGTGGGCAATTAAAGTATTCTTTGCAACACTGCTTTGTTACGATTTGGCAGATTTCATTCCTGACGTCTTTATTTCTTAAATATGTCAAGACGCTCCACTGACTTCAAATTTTAATCTTAATACAAAAAATTACAAGTAATGACGTGCGCGCCAACTCTCGTGGATACAACTATATAAGCGAACGCAAATTCGTCAAGTTCGCGCAGATGACGTATTTATCCCAATGTCGTCACAAGAATCACCGCTAAGTTTGAAAACGTCATACGTTCATATAATATACTATTTTCACTTGCTTTTGTTTTGTAATTAATAGACGGTTTCCATTAAAGTTTGACATTTAAATGAGAGAGACAAAAGTTCTACCCTAGTTGTGTCTCAATTTAGCAGGATGGCCACACAAACGTAAAATATGACCATATATTGGCAATCCGCTTTTATTGTTCTAACCTAACTTTTTTTTATTCGCGCTATGTTACCCTTGTTTTTTGTACCTTATTAGTTATTCCGTCGTTTTGTATTAATCCTTTTGTTTATATAATCATTATTTCGGTGCTTTTTTTTTTCACATTGCATTACTTACTTCTATCAGCTATGTTCATTTACCTTTTCTTTCTTCCTTTTTGTTAATCACCCTGCCTTTAATCCTTACAGGAAACAGTCCTTTCGAAGACTCAATTGTTTACAACCCTTGTGTATAAGTAAGCATTTAGATAACTGATTTGCTTCTCATTATTTACTAGGTGTGTTACTTTCTTAGTGGACCAACCATCTATATCATTGCAGCCAAAGGACGTTCCAAGTGCTCTTTTACGGCGAGGTGCACATATTGAGGATCACTCTAACTTGTAGCGAAGAATATATTTGGAACGAAAGTTGCAACATTCTTAAACCTACCAGATGCGTTGTCATATGCAGGACATTGTTGGCGGCGAACCTCTGCATCTCTACTAGCTGATTCAGGTGCGACTGTTGACGTTTTAAAAAAACATGGGGGATGGAAGTCTGCAACTGTTGCAGAAGAATAATAAAAACCTTATCGCCGAAAAAATTTATAAGGTGGAGGTGATAAAAAAACACCAGCTATCTCACTCCCAGCACGCTCGTGCCAATCTGAACGGCCCACAGGCACTGATTCATTTGGAAATGCGTTCAATCTTACATCCAGCAGTATCGTTTCGGAAATCAATCGTCCGATATTTATTAATTGTAATAATATTAATGTTAATGTTTCGTAAAAAAAATTAATAAAAAATATTTGAAGTTTGACATCTGTCAATGAACTCTCTAGGGGGTTCAGTCCATATTTAATCCCTAGGGTATAAATGACCCACTTTAGTCCCTGTAGACAGAGACTAAAGTATCTATTTTAGTTTTAGAAGTGCAAAAAAAAAAATTATTCTATTCTTTTTAGCACATTTGGAAATAAAAGCGTTTTTTAAAAATGTTTCTTTTACTTATTTTTATTACACATTATAAATGTTATATAAAGAACATCTGAAAAACGTATTAGTTAGGTATATACATTTATTTGTTACATTCTTGACAGTTGTAATATACATGAGCTTTACATAGGTATTTTGAGCAATTACAACATACCATATTAGTTTTATGATCATTTAAATAGGGACAAAAATGATCTTTTACGCTGGGTTGTGGTTGATTGTTACATTACTTCGGCATTACTGGTTGAAGAACATGACTATGTAACCACTTTAGCTGCAGGAATACTTTGAGGGATACGTTTTCTTTCTTGCAATAATGGAGTGATCAAGGAATTACCCAGTTCTTCAAAAAATAGTCGCCGTTTTGTAAGTTTTCCAGCATTACAGGTTGGAGTTACTTCGCACCACACAACATAAGCATTGTAAGCTGAAACGTCCATGATATTGTAAAAGATAGTCACTGGCCATGTTTAGTTTGCCGTCTGCATGTGTATGTTATTATTAACTTGTCTAACGTGTCTACAGCACCTTTAGTTTTGTCATCATCAATCATAAACGGCTTTTTATGATCTTGGTTACATACTGCGTTATCGTGGTGCATGGTGCTCATAAGCGTAACATTTTTATTCCGTTTCAAAATATAGGAAACTATCGACGTGTCCTTAGTAAAGCAAAATTTTGAAGAAAGAACTTCTTTCCTGTTGCAGATCAATGTAGCTGGCAATTCAAGCTTATTTTTGCGAATGCCAAGCATGGTTATTTTTCTTTTCAATAGCATCTGCCCCATATCGTACGAGGTAAAAAAAGGTTCACCTTTTTTCCCGAGGTAAAGTTGCATGTTATATGCATAAGCAGTTGCAGAATCGCATAAAGTCCAAATCTGGACTCGGTATTTAACAGATTTATTCGCGATGTACTGTCTAAAAGGACAACGGCCTCTAAAAGGTACCCGTTGCCCATCTACTGTTACATTTTCGTGAACATTATAGAGCTTAGGTAGAATTGCAACCCATTCATCCTACAAGTCCCGTATGGGAGCTAATTTATCAGCTTGGCGTCGTTGTGGTAGAGTTTTTTTATCGTCAAACCGAATTATTCGTGCAATTACAGGGACATCGTTGCTATGAATATTGGACGACCTACATTTCCATCCCACAGACTGGATGTTGCCTCTCCATGACATTTACACACTTCGGCTAGAAACAGTAGGCCAAAATATGCTTCTGGTTCAACTAATCTTAGTTCTTGAAACGTGTCGCTACAAAGTCTTCTGCCTTCTAAATTTGACGTTTTCAAAATTAGGCTTACAATTTTGGGTGTGAAATATAAGAAGTACGCGGATTTTATATCAATTATTCGCGACGCCTTGTTGGCCCAGGAATCAACGAAATAATATTTGCTGCTAATAACCTTCCCGATTGATGTGTCTTTTCATTCCATACTATATTGCCATCTTTTGAAGTTACGTGATTATCCGTATCAGCTTCATCTGAAATCGTAGCTTCCACTTCATCACGCAATTCGCTATTATATATCTCGGTTTCGGACAAATGGTCTTCTTCTTCAGAAGCATTAGAATCAATATCAGAAACACTCAAAAGTTTCTCAAGCTCACTATCCTTAAGCACTCTCTCACTATACATTTTCAATAACAAATTTCAATTGTTAGGTATTTCTTATTAGAGTATAGCATCAAGTTTGATATTTACTACGAAACTAACACACAGATGCTTACTGGCTGCATTACACGCGGGGCGACAGACAAGTCTCAACAGGAATAAACTTGTTTACCGGTACGCAAATAACACATGCAATATGCGCAATATTGCGCAATAATGCGGCAATATTATGTAAGTTATTTATATTTATGAGAATATAACTCACATGTCACATGGTACATTTTTGATTACTTTCATTGGTTAAAATGCAAAAACAAAATCGCAGAATAGGCTATCAAATCTGTGATAATTTTATCACCGCATGTTGACTGTCTCATGAATTTAATGAATAAAATAGTTTACTGTCAAAGTGACAAATCGTTTAAAATTGTAGACTTTAAAAAATATATATATTCTATTATCGTTCATTATATTCTCTTACCAAATACAACACGTGTTATGATTAATAAACGATGATCATAACACTAGTTATATTATCCCCGAAAATAAAAAAAAAACTAATAAAATACATTCGTATATGATTATAATCTGATTCTCGTTCTTCTAATTTGAACCACACAAATCACCGGATCATATAGACCCAAACACAGTGAGTGTAACAAATGCATTAAACAAAAACTAATTGTAATTTTCTAATATCAATGTAGATACACCGTTATTAGAGTTATAAAATAAAAGTCATGCAGTGACAACGAAATATTTAAATAAATTAACGAATTATCCACATTAGAAGAACTCGATTGGACCATATTGACCCGCACACAATAGGAGGGTTAATAGAAAATTAATTCCATTGTATTTTGTCGTTTTTCTTCCGCTGTTCTAATCTTTAAAATATTTGGATCCAAAACCGTTGCATAATTAATATTTAGTAGTGTATAAGTGTATATTTTACTGCGTTTAAAGCAAAAAACACTGTTATTAGTAGATATTTTTAAGTGTTAAGTTTAAAAGAGACAAATCTTTAATGAATTAACCGGTTCATTAAAGGAAAGTAAAAGTCTCCATACTACATAGGTTGAACAAACATTATATTCAAAGATAAAAGCCATACTCTCTAATTAAGTGGTAGGACTACACAAACGCCCATTGCTTTATTGAGTAGTAGAGCTCAGTTATCCCAATGACATCACGAACAGATGCGCATAGGCACACAATGTCTTTTTGTACCATGATTGTAACCACATTGACATTATCATATCGTTGACTGAAAATTTAAATCTCGTTAAAGGACGTTTCTAATAAAATTAGTAAGAGATGTCGCTTGTATACGCTATTGTTGAATTTTACGATAACAAAATGATAAAAACACAAAACACATATGCGGGTCATACCATTCACAGTAGGTTGTACTAATTAGAAACAATTCCTCAATGGATTCCACGAGCTATTAGAAACCGTTGGTGTTGCAAACTTTACATAGGCAGTTTAGTTTGGCAAATTTCTAAGAGAGGGTGCATTATGTAATACTTACTACAGTAACTTTATACCAAACACACGGTGGTCAAACTATAGCCTTGGTTTCTTTTAGAAATGCGCCATGTTTTGTGTTTCGAAATAAATCAAACTTTAAAACTGTATTATACTGAGTAATAAAAGTTGAACCTTTCTAAAAATGTTTTAAATATGTTTTTACATATTATAAAAATAAATATAACTACTAGTACAATTACAGGAAAAAAAGGAAAAGACCACGTATTTCGGCGGAGGGCGGGCTGCTCGAGCTTCTTCAGCCACAATCATGGATTCCCAGCATACATACATAAATTACGTATATATGCATGGTGGGATTAATGATAGGTGTGGTCAGGATAGGATCGGAAGGAACGGAGTTAGAGTTCTGAGGGGGAAAATACTACCCCAGCATTCGCCTAAGTAGCCACACCTGGTGTGCATATCCGCAGTGACCATAACGCTACATGTGTATGAGGAAAATCCCCTGAAAAAACCTCATACAAGGTAGATGGTTAACAGGAATCGAACCCATTACCTCCCGGATGATAAGCAGGTCGTGTCACCACTACGCTACCAGCGCAGTACGATTACAGAAACAGGAACAGGTACAGATGTAGGTATAGGTATACGTACAGGTACAGGTAAAGGTATAGCCGCAGGTATAGGTGTAAGTGGAGTTATAGGTATAGTTAAAGTAACTGTACCTAAGAGTTGAACTACATACTAGGTGCGTCCCCAGGTGGCAAATGATCGTAAGCGATGCGAGGTCAACACCGAAATATGAGCTCTTGACCTCAAACCGTTAATGGTACCACTGAGAATATGGTGTCGCGGACCAGTTCATGTGGGGCCTCCTGATTAGCTAGGACTGGGTTGGCAACTTTGCTTTCCCCTATCTGGAAGATCACTTATTTCATACTAGTCTTCAGTGGCTTCCGTTACTTTAAATTTTTTCTATCGGAACACTATCGTTCCAACTCTTAGTCTTTTCAGGCTCCCAATGCCAGGAGACATCTTCCTTTCCCTTTCTACTCGTCCCAGGACGTGCGCCGTCCAAAGTGTACACGGGTGCGGAGGTCCGGATTGTCTTAGCTGGAGACGACTGAGCGCTAGCGGCTCCTAATAAGCAAGCGTGAGCTTTACTTCAGAGACTCTAGCAGGACGCGGCTAGGGTCCTGGTTTAATTTCCCGGACCAACAGAAGAAAACTTCAACAAAACTCCTAAATCCTAGGGACTAGTGGGTCAGGCCGAGGGATGCTCGACTGTATAGAAGATCAGCCGCTACTAACACTACTTCGAGGCACTAGGTGCAACCTGCGTTGTATCTACTCACCTTCCACGGCTCCTTTTATGGTGACCTTTCTCTTCCATTTAGAACATATGGTAACGTAACTCTTCTCGATAATCTTGTAACACACTTTAGACACGGGGATTAGATATACCTGATGGGCCGCCAGGAGTAAGCATGGTCGCTGCAGGGATGGGTAGCTTTGGGCTGTATACCAAAAAGCTAGTAGGAGCGTAAAAGCGCAAACTGAAAAGAGCTGTAGAGAAAGCGGGTATTTGATTAAATCCCAGCCGACCATTAAGTCGTCTCCTAAGAACGAAGGCGTGGCGGAAAAAAAGATAGGGAGCTGCAAGCGACCTCGATCGGACACTTCCACAACTAGAAAGAAACAGCAAGCTAAAAGACCCAGGAGCCAAGTGCAGACTGGATCATACAACAAAGATGCTAAAGGACTTAAGGATGGCGGTGGTCAATAGACGCCATCGGGACGAAATTGCCGAGCAGGGGCAATCTGACATGCTCATCAACAAATTAGGAAATCTGATTGATCAGTCTTTCTGGGAGCTCGACACCTCCCCGATTTGAAAGCTGTAGGTGCACGGGTGGAGTAGTATGGAAGAGGTGTACAAACAACTTGGGTAAGTGCTGTCTGAAGAAAACAGTAAGCATCTTGGGAGAATGGTTTAGTGGTCGTAGAAGCCAACGACCTCCCAAAACGGCAAAAAGCCTTGGAGTGGCTTCCGGACACACTGGACGAAGCAGTGGTTAGGACAAGTATTGAACGTCAGAACCCTGGCTGTAAGACGTGAGACTGGCGACTGCTAAGTACGAAGCAGGAGAAGGAAGGCACCATCCTGGCCTTCTCTACAGACAGAATCTCGTATGGAATCCTGGAGAAGGCTAAGTTAGAGGTATCCAGTAAGGCGGCATCGGCCGCTTTACGTAAAAAGGTGGAGGGCTGCGATGCAGCCCTAATTCAAGAACCATGGATAAACCAAAATAAAATACAAGGTCTAGAAGTGGTAGGTAGTGAGCTCATTTTTAGCAGACAGATCCAGAACCTGTATACTAACAAAGAAAAATATGCAAATATTACCGCTAACAAATTTCTGTATACAGGACCTAGTAGCGGCAAAATTAGTATCCATCGGAGGGGGGCCGAGGGAGGTTATACTCGCATCGACGTACTTTCCATCGGATGACCCAAACCCACCACCGCCAACAGGACTAAGGGATTAAGTTAGTAGCTGTAGAGGAAGTGGATCAGGAAAAAGGCCACGTGTTTAATTCCCTCCCCAAGGGGGAGGTCGGGCTGCTTGAGTCTTCCAAGTTCCTTCAGCTATAATTATGGATTCCCAGCATACATACATACATTACGTATATATGCATGGTGGGATTAAGGATGGGTGTGGTCAGGACAGGATCGGAAGGAACGGAGTTAGGGTTTTGAGGGGGAAAATACTACCCCAACATTCGCCTAAATAGCCGTGTGCATATACACTGACCATGCCGCTACATGTATATCAGGAAAACCCCCTGAAAAAACCTCATACAGGGTAGACGGTACCGGGAGTCGAACCCATTACCTCCCTAATGCATCCAGTAGAGTACCTATCTTTAAAAAATCGACTGTCTTACGAGATTACTTAAAGGAAAAGTAAAAGCGATTGTGCGTGCCAAATATTTTTTTACATGCAAATTTTTGATAAAATTGCTATCAGTTGCAACATTTTGAGTTTTCTAAATTTATTTGAATATGATTTTTTCATCAATTAAATTTGAATTTAAATTCAAATTAGAATCAGGAAGCGTATTAACAGAGGGTTTAAAAATTTTATGTATTTAAAATAAACCTTAAATAATGTTTATGTACAATAAGAGTATAATTTTACTGAGTAGGCTGTGTTCTTGTTTTTTGCGATCATTCAAGATTTTTACCATCTATACTATGAAGCCTTATCGATAAATTTAGATCACTGTGACGCCTTATAATAGATACTATCGAGTTTCAACTTTATTTATGGAAAGGATGAGATGTTTAAAGTAATATTTCTGCTACTTTACGGCTTACTACGGACTCGCCGAAGACGGTTCTTCGGCAAGTTCAGCTGACAACCCGCTTATTTTAATAAGCTCACGCGACGCCTAGTACGAATTTATTGCGTACATATTAGCTCTTTTTTAATTGAATGATTTAATTTTCTTTTACAAAGCAATTTAAACATTCTTTTAGTATTCCAGCCATATGGAGGAGGTGATAAAGACTCCGACACCAGTGTCGCTTCTTTTTCTGTGTATTCTGTGGTATAACCTAACATTTACATCTTAAATGTTAAATCTTAGATTGTGCATAAACGCACCTTTACATATTACTTGACCCCGCGCTATGGTATTTCGGCGTTAGCATAGCACAGTGAATTAGGTATAAATTCAGCCACAAGTCCACAACCAGCACTGCATTTTTAATAAAATTATGAAATCAATTACGTTTTGGAGACCGGATTAGTCATGATGATATGTTTAAAAATAATATAAGTTCTTAAATCGTTTAGATGATGCCAATTTGCTCATTAGCTCTTTATACTGAAATGTCCAAGGTGCATATGTGGATAAATAAGTACCTACATCTTGGACCAACCTCTGGTACACAAGTTGACGTTACTGACGATTTTATATTCAAGCAATGCGTCATCTACCGATTTTTCGGTAAATCTATCAAATTGGAATGAATTGTGTATTATGAATTTAGTATTGTAAAAGAATATACCAAACGGTATTGAAAGTTGAATGCTGACCATTTTTATAACCCAATAAAATTTATAAAAGCTGAAAGTGTTTAAAAAGTTGTAAACCACTGTTGCTGTTTGTTAAATAGAAAGATTATATTTTCGTTAAATATTGGAATATTGTAGTATGTACCTAGGAATGGAATTGTTTAATGCCGTTGTAATTGTTTTACAAATCAGCTTTCTTACCAATTACATTTTTAACAAAATTTTAGTTATTAGATTTATGACAAGAACATGGTGGTGTTGTTCAGTAATCGAAACCTTGGACTATTTAATAGCAGGTTACAGAAAAAAAAAATAAACATCATGTTCACAAGGGAACCATTTGCCGATATTTTATAAAATCTACCGATGTTGTGACGTTCGGTCTACCCAATTACAATTTATCAACGGTACATCCCGCTCATTAATCACATATGTACTTTCATCACGATCAAGAATGAAGATGGATATTAAGTGGTGTCTTCATATCAAATTTGTTTATTTTTCGTTTTGTATTGGGATAGCTTATGTACATAATAAATTTATTTGGGCAGATTGGAGCCCTTCCTTCAGGAAAGCGATAAAAAAGGATATTTTGGTTTTTGCGAACCAGTTTTGTTGTTTCTGATGGATAACAAGCAGTACCTTATTTTTAATGCTATTTGAAGGGGAGTTGAATTTTTAACTTGCTCATAATTTACATAAAACGAGCCTGGATTAGATGTCAGTATTTGAATGACAAAGAATGATATCACAGAGACAGTTTCTCATGATAACCTTTTCTTCATGAAGTAGGCCACAAGCATTAGCAAATTTTCAATTGTTTTTATGGTATTGTGGAAAAATGGAATACATAAATATAATTCAAATCGAAATGTAAATGAGCATTTATTTAACTTTCTTTTCTAATTTGCATGTTTTTTTTAAGTATATGATTCTTGATTTTTATTACAGGGTTACTATTCATATTTACAGCTGCATTTGGTTAATTATAAAATGAATCTAATTTCCATTATAAATGTTAATAATTAGCTGCTCTATTTTCAAACACATGTTACAATTAATAAGTCAGGGAAAACTTTAATGTGAAATTAGTACTTGTAATTATTTCTTACATACCTTTTCAACGCAATCTTTTCTTTCAATGCATTTGCTTTATCTGGATCTGACCAAAATTGACGTCCTAGTTCTGTTAAGACTACTGTTGGATTGACACAATTTACTCTTATACCGTATTTGCCAAACTCTACTGCTGAAACTTTTGTAAATGCATCAACTGCTGCCTTAGTGGAACAATAAACTCCATGATCTTGGAGACCACGAAAAGAAGCCTTTGACGATATATTTACAATTGCTCCTGGCATCTTACGTTGTAAAAGGTTTTTGGTTACAATTTGTGTTAAGTTAACAACAGCTTTAAAATTAATTGCAAATATTCTGAAACACAAAAATTGACATCAAATTAAGAGTGCAGGACTATCTATGGTACTGATCTATGTGATGCTCTGGAATAGCAGTTATAGGCTCCAATATAGCAGTACCCGCATTATTCACCAATAAATCAATGTTACTAACATTTTTTAAAGACTCTCGAGTTGCTGACCAATCAGACAAATCAACAGAAATTGTTTGAATTGATGGAATTTTTTTTTTCAGAGAATCTATGCAAGCCATTTTTAGTATGTATTGTAAAATTATATCAATTTACCTAAATCTTGTGTATTTTTATCAAGTGCAATAACGTTAGCCCCACATTGAAACAATTTCGTAGCTATTGCATTTCCTATTCCTGCAAGTAATCATGTATCATTGTGTAATCATAAACATTACTCGTTTAAAAAAAATACCTTTTCCAGCTCCAGATACTAATGCAGTTTTTCCTTTAAATATAATGTCCATTTGTTTGTTTCAATAGTAACCAAGGAATACCAATAAATGTAATCTTTTTCTATTTGTTCCTTTTATTATCACCATATAATTAGGTAATTATCATTATCATCATTGCATAAAAACTAGGCAATATAGAGATGGGAATAGCTGTTTATCTTTTGTCGCGGTTCCTGTTCACGTCACAGCGGTTACAGAAAAATACCGCGATTTGGTAACTGACAATGATGGACACTTCGCCGACTTCGCGATCCGGCACAGAGAGACGGCTCATGACTCGATGGTAAATGAAATAAAAACGTAGGGTAGCTGCTCCAGAAATGGCCACTGTCCCAGTAATGGACACCCTTTCGCTAAAAAAATCGAATAATCGATAAAGTTTAGTAGAAGTGTTAAAATTATACCATTTACTAATTAAAGTTGTATATACATCAAGTAGTGGTAGGTCCTGGAAGATTGGTGCACCTAACTTCATTGTGCTGTCTACCGCATGGAAAAATGTCATGTGTGTTCAGAAATAACGGCTGATAAAGTGCGCAGGCAAATTGCGGAATTAGACAGTAGTGCTCAGTGCACAAAGTCGTAACTACCTGTTGATCACCTAGTAGTAAAGTCAATTAATCAATGAATTTATGAGAAAATAGCAATCCTAACCTCGTTTTGGGTTTTGATCATTACTGAAACGCTAAATTGGTGAAACGTTAGTAATGGACATGGCTGGTGTGCATTACGAAACACATTATTTTCAGTGATGGACATGGGTAGTGTTCATTACTAAACACGTCATTTTCAGTAATGGATATCCATTGATGGTTCTTTTTTATTTTTAGAAATGTCAAAAGAAGACAACAACAAAGCAAGGGTATTTTTTTCATTCGATGATGCGAACTTGCACAACGCAATTAAAGCTGTTGTGGACAATGGTGTGTCTAAAAAGAGAGCTACTCTGATACGCAAACTATCTGGACAAGTTCCTCTTCAACGTAAAATGCACCAAAGACTGAATTATCAGTTGAAGAAGAGGAACTATTGGTCGACTGTATACTCGCCATAACTGTTCAGAAAATGGTGAACGAATCTGGCACGGAGACCACAGTACTTCTCAAGGGATGGACTACCTGGTCGCTCTTGGTTTGAAAGCTTCCTTAAAAGGCATCCTTCTATCAAGCAGAAGACACTGAATTTGTCAGTAAAGCTAAGGAAGCTGTGTCTCAAGACAGGTTGGAGAATTGGTTCGACGAAATCTGGAAGAAGTTAGAATAAAGGATGTACTTCATGGGCTTGCTCGAATATTTAATGGCGATGAAGCAGGTTTTAAACGGTGTCCGAAAAGTGGGAAAGTATTAGGTCCTGCCAATAACAATGAGGATTTCTATGAGAGAGTCAGCTCTGAAAAAGAACAACTTACAGTAATGGCGAATTTCTCAGCTGACGGCTAATATGTGCCGCCAATGACAATTTTTCCATATAAAAAGATGCCGAAAGTCATTGTTAAGTCTGTTCCAAGTAACTGTGGACTGGGCAGATCTGATTCTGTCTGGATGAACTCGGAAGTACTTTTTTTGATGTATTTGAAATCACTTCATACCTTATTTGAAAAACGAGAATTACATCCGACTTGTCATTTTTTATTGATGGTCATAGGTCTCATATAACCGAACAAGTAAGTGAATTATGTGATGAACATGGGATAATTCTCATTGCGTTATTTCCAAATGCAACCCACATAATTCAACCAACTGATGGAGATACCTGCATTTAAACTTTTAAAATCTGGCTGTATATCAGCTGTCTGAACTTGGAAATTCGAAAATTTCCCCAAAGAAGTAACGAGATTTACGTTTGACAAGATTTTGTGTAGTGTGTATCAAATTTATGTAACGCAAAAACAACTATTCAATATGGGTTCAGAAAGTGTAGGCTGTATCCATTTGACAAGAGAGATGTCGGTTACAGCAAATGCATTGCAAATAGAAATGTTGCGTCAATCCAGAAAAGTGAAGGGCATAATTTGAACTATATGGTTCTTTCGAAGTTTGAAGAAGTAACCGACAAAGACGAATTTATTGAATTCCGCGAAACATTCTTTCACAAGAGAGAGTGGAATGGAAATATTGAATCTACAAACCTATATAAAGCTTGGGTTCAATTAAATAGAACGTGCAATGAAGAACTTTTGAAACACGTCAGTTCAACAAAAACAGCTATAGAGAGCAACAATGTACACAATACCCCTATTTTATTACAGCAAGTGTCAGAAGAGGAAATCTCAGAAGTCGCTGTCGAGAATCGATTGCTCGTGGCAATCACCAACGACGATAAATATTCATGTTTACGAGAAAAAAGTGGGTGAGGGATATATAGTACCATCACCATTTTTTATTTTCAGAACCAGAAAATCTTGATCTCCGAGTGGGAAAATGCGTTATCGTAAAATATGGCGATCAGCATTATCCTGGTAAGTGTGTGTGCGTTTGTTGACAATTTCATTTTATAATTTGACAACATCATATCATAATTACAGGAATAATATTAAAAGTTGATGACGAAGGAGCTGAAATTAAATCAATGCGCAAGTGTGGGCTCGACTGTGAAAGATGATATAATCTACTATTTTAAGGATCGCCAACGTTCAAGAGCTTCTTGTCAAAAATACAAGAGGGCAGTTTCAAGTCCTGGAGATGGATAAATATGAATAAAAATACTCCCTGCCTATTATGGTGTCCATTACTGATTCATACCATGTCTCCATTACCTATTCATGTGTGTCCATTACTGGTACAGATGCACAATTTTGCAAAAAAAATTCAATACAATAATAATGTGAGCTTTACATATTTTCATTGTTTCTAATCGTTATGCTAGTGAATTTTAGAATCAAATAGCGTTTTATCCAATAAAAATTGATCTTACAAATTTCAACCGACTGTCCATTAATGGAGCGGTTGCCCTATTTGCACATATTTATTAAGCTCTTAAAATAAAACAAAAATCAACATTCTAAATTAAGTCCTAATCCTATGATAGCAGAATTACGTACACAGACACGGCTCGATGGACGTGGTCGATACCGCGATTTGATAAAACCGCGATTTTGTCGTATTTCTCCTCTCCTCCAGATCGCGGCCGGGCGCCAATCGAGAATTGACATCGAAGTTGGTTTCTTCGGTTAGTAACCGGTTACTTGATGGTTGTGGAGTGCAACGCTCCGTTCCTAAAAAATACCGCACCAAAATCGCATTATTAAAATACCGACTCATCTCTAAAGCCGGACTCAGATGACTGGCGTATTTGGCCAATGCTTGTTACTGGCGTATAGTTGCCATTTCGTGTGAATGGTTTATTTATACAATTAAAAATTATTATTAATTTTATTAAATACATAAATAAAAAGGTCGTAGGTTCAAATCCTACTCAAGGTAAACTTTTTATTTATGTATTTAATAAAATTAATAATAATTTTTAGTTACATATTTACTTTTGAACTTATTCGTTCATAACAAAAACTTATAATTATTTATACAATTATTTGCCACTGGTGTATTGAGATGATTTTTACAATGATAAATATCACGGTAATATAGAAATAAGTTCAGAATAAAAGGTACATTAAACATAGAAACATTGCGAAGGAATTGATTAAACATATATGTAAACCGCAAGTTGCATAAGTTTACATTTTAATCATGGCTGTGCAACAGAATTATTCATAGTTTCCGATCATCTGCGGAAGTGTTAGTATAAGTATTTGCTTCAATAAAATTCATGTTATCCATCTGAATAAGGAAATCCTGTTATGGTAGCATAATCTGCTTCTGTTCTGAAAGAACACTGTAAATGAAAATTAAGTGCAAGTGTTGGATTTAGAATACTTAGCGAATTGCACTGACAGAAAAGGGTTTTCGTGCCTTAGATCTGTAATAAGGCATATGCAGAGCGCAAATGCGTCCGGATACTATTGCGTTTTCCGGTCTAGGCCGGCAAAATAATACTAAATTACAGTTGGCATTCGTTGTAGTGGCAGAACTGATGGAACATTCGATATAATCGACATTTGACATAACACAAAGCCTAATCGCGTTACCGTGTACGTGTACGCATCCGTTATTATGTCCGTATTAGCTCGTTATAAACTACAAATTACATCTAAACATTATTATAAAGTCATCAAATTAGTAAGGTCCCTGCAAAATTCGAGCAATGATTAATTGCGCAATTGTATTTTTTAGGTTATATTGGTTACTGTCAATTGTTTCGGCCTGCAAAGTTCACTTGTACTCGCAAACGCCCATTTTCTGGTCTTTTAATAGAAATATCTATTATTCATATAGTAAGCTGTATTTATTTCAAAAAAAATGTGTAATAAAGTTAAAATTACGGAAAATATAATCAGTTGATTAACAATCAGAAGTGGGACAATAACCTCTGTTTCCTTATAAAAAAGTGCTTTTGTGGGTGCATTTAATGAGAGTGATGAGTACTTTTTTCTTAAAATTGTCTTTTAATTTATACGCCGTATAGTCAATCTTTTATTTTTATATTTCGTGCGATTTGCGTGTCACATACGGTTGATAGTGTGTCTATTTTAATTACCGATGAGTGATAACCCTCACTCATTAGATCATAAACGAAGAAGGGTGCGAAGTCGACATCGCCGTCATAGTAAACGCTCTGATATCGCCCTTCTAATGCAAAGACTTGAACTTTTAAAGATTCTGGTGCGCGATACAAATTCGCAGTCTAAATGTACTGAATCACCTTCGCATACGCCTCAAAGAACATTAAATTAGCATGCAGCGTACGTGCATACGTGTCTGTGATGTGTGTGTGTGTGTGTGTGTGTGTGTGTGTGTGTGTGTGTGTGTGTGTGTGTGTGTGTGTGTGTGTGTGTGTGTGTGTGCGTGCGCGCACGCGTGTGTGTCTTAATGTTTTTTAAAGGTATTGCAAAATCACAAGGAGAACTGTATAAATTACATTTATTGAGTTAAAAAGTTATGGTATTATGTGTTAACGTGACTTTAGTATATCACTGATTTCAGAATTTTTGTTTTCATTACGAATTCTAATGAAATGGGCCTTAACCAATTTCAATATACCAATTAATTTCTTCGTCTTCCCAATTTTACCATTTTCTTCTTTTGCATGACTAAACAAAATATAAAATTATTGTTATACATATATATATATATATATATATATATATATATATATATATATATATATATATATATATATATATATATATATATATATATATATATATATATATATATATGTAAACATGCAATAAAATTACCTGAATAGGTCTTCAAGTGTCTTACGATCCTCTTGATAAGTTCGAAGCTAGAAAAAATGAAAACGTTATGAAACATATTGTAAATAATATTTACTGTAATTTCTTTTTGTAATCATTACTTACAACTAAATACATAAACTTTTTTGTTTATGTATTGTGTCATTTGTCAAATAACATTTCAAAATTTTATTTTTTTCTAATTTTATGTAAACGATTACAGAAAATTAGCAGTGAATAAACAAACGTATTTTGAATATCATTCACCACGTATCTACCAATGTTATCGATTTCGAAATGCCTATGTTGTTTATTAATCATTTGTCTTATCGTAATGTTAATTAGTGTTTTCTTGTTTAAGAATTACTTGCCTTTGCCGTATCTAATCTTAAACACTTAAATGCCTTTGTCATATACTTACTAGAGTTTGCTCTTGTTATATATTCTAGTATTCTTATGTCATTTATTACATGTAATAAATTTACATAGCTTGATTAAATGCCTTGTGGTTAACTACCATTATTATATCTTCATCATTTATTGTACATAGCTTTGTGATTCAGCATTTATTTACCGTTTGATCACAACTACTGTTAAAATATTATGAAAGGATTTTATATAAATTAAAGTATTTTGAGTGTTATGAATACCGCTTTTATTTTTTATATATTTCTAAGTATAATTGCTTCAATTTCGTTATTGAATATTAACATTTTTAGTTATATCATATTAATTGCTTATATTATTTAAAATATTAGGACACGATATAACATCTGCTCTTCATTGCCCAGCGACTATACTTCCTTATTTATTTTATTTTATGTGTGCTGTGGTTCTCTGGCACCTTAAAAACTAAGCACTTTTGCATTTTCGGACACGCTTCAGTGGTAGATCCTGCTCTCCTTCTAAATAGTGCGGAGTGATATTATCTATCAAATTTTCTTATGCCAACTTTCCGTTGACATATTATGTTTAATCGGTTCTTACAAGGCCGACGGCAAAATCGCTGGTAATAGTATTTTTTAATTCGCTAAGATTCACTACAAACAAATCGATTATATCAGTGATTTTTTTAGTTCGTTAAAAAATTACTTGTACAGTCAATTCGAATAACATGATGATTATTGTAGATTGGCAACACTTATTTGGGTTTATGTTGTAGTTACTATTATTTTAGCTATTTAAGATTTTAATGAAAACTACTGTCCCGGTGTACATGGTGACAGTGATATCGCAAATTAGTAATTAGTAGGCTCGGATCATACGCCCTTGTTAAATGGTTACTATGAAATAGAACATTAAGTGTTTCTACTTGTGTGCATCATACCATAACTACACTATCAAATTTAAAGTTTTTTTAAATAACAGAAGTTACTGGAAAATAAACAAGATGTGGTTGAAGCAGGTTT
This sequence comes from Vesta saturnalis, assembly GCA_036346205.1. Lineage (NCBI taxonomy): Eukaryota > Metazoa > Arthropoda > Insecta > Coleoptera > Lampyridae > Vesta > Vesta saturnalis. Next base: position 1,992,974 of record JARFJB010001442.1, read on the forward strand.
CAATTTAACCTTTGATGTTGATGTCATAAAGAAAAAGAATTAAACAAGGTTTTCGTTTCAATGTATGGCGAACTAACTAAAATACGTTATATTCTAAATTTGTACACGTAGCAGTCGATAAGAAGATACACATTGGTACTTACTCATCGTAACGCATGCTAGTAAAGCAACCATTTCCCATGCATTATGCATTGCAGACGTAAATATTTTTTTTATTTTTATCGGTAAAGTATATCATATTATGATTATAAAACTAAAAATGGTAAATGCATAGACTTTTTTCAATTCTTGTAATTAATAAATTAGTGGGAGGCATTAGACGCGTTGTCCACTTGCTTTACAGGGGTTCCGAGTTGGGTCAAGATGAATAAGATGATTAATGGCTTTTATCTACTATCAATGTGTAATGTCAAGTTTTACGACATTTAATGACATATCGCAGACACGCAGAGACGCAGAAACGCAGAAACGCATAGACGCAGAGACGCAAAGAGGCAGAGGCGCATAGACACAGATACGCAGACACGCAGAGACGCACAGACGTAGAGACGCAGAGGTGCAGAGACGCCGACACGCCGACACGCAGACATGAAGACACGCAGGCACGCAGACAAGCAGACACGCAGACACGCAGACACGCAGACACGCAGACACGCAGACACGCAGAGGCACAGAGAGGCAGAGACTCAAAGAGACAGAGACGCATAAACGCAGAGACGCAGAGACGCACATACGTACAGACGCACAGACGCAGAGACGCAGACACGCAGAGACGCATACACGCAGACACGCAGACACTCAGACATACAGACACGGAGACGCACAGACACGTAGACACAGACACGCAGACACACAGAAACGCAAACTCTCATACACTCAGACAAACAGATATGCACACACACACACACACACACACAAACATGCAGACACACAGACACGAAGGCACACAGACACGCAGGCACACAGACACGCAGGCACACAGACACGCAGACACACAGACACACAGAAACGCAAACTCTCATACACTCAGACAAGCAGATATGCATACACACACACACACACACACACACACACAGACATGCAGACACACAGACACGAAGGCACACAGACACGCAGGCACACAGACACGCAGGCATACAGACACGCAGACACACCGACTCGCAGACACGCAAACACACAGACACATAGACACACAGACACGCAGAAACACAGACACGCATACACACAGACACGCAGACACGCAGACACGCAGGCTCGCAGACTCGCAGACTCACAGACTCGCAGACTCGCAGACTCGCAGAATCGCAGAATCGCAGACTCGCAGACTCGCATACACGCAGACACGCAGACACGCAGACGCACAGACACGCCGCCTCGTCGACACGCCGACCCGCAGACACGCAGACACGCAGACACGCAGGCACGCAGACACGCAGGCATGCAGACATGCAGACACGCAGGCACGCAGACACGCAGACACGAAGACTGACAGATAGGCAGCCAGGCAGCCAAGCAGACAGCCAGACAGGCAGACAGACAGACAGACACAGACACAGGCACAGGCACAGGCGCAGGCGCAGGCACAGGCACATACACAGATACACGCACGGACACAGGCACAGACGCGGACGCCGACGTGGACGCCAACGCGGACGCTGACGTGTACACGGACAGGGACACTGACATCGACACGGACACGGACTACATAATTCAAAATTCGCGCGTTACTGTCGATGGCTCTTATGGAACTCTCTTGCAGCTCAGCTGTTTAATATGCAAGTTAAATGTGGTCGGTATTATTGTTAATGTAGCTCTTATGAGAGTTTCCATTTTTTATACTTACCAATCTTTGCTTTTAACATCTAAGCTATTTTAATGCCGTTTATCGTAAGTTGTGCGTTTTATCGAAAAACGTTTCTTCACAGTTCTCGGATTTGTTCTTATGTCAATAATAATAATAACTGAAAGTTAAACAAAAGTTAGTGAATTGGTTTCACGTTTCTCATTTATTAAAACAATATAATGCCACCCGTCAGACAATGCGAGGAAGTTAAATTGTTACAAATTGTTACTCTAATACAAGATTGAACAGAAAAACATCGCAAGGCGTCTCAGGGTAACTCAATCTGCTGTGCCAAAAATTTGAAAAGATAAATAATTAATTAAAAATAACAAAGTTATGTGATTTCTAAAACAATCAGACGAAGATTAAAAGTAGCTGCTTTGAAATGAAGCCAAAGTTCCAGGTCTCGCCCAAAACCACAAAGGACTTCAATTAGAATTTGACCAAATATATGTTAATTGGACTATCGAACAATGGAAAATATTCTCTTCACAGATGAGACTAGAATCCAATTGTGGAAGCCTGATGGGCGAAACTACGTCTACAGAAAAGGTAAGGAAAGGTATAATACCTTGAGGGAGTACTAGTTTTTAAGGTCCGTACCGAACTTGTAGAAGTGATTGGGCGAATGGCTGCGTACATGCACATGAAAAACCTTTTACAGGCTCATGTTTTGCCTTTTATTGGTCATATTGGATATGACAGATTTTTGATAACGCACACCCAATACTCTTTCAATAGTAAATTCTTGCCTCGATGAAGTTCAAATTGAACAATTGGATTGGTCACCATATAGCCCGGGCTTAAATCCGATCAAGGATTTGTGGGACATGCCAAAATGCCGCATTCGGCAAAAAAACCTGCGCCAGGAACAATAGGAGACCTGTGAATCGCAGCACAAAAGGAATGGAACGCAATTCCCCAGGAGACTCTTCACATATTAATCCACACCAAGCCGAAAAGGATGTAAGCAGTTTTATAGCGACTCATTAATTTTTTGATTCTTTTTTTTTATAATTTGATTCTCAAAATTTTTTATATTATTTACTTAAAAATGTCTAAAATATAGTATTCTCTCTGTTTCGAACAATTTTGACAATTTAAATTGTAATATTGAGAAAAAAAAAGAAAATTTAAAAATATTTCAAATTTTTGTGCAAGAATCTACATAATAAACGTTAACGTATAGGGAAAGGTAAAAAATAATTTATTCTTTGGTATAGCTATATACATGCTATAGGTATGTTCTTATTCAATGTCGATTACTGCAAACGATAAATAATCTAACTTAAACAGATCTGTACATACATTGCAACCATGAATACATATTGTTGCAAATACAGAAATAAATGGTTTTTATTTAAAATATTTTCTAAAGATCCTCTAATTTAAAATAAATTATGGAAATTTGTTCTAATATTGGTCTATCCTCTGTCACTTCAAAATTGTTAAAAATCATTTTTAATTATTATGTTTCAAATAATAATTATTAACCAGAAAAATTTGAGGGTTTTGTAATACCTCTATAATTCCCGCAGGTTCCTCTTCAGTAGAACAGTTATGATCTTTACATAGTGCGTCACCTAACACAAAACATATTCCACTAGAAAGCACTAATATCAAATGAATAAACCCCATATTTACTTCTTAAAGTATGTTCGTGGACGGTTCTGTTACATGTACTACAAATTATACGTTTGATGACATTTATATGAGTCGGCGGTTATCAAAATATAATTATAGTCCGTTTATGTTGTTGCCAATTAAAGCAATTTTATTTGTTTCTGAGATCATTTGCGTGTAGTAGGTATGTGCTTAATTGTCATAGTGAATCACGAAATAATTTAATAACATGTTCCACAGAACAAACAGTAAAAAATTGAGGCAAATACGTTTTTCAGTACTATGGTATCTGATCGTGCAAAACTGGTTTACAAGGTCGATCAACTCTTCTTTTTAATAAGATAACAAAAACATGTAAAATAATATGGAACTCATTTATGAAATAGGCAACAAAGATCTCAGATTAGATTATCGTATTTGAATGTATGTACTACTATTGTATTAACAAAAGGAAAAACTCTTAGTATATAGCTTTTTTTACGATAAGTTTAAAATGGCGTCATACAACATCCTGATTCACTGTTGCATGTAGTAATATGTTTCATTGGTTTACAAATGAATCGGCTTTTTTCGTTTGCGGATAATTACGAATTTTAGACTTACACCTTCTTCCAAGCACCGACTCATATATAAAAAGCAATATGGTTATAACTTTATAATAGGATAATCCAAAGACGAAATTATTCCTCATAAGTCTTGCAGTTCCAGAATGTACCTTGCGGGTTGGGTTCATCAATATAAATTTAAAAACGTTTATTAACAAGAAATAAGAGTAAATTGATAAATATAACATATATTTACATTTAATTTAAAAATAATTCATCAATAACGAAATAATATGGAAGGATTGTGAAATGGGGAAATGCTGGCAAGAATATTTCGGAAAGCTGTACAGTAGTGAGGAAGATAATTCTGAAGGGTTAAATAAGGAGAATGTAGAAGCAATGGTGAATGAAACTAAGAAGGATATTGGGATAAATGAGGGATAGAAAACGGTAGGCAGATTGAAAAACGGTAAAGGAGCAGACGTAGATCAAATCACTGGTGGAATGTCAAAGTATGGAGGTGCAAAGCTTACACGAAGATTGTGTGAATTATTCAATGTCTGCCTTAAATGCGGAAAAGTGACGAAGGATTGGAAGAGCGCGATTATTGTACCACTGGATAAGTGTGTTAGGCAAGCGTGTTTCGATACAAATGGTGTAATGGTTGGTGATGTCAATGTACAAGTTCTGGTGTATGCAGATGACACAGCGTTATTAAGTGACAGTGCGGATGAGCTACAAACTGCTCTGAGGAAGTTTGAGTCTGTGAGAGCATGGACCTAAAGATAAACGTGAACAGAACTAAGATTGTGGTGTTCAATCGGGAAGGTGGAAAGGAGAGTAGAGTATTTACTCTGCAAAATGAAATTGTGGACAAGTGGATGGATTGGCATATCTAGGTAGAATGTTAACTACAGATGGTGCAATGTATAGCAAGATTGGACGAAGGGTCAATATAAACAATAATAAGAAACGAATGCATGAGCCTAGCAGCAATCTATAATGGCGTGTTCGTCCCGTCAGTATTGAAGGGAAGTGAGACACGGTGTGTCAAAAACACGAAAGAAAAATAAACTCCGTGGGTATGAGATTTCTGAGAAGCGCATGTGGTAAAACGAGAAGGGATAAGATAAAGAATGAGTGTATAGCGGCGGAGTGTGGCTAGGAAAAGACGATGATGGATAGATATAAAAGTAGTACATTATGTTGGTTTGGTCACATTGAGGGAATGAACAACGCAAGATTAACGATGCAAATATATGTGGGTGAGGTTAGAGGTAAGGCCAGGCCTGGTAAGCCGCGTAAAACTTGGCTGAATGTAGTAGAATGTATGATAAAAGAAAGAAAGATAAGGATCTTTAAAAATAAAAGGACATGTCAGAGACAATGTATGAATCTTGCGGAAGCTAGGGAGGTATGCAGAGATAGAAAAGCATGGAGAAAGATTGTGGATGAAAAATAAATAAGAAGCAGGGATTGTTTTGTTTACCACGCAAGAGAATGGCGTGAAGGTTATGTTATGTTATATTTCTTTTGAACTTATCCGTTTATAACAAAACTTATAATAACTCAATATTATTGGTTGAAATATAAAAAATCAATTGATTGGTGTCAATTTCCGAAATCAAATAATTCATTTTTTTCATCTAGTGAGTAAAAGACTAATTATCCAAAGTGTGGCATTAGTCATACTTTTGTAATTATTATTTTGAATTCTTTAATAGAAATATTTTGTTTGTAGGTATTTTTGAAATTTTTTACTTATTTTCGGTACCTTTACACAAAAATTTGGGAGATCAAGTATATTAGAATGCAATCATACCCTAGAAGGTCGCTTTGTTCACGAAAAAAAACTTAATGCACGTAATGGCAAACCTATTATTTATGTACGCTATCAAACCCAAGCCAGAGAATTAATTGTACCTGACAAAAATCCGATAAAAATATAGGAATATGGCCAAATGCAGAATTTAAAAGATTAAATCAACAAACTAAATGGGTTTCACAAAAAGACAGATTAGCTTTAATAGTTGAAGCACAGCAAAAAAAATTTGAATCAATAGCGAACTGCGAAAAACGAAAAGAAGTACTGCAAGAAGCGTAGGTATAACAAAGAGCCCAATACGGTTCAAAATTAGAAACCAAAGAAACATCAGCAGCTGACAGAAGCTTGTACGTCTCACAGTGCGCATACGAATTAAGGCAAGAGCTGGAAGATGAGATAAAGAACGCAAACAGTGTAATACTTGCTGCGAAATGTTCAGCTATAAGACAACAAATTCTTGAAAGACAAAGACTAGATATGATGATGGAACAAGAGAGGCAGAATCAAATTAAAGCTGAAGAAGAAAGAAATCGGATTAAAAGAGAAAATAGTCGAGCTGTCACACTGCAGATCCACGAAAATCAGGTGCAAAGATTAATAGAAGCTGAACGTAAAGAAGAATAAAGTTGTAATATAAATAAAGCAATGATTGCGATGCAACGCGATGATGCCGAAAAAATACGCCAAACACATATTAAATACTCATCATCTTTATCATCGCCGACTTCCAGTGGAGAAACACCCTCTCGATCAAATACAATTTCTCTATCGTTCCATCGTATTTTTCCTCAGTATGTCGAACTATCATAGCCCATACTTCGGGTGTTATTTGTTCTAGTGCCTCTTTCCACACGGTTAATGGATTTTTAGCAGAACTACCATCAGAACCAACATGGTATATGTAGTAATTTTTAGTTATACCCCAGATTTGTTCAATAGGGTTAAGATCGCAATGGTAAGGGGGAAGACGAAGTACACGATGCCCATGTTGTTCAGCTAACCTATCAGATACATATACTGGTATAGAGATTTATGTCTAAAAAGAGAGAATTAATACCTAATACAAAATATGAATTACATTTAAAACGATTTACATCTGTTACAAACCCAACAACTGAGTTTTAAAAAATGCTTGATCATATTGTATATTATTTAACCATTGGTGTATGTCAGCCTTCTTAGATGCTGTTACAGGTACTTTGTTCATCAGAGTGCTGTAGCAACTGGCAGTATCCATAATAATTGTGGAAGGTTATTCTAAATTTACAGTGATATTCAAACCAATGCAGAAAGTTGTCTTGATTAATTTCTCCATGTAATCAGTACTTCTTGTGTTAGAGGAAAATACTAATTTTGCACCAAGAATGAATTCTGTAGCACAACCAGCATGAAATATAATTCACAATGTAACGTGATAAGTATTGTCGTAGACCCGATGGGATTAAAATTTACCTTGTCCCATCAACTTTTGTTTTCTTTACACTCTTAACATTTGAACCTTTCCAAGAACGACCATCAGTACCATCTTCAAAGATCCTTGTTTCATCAAGAAAAATGAACTAACGCAAACCTTCATTTTTCATGTAAAAAATTGACACGCTTTATAGCGATGTTAGGTAGCTCCGCGTCGTAGATCATCCTTGTTATACTTGCAACCAATTTTTTTAGACCTTCCACAGAGATATTATACAGCCATTAGAAATATTTTACTTAATAAAATACTTATCTTTTTTGTTTTTTTTAATGGTGTATTTTAAATTATACAATCTAAGCGTTTCGATAACACTTACAGTTATCTTCATCAGTAGTAATATCTATTAAAATTGTTAAAGTTGTTGAACACAATTTTGTCAAAGTGTTCGGATTTGCCATCTTTAAGGCAGTTTAACAATATTTAATTTTTGGTGACCTAGTTATTCCTTACTAAAATTTAATTCTATAGTTGGCTTTATACGTTTCTCAAACTGTTATATTAATAGCAGGCTGATGTTTATGTTTTAATTTTTCAACTTTGACAAAATCCTAATTAAATATGGTATTAGAACTATTTTTAAACCTACAAGAAAAATTAAAGAACATTTAAGATCACCTAAAGATGTTTCAAACCCATTAACATCTTCCGGAGTGTATAAGTTATCTTGTTCATGTGGAAAAGTATTCATTGGAACCACAAAACGTAGCTTTGATACAAGACGTAAAGAACATATGAGATTTTGTAGATTAGGTCAACCAGAGAAGTCTGTGGTGGCTGACCATGCCTTAAATAATCTAAACCATGACATTAAATTTGACATTATGGAAATATTGACAAGACGAACTCATTATTATCTTCGTTTACAACGTGAAGCTATTGAGATATATAAACACCCTAATAATTTTAATAGACAAGAAGAAAATCTCTGTTTGAATAGGTTTTGTCATCTTATAATTAAAAAAAAAAGCATAATGATACGTCTTGATTTTGATTTTAATTTTGACTTTTGGTATGTCTAGGTTTTTTGCTGTCTTTTTCCTAGACCTTGAAGCAAATGCTGTATCAATTATATGTTAAATTACCACAGCACTATAATTTAACATAAGTAATTGAAATTATGATTAAAAGTATTATGGTTTTCATTGTTAATAACATTTGCAATTATTGACAAAGACATCTCTTTGTTAGATTTAACTGGATTATTTTATTTGATGTCATGTTTATATTTGGGAATGCTTCTATCATTTCCAAATTGAAGTTTTTCACAACTTTACACTTACATCATAACTTGATTAAATTTTGTTAAATGTGTTTTTTGGCTGACATTTTTTATCGTTAGCCTTCGCCGTCAGAGGGTGTTCTGATTTGTCATCTTTAAGACAGTTTAACATAGTTATTCTTTACTAAAATTTAATTCTATAGTTGGCTTTATACGTCTCAAACTGTTATATTAATAGCAGGCTGATGTTTATGTTTTAATTTTTCAACTTGACAAAATTGTTTTCAACATCTTTACAATTTTAATAGATATTACTACTGAAGAAGATAATTGTAAGTGTTATCGAAACGTTTAGATTGTATAATTTAAAATACACTATTAATAAAACCTAAAAAAGCTAAGTATTTTATTATGTGTGATAATGGTGAAAGTTTACATTTTCATATATCTTATTCTCTAATGGCAGGAACTGGCAAAAGGGGGGCTCCATTTTCACGTTCTTGTTCAAAGTAATGGATCAGAAAGCTTACCACTTCTTGACAACGGCTAGACAAAGCCTTGGGTATCTTTAATTGTTTATTGTTTACAGTATGTGTTATTGTTATTAAGTTGGTTCTGACAAGAATTTGTTGAATTTGATATGGTATACAAAATTAATTGTTATTTAAACACAAATGACACAAATCAATCGTTCGTAACTTATCCTTTGTACATCTAATCGTGAATTTTTATTAATTTTTTACAAATTTAATGGTTTCGATAAAAATTACAGTTGTCAACTTCAGTAAAGAATATTTTTTAAAAATTAAATAAATAATGTCAAATAAATATATTTATTTGACATCGTAATTAATTTAAAACGATAACTGTAATTGTTTTCGAAACGTTTAAATTTGTATAAAATTAATACAACAGGATTAAATACACAAAAGATAAGTGTTTTAATTACGGTTTAAAATATCCGTGGAACATTAAAATTTGTTTGTGCTGCTTCTCTCTCAAATTACGTTATTGTGTTAAGGATACTATGCTATAATGAACATCAAAAAGATCTAAGACCGCAAAGCACAAAGTTCAATTTTAGCACGTTTCTGACTATAAATGAATTCCTATTATAAAAGAATTATAATAGTTGCTAATTAACCAAACATAAAGTGACCAATCGCAAAAGTATTATTCCAGATGTATGTCTTTTTAAATGGGTTAACAAATACATTGTATGAATGTACATATTAGGATCAAACACCGATTTCGGTCAATGGTCGAAAATACGAACAAAACGCGTTCTGGCCACTAACATATGCCAATGTCTGAAATATCACATTCCGGCCGTTTAATGTAGACCAGAACGTGTTTTGGACCTTTTGAGATTTTCAGAACGCGTACTGACTTTCCAAGTCAACCTGAAAGCATTCTGGAATTCGTCAGATTGCGGGAACACATCGAGCACCAAAGGCCAATGTAGTATGGAAAAATATTCTTATTGTTATATACATACTCGTACATTCAAATTTTAAAAATAACGTACATTTTTAAAGAGACAGAAACATCAAAACACGCAACAATAAACGTTTACTACATATACTTCTGGTGTCTTAAGGGCATAACTACATCTACTTATTTTTACACGAACTATTGTGGTAACATTTGCTGTTGCATAGTACTTTCTCTACACGCGCATTTTTTGTCGACACGATAGCGTTTGCAATTGTACTATACAAAGCCCTGTTTCGATCCAGATTGTACACGAAAAGCAGTTCGAAGAGATACTGACTCATTACAGCAATACAGCGACTGCAAAGTACCATCTATCGTTCCTGAAAATGGATTAAAAATTACGGTAAATTACTGATCAGAATTTATTACCTGCCAAACTAATAAAGTCCAGAGTCGTTAATAGTAAGTTACGACCACCAACTTGATTTTGCCAAATGGAAACACCTGTTTTTTATTTCATTTTCTGAATCTGCTTTGAATTCTGAATAAATCTCATATATCATGTCCTGTACCTAAAGTCAACAGATCTCGAGGAATTTACAATTGAACGTATCAACAATTAAGACCGTATCAAGGAAGGCGGCCTTTGTTTTCTGTCAAAAGGAGCAATTTATTCAAAAAACACAACAAATCAAATCAAATGTTCAAAATGTGCACAATTTGCGGCTTGACAATAACCAAGGCGATGAATATACTCTCTTTGCACGTTTTCAACCACTTCTGGAGTTATGGCACGCACTTCTTTTCTGATTTTTTTTTCGATATCTCCAGATTGTTTGGCCTGTCAACATATACTTTTGATTTGAGATAACCCCATAGAAAGAAAACATGTACCTATTGTGTATGGATCACCTTGGATACGATTATTTTGCAAGTGTTCTTGATACTTTTATAAATACAATATTTATTTTTCTTTCGTAAATATCTCGAAATCTGTTGACTATAGGTATAGGACATTGTACATGAGATTTACTCAGAATTCAAAGGAGATTCAGAAAATGAAATAAAAAACAGGTGTTTCCATTTGACAAAATCAGGTTGGTGGTCGTAACTATTTTTTGGACCACCATATGTACAAAATTAAAAAAACCGCAGTCAAAAATAGAAATCCACGTGTCGGAGCGTTTCTCCAAAAACTCTACCCTTGAACTTTAGACGTAACTGGGTTCACTGATATATATAGTATATGATATATATATATATATATATATATAAATATTTATCTTCCAACCTACATATACGTATGTAGGTATAGAAGGTTATGCAATCGACTTTTTTTCACTATCGCTAAATTGACTTATTAGCACATTGTACAACTTTTCGGCAAGTTTCGAAAAAATCGGCATCATGTCTGGATGTCTGTGTGTGTGTGTGTGCGCGTGTGTGCGTGTGTGCGTGTGTGCGTGTGTGCGTGTGTGCGTGGGTGCGTGGGTGCGTGTGTGCGTGTGTGCGTGTGTGCGTGGGTGCGTGGGTGCGTGGGTGTGTGTGCGTGTGTGCGTGTGTGCGTGTGTGCGTGTGTGCGTGTGTGAGTGTGTGTGTGCGTGTGTGCGTGTGTGCGTGTGGTCGCGTGGGCGTGTGCGTGTGCGCGTGTGCGCGTGCGCGTGTGGCGTGTGCGTATGGGCGTGTGTGCGTGTGGCGTGTGCGTGTGTGCGTGTGGCGTGTGTGCGTGGGTGCGTGGGTGCGTGTGTGCGTGCGTGCGTGGTGTGTGCGTGGCGTGTGCGTGGGTGCGTGGGTGGTGTGTGTGCGTGTGTGCGTGTGTGCTGGTGCGTGGGTGCGTGGGTGCGTGGTGTGCTGTGTGGTGTGCGCGTGTGCGCGTGTGTGTGTGTGCGTGTGTGTGTGCGTGTGTGCGTGTGTGGCGTGGTGTGCGCGTGCGTGCGTGTGTGCGTGCTTGCGTGTGTGTGTGTGTGTGTGTGTGTGTGTGTGTGTATGTTAGTATCCACGATAACTCCAGAACGAAAATACCTACGTGCTTAAAATTTTGTATTTAAGCTTGTTTTCATTTGGCTTAGAACTGATTAGATTTTGGGAGAAATCCAGCCACGATGAGGGGGTTATTAGGGGCAGTTTTTGGTTCTTGTGAAATATTTCTAAAACAGCTCCATTAGGCTGTCAAAAAACATGGATTTTTTGTTTCCGCTTTCCATGAAGTATATTGTTCCCCGTTGAAATTCGTGCAGTTTCCCAAAATATGAAGCAAATCGGTCAATATTGAGAGGTCCATCAGATCCAAAACGTGTTTTTGGATGTTTTTCCTCAATTTTTTTCATATTGCATAACACCGTATTGCCTTAACGCAAGATTTGACCACGGAATCAATTAAATACTTTAAAAAACAAAGTATTTGATGCTTTTCATTAGTCAGATTCATTTTTTAAAGCTTACATTCAACAATAAAGCCATTTTTCCAAGCCCTGAAACAGAGATTTTTACTTCTTATGTCAATAACTTCATATGCTTAGCAACGTGATGTGTTTTACACAGTTTTATCATTTTTTTACCATCACATAGCTTTGTTTAGAATAATAATTGAAGCTCAAGTTGCCCTCTAATCATGATAATCAAAGATGCACCACAGCGAAAAACAACCACATTTCATGAAAATTTGAAAAAAAATTACAGCATACTTTGATATTTTCAACTATTCTCTCTCATACCCTGAATGTGTTTTTCGATATTATCCTTAGAAGTGGATAAAATTACGTACATCGTGTCGAGGCAGAAAAGCATCAAATTTTATTGTCGAAACGAACGCTTTTTTCGAAAGACTTGGCATTCGTCGGCTATGCTCTCCGACAACTTTTTCGAGATACTGCTTCTGCTCTTCGTACTTTGTCAATGCCGAATTATTTCGTGTTATTAACGCTATACCCCTTTCCGCTGCAACATTTGTAACGCGTAAGCATTGTAATTACTTTCCCACACTGATGGATCCTCAGCTAGGAAGTTGCGGTTGACGTCAAATCTTTCCAACAACTTACGAGTATGTCGTGCTAAACAAAGCTATGTATCCAACAACACGTTTTGGACTTGATGGGCCTCTCAATATTGACCGTTTTGCTTCATATTTTGGGAACCTGCACGAATTTCGACGGGGAACAATACACTTCATGAAGAACGAAAACAAAAAGTATCGATGTTCTTTGGCACAGCTTAAGCTCCATATTTCAGAGATATAAATATATATAGATATAGACCTTAAACATATCGATTAATTATGTTCTATGCAATTTTTTGATATTCGTGTAAAAAAATTCGGCAAACAAATTCCTAAGATAAAATTTAAGTGTTACTTCAATTTTTTTCATTATCTGAATAACGATTAATTTTATAAGAAAAAGTGTAGAACGTATTTTTTAAAGAAAATTTAATTTTACATAACTTTTCTTTATAACGTTTTTTAATATAACGCAAGGTAGTAAATCTAAAAATTAATTAAATATGAATGAAAATGGTACTGCATTATTGATATCTTATAGAAGCGGACGACTTTGGAATTTTTTAAGTTAACATGTATATATTAATATCTATCTGACTTGAAGTTTTAAACGTCATTCTGATTATTTTTTTGTTTTAGAAAGTTGCCTGTTTTCGTTATTAACGTATAAAGAAGAGGTTGCATAGTTACACTAAACGAATCATAATTCTAATTATTTCATTTCTTTTATTTGTTAAGTTAACATCTAGATGTATATTAACCTCTGCCAGGCAGAGATTATTGTTTACGTTTTTACAATGTTGCGTATTTTCGTAATTAATTACCGAGCTAGTAACGTAGTGGCGACACGACTTGCTGAGCATTCGGGAGGTAATGGATTCGATTCCCGTTACCGTCTTCCTTGTATGAGGTTTTTTTGGGGGACTTTCCTCATACACATGAAGCGGCATGGTCACTGCGTATATGCACACCATGTGGGGCTACTTAGGCGAATGCTGGGGCAGTATTCTCCCCCACAAAACCCTAACTCCGTTCCTTTCGATCCTATCCTGACCACACCTATCCTTAAATCCCATCATGCATATGTACGTAATGTATGTATGTATGGCAGGGAATCCATGATTGCGGCAAAAGGTGCTCGGAAACCTCGAGCAGCCCACCCTCCCCCCGTGGCCTTTTCCGTATTTAACTTATTATAGTTAGCTTTATAGGTTTCTCAAACTGTTGTATTAATAGCAGGCTGCTGTTTATGTTTTAATTTTTCAACTTTCACAAAATGGTTTCAACATCTTTAACAATTTTAATAGATATTACTACTGACGAAGCTAACTGTAAGTGTTATAGAAACGTTTAGATTATATAATATAAAAATATACCATTAAAAACCCAAAAAAGATAAGTATTTTGTTATGTGTAATAGTGGTGAAAGTTTACATTTTCATATTATTATAAAAGAGGTTGCATAATTGTAGGTTGAAAGGTTGTGTGGTATTCCACACCAGATATTTTTAAATCCTGACATGGGCTATCTTTTTTATTACTGAAGCTACACTTTTGCTTCCAAAGTTTTAGGGCGTGAAATAAGAAAATTTCATGAAAAAAATTACTTCAGCGTTGCCAGTTTTTCTAGTATCTTCAAAAACAACATTTTTTAAGTGGCAATATAGCATTTTTTTTTGCAAAATCTGATAGTGTTACACTGCAGTCAAAAGTACTAGAGCGAAACATTTTTTTTTTTTGGAGGCCGTTTACGAATTATTATTGTTCTACTGGTCATAGCAAAAATTCACTTTTGGCGTGTTAAACTATGCAAATATAGGTAAAATTAATAATTTACTTTACCATTAAAAATAATAGGGGTGAATATGAAATTTATTAACGAAGTAACAAATAAAAATTATTAAAATAAAGCAATCTAGTAATGGTTTTACAAATTTACGTAAATTTACACTAAGACGAGTAGAACAATAAACTACTGCCTAATAACTATTAAGTAATAATAATTCGAAAGCGTCTACCAAAACGAAAATGTTTCGCTCTAGTACTTTTGACTGCATTGAAACGCTCTATCAAATTTAAAAAAATGCAATGTTGCCATTCAAAAAATGTTATGTTTAAAGATACTACAAAAACTGGCAACGCTGGAGTAACTTTTTTCATGAAATTTTCTTAGTTAGATTACGCCCTAAGATTTCACTTTTTGAAGTAAAAGTCTGTCTTCAGTAATAAAAAAGATAGCCTACGTTGTTTAAAAAAATAACCTATATATATATATATATATATATATATATATATATTACTGTGCCCTCTGGATCGAGGTAAATAAACCACAAAGCTTTAAAAACAATTTCATTGTCGAGGAGCATTCAATTTCTTTTCCGAAGCCAGAATCATTTAGTAAAAAGTCAAAACATTTGACTTATTAATTAATGTGACAGTTAAATTTCTTTGATATCACACCAAATTTTTGCTTTTTACATACAAAATTTTACTTTGGTTGATTTAGGTTTTCTTGTGGCAGTTGGTAATGTCGTAAATTTGAAAGTGAAAATTTGATCTAACCGCTTTTTGTTTTACCTAACTTCTGTCACAAAAAAAGAAAATTGTAGATAATCAAGATCATCTTGTATGCACGCCCTCTAAAATACGTAAAATTGGCAAAAATACCGTCGCGAATTTGCTCACATCAAAGTTTTCGGCTGGACGCATCCTGTTGTTGACATATTTTGTAAGAGTCACTTGTAGACATAATTCCGGATCAAGCTAAAAATCTTAGTAAAATGTTTCGTGAATTAATGGGTATAATGACATCGGAGATGATGACGTCGCGTGTCTTAATATGTCTAAGTAAAACCGGGACACCATCCCATCCACTTTTTTATCTTACAAGCTCCGCCCCTTGGGGCACCTTTCCCAATACTTTTTGTTCACACTCACCTGGGAGCCGTATTTTTGTCGACCATTTTGTGGGCCATTTTTTGTCAACCATTTTTGTCGGCTATTTTGTTGATTATGGTCCTTTTGGCATATGTATTCGAAGCTAGGTCTTGGCCTTCGCCCCCTTGTCGCGGGCCCCTGATTGGGAATGGTATGGTGGCCCTAATGCTAACGTGTGGGACACCTATAAGAACTTGTGTTAGGGTCTGCGCTCTCTTGTCGTGGCCCCCTTGGCTGAAAATAGTATTACAATAACGGTGCCTTATTCTAACGTGTAAGACAGCCATAAGAACTTGTGTTAGGGTATTATAATAAGGAGGCCCTAATGCTATCTCATGAGAGCTATAAAAACCTGTGTTAGGATCTGTGCCTTTATCTAATTACCTAAACAAATAAGTAGAGGTCGAGTAGAATAAGAGCTGATACAGAGTTGGTTGGTTTATGATGTCCACCTCCTATAAGGATAATAACACATTAAAATATTTATTGGCATTTTTGTAAACAATATCAAGTAAAATATATATTAAAAGTAATACGCATACCTTCAGATGTGTTTTTCTTTCGACTGTTCTAATAATAACTGTGTTGGAGAGCTAAACTAAACCAAATTTATAAATATTTTATACAGCTCACTAAACCCGTTTTGTGTTTTTACTTATGCATAGTTGATATAAAACTAGCTATTGGCTTTCCCATCATTAAGTAATTTGTAGAATGTAAATATACAAACCTAAGTATTTCTATCACACTTACTGCAACTCGTATTTAGCTTTCCCTTTCGCAGACTACTTAGAGTGGCCTTATATGAATTTATATAAAGCGATGTTTGTTATTTACAACACCTATAAGATAAAACTGTTTTTATGGAATGCAGTTATTATTATTAAACAGTTATGCTATTTCATTATGAATGGGAAGTAACAGTCAGTCGTCGGCATCGTGTTATTGTGTTTACAAATATTTTAAAATTTTGCTGCTGGAAAATGCATTAAGGTCTAAATTAAACATTAGGTGAAATAATAATCATTTTCCGCCCTGATGCAATAGCGTTTTATATATAGGCAGATTCTCTATCTAAGCGGTCAGCACCTATATATTCGAAAAATTCTGCCTGATTTATTTGCATATTCAATTACTCACACACACACACACGCACACGCACACGCACACGCACATGCACACGCACACGCATACGCACACGCACACGTACACGCACACGCACACGCACACGCACACGCACAAGCGCACACACACACACACAAACCAACACACTCACAAACACACACAAACACACACACACAAACACACAAACACACAAACACACAAACACACAAACACACAAACACACAAACACACAAACACACAAACACACAAACACACACACACACACACACACACACACACACATACACACATACACACACACAACTTACTTTTAAAATAAATAAAATGAGTAGTTATTAAGTAATAATACATTATAAATTATATATACATCATATGAAAATGTAAACTTTCACCATTAACACTCATAATAAAATACTTATCTTTTTTGGGATTTTTTTTTTTTATATATAGTTTATACATCAAACTATTTATTGTTAATGAACGATTTAAAAACACGTGCTGGCTTTTGGTAAATATTTAAAAGACAGCAACAACAAATAGGATTATGTTGATGTTAAAAGATAGGCACGATAAAACAGGGTAGAAAATACCTGTGATTGCAGATTTTTTCACCTAGTATTAATTTGTGATGATAACACATATACTCTTTAGTATCGATTAGCGTTTCGAGATGGAATGTCAATTTAAGCATCCCTTTTCTACAATAGTAGCGTGGCCATTGGCGTGTGGGAAATCGTATTTTATCGTTGATTTTCTAAAAAATATCTAAACTGTCTGGGATACGGCTTTTGAAAAAATTATCTGGTTTTACGGCGAATGGCAACCATTATTGAAAGATCTGTAAGTGGAATTTCAGAAAGGATTACCTGATATGGAACAGTTTGACGGTAAAAAACCGGTCTTAATAATAATTGGCGATCTAATGCGCGAGACTAACGGTTTGGTGGTTGATATTTTTACAAAGGGTTGTCATTATAGGTTGTCATTACATAATCTTGTTTAAGAACCCACGTGACAAGGCACGGATATTTATTGTTCGATTCAAAACAGAATAACCGGATGTGCTACGCTATAGAACAAACATATTCGGGTCTCAAGGTATTTGTCAAGTATATATAGTGAAAAAAGGGTTTAAGCCCCACAGTCATAAAGATTATATCATATATGATGGTTGACATTTTAATCGAAAACACCGATATCCTGCGCACATTAGCCAGATTAAGTAAAAGTCAACGTGACGGTTTATTAAAATGTCTGGATAGTAAGCAGGTGGAATGCATTTGCGAGTGTGCACATAAAATTTTAAAAGGCCGTATACCTCTGTCAGCTTATCAGAAGCAGCGACTCTCTACATAAGCACACTTCAAGGCGGCTGGCACAGAGAGGCGAATCTATAGAAAAGAAGAAGGGCGGCACATTTCTACCACTCCTGTTAGGACCATTACCTGGCGGAATTCTGGGTTTCAATAACTGTGGTCCACAATCTGAAGAAGATGGTTATTCTATCTATGGGTTTTATACAGCCTCTGCAAGCCCCAGATGTCACGCAAAACAAGATATTAACTCAGTTGGGTAACGATATGGATACATTTTTAAAAGCCAAACTGACCGACTATGACAAATGGCAGCAGTACAATTAGGTTCTTCAAAGATATCTTCACTTTTCCAATCAGTACATCAACCCGCTAGTATAACAATCAGCGGTGATGATGACATTAGAGATTTGCCAAAACGCAAAGGTCTGGCAGACGACGAGATAGTATCTACACTGTCTGTTTCATAAAGGAAGAAAGGTACTGATTTCTTGCGTATACTGAATACAGGCGGTGATGTATTTTGGGATAAAAGGAGCACTGACACAATAAGTGAGTGAGTTCATCCTTGATTCCAACATTATCAATCTGGTTCCCGAAACGTTAAGACAGCGAAAAACTACAAATCCACACGGCTGACCACAGATTGCGATGTATATTAAAGAAATAAATGTACCACAAGAGTTTATCGGAAATACTTGAAGACGTGATGCTGCTGTATCACCTAACATTGAACCGAGACTCACAACTATAGGTGAGAATTACGATGCCGATATTGAATCGAGGGAAACCCAGCGAAGATCCTTTCGAAGAAGAAGACTTTCACTAGATTGGGATTCGTGGAGAACATAACATGGATGATGTATACTGTGATCCAGAGCATCCGGCAGGGTTTTCGGGCATAACACCTTTAGTTAATGCTGTAAAGCGTGGATATTGTGAAGTAAAAAAATGGCCGCAGGCTCAGGAAGCTTATACGGTTCACAAATCTATCAGAAAAAAGTTTCCCCGCAATAGGCATATTGTGAGCCACATTTACGAGTTGTGGTAAAGCGGATCTTTGCGATATGCGAACTTTACGTAAACACAATAGTGGATACAACTACATACTAACGGTTATTGATGTGTTTAGCAAGTAGGGTTGGGCGAGAGCTCTTAAAACGAAGACAGCCGCTTCTGTAATTGAAGCATTCACCGATATTTTTAAGGAAAGTGATAATACACCGGCAAATCTACAGACCGAACAAGGAGTTTGTGGCGGCCAGTGTACGAAACTTTTCAAGAAACAAAATATCAATTTCTATGTAACAAATAACCCTGATGTAAAAGCATCTGTAGTTGAAAGATTTAATAAAAAATTGAAAACAAAGATGTGGCGTTATTTCACCAACAAAAACTCTTACAAGTATATTGATGTACTCCAAAAACTTGTCACTGCTTACAACAATAGCGCTTTCTTGGGTTGTTCAAACCTTGCACAAATGAATCAGCAACATTCCCGTGTTCCGCTTTGTTGTGGCAGAAGTATTTGGTTGCACCATAAGGTTCATTGATTCGTGGTTTGGAGGAGTGGTCGGCTGTGCGGTTCACACTGCCGCCTGCCTCTGTAAAGGTGTGATAATGGATGATGCCCTTAAACAACACGTGGTTCGTTGATGGCGAACTGGATTATCTTTTCTGGAGAATCCTTTCATGCAATTGCATCGGAAAAGTTTCTTTTGACCTGTAAAACATTGTTATAACGTCACAACTACATCATTGCAGAATACAAACCCGATGGACCTTGTTGTGCAAGGGAACCAGCAACTTGCCTGTGTACTGGCTTCTTGATACCAGAAGTATTTGGTCGCACCACATCGCTCATTATTGCGTGGTTTTGAGGAGTGGTCGGCTGTACGGTTGGCACATCTGCCTGTATCTGTGAATGTGGAGTAGTTAATGGTGTCCTTATCCAACACACAGTTCTTTGATGACGAATATTTAGTGTAAATGCAAAGGGAAAACATAACAACACAAGAAAGAAATTTATTGTAACTATGTACGAGAAAACATTTCAAAATTATTATTAATAAGTCCAAATAAATTTAAAGCAAATATATACGAGATAAATAAATGCAAAATTCTTCTAAGCCAAAGCAATAAAACTATTAAAAAAATTTTACAGTTACTCTTATTTGAAGACATGAAGCAGCCTGAGGTTACGAGACGTTGAACTTTATCGCTTGTCGTATAGGGACAGAATAACTCTTGTGGAACAACCCACTCTTATATACAAAATCTTGTGTGGTGAGGAGAGCGGGAAATGTGAATGTGGTGTATCTGGGAAGGTACGTTAAGGTAAAGTTTTGCCTATTCAATTAAATAAATCACACGCTATTTTGATTATTTTCAAAAAACAAACACTAATGATTTTTTCACTAAGATGCAAGTCTAAATCTAAATCTAAGGATTATATTTTTATATTGAAACTATTTCACGTGGTAATCCTGTTTATAAAGAAAATTTACTGCAATGATAAACAATAGTACACCCCAATTCAAGTTTTCAAATTACTTATTAAGAAGACGTTATTAAAATAATCATATA
Organism: Vesta saturnalis; assembly: GCA_036346205.1. Lineage (NCBI taxonomy): Eukaryota > Metazoa > Arthropoda > Insecta > Coleoptera > Lampyridae > Vesta > Vesta saturnalis. Next base: position 2,013,896 of record JARFJB010001442.1, read on the forward strand.
TAACTCTTCTTCCCTTTTTTAATACTAGCTTGTTCCAATTTTAAATATACGTATATACTTCATGTAAATTTTTGATTATTTTCGTAAACAAACCCTAATGGTTGTATAATTAATAATTAAGAAGACGTTATTAACAGATACTCATAAAAATATAATTCTTGTTCCGGTTTTTAACAGTTTATTAAAATTCTAAATAAACATTTAAGCGTAGACTTTATGTAAATTGCCGCATGTCATGGTTGATCAATAAAAGCGAATCTTGAATATCAAGTACTGTTTTAAATTCTACACACTTTAACGTAAAGGATTAGGTTAGGCTTACTTTCTTCCATACAAACAACAATTAAAATGCGTTGGCATTGACTAAATCAATGCTAATTGTTGAACAAGCAGGGTTTACTTCTTTGTGTGCAATTCTTGCATATCAAGTGATATATTGTTATTATTAAGTGTATGCATTTTTTGTCTCGTTTTCTTACAAAACACTTGCTTTCAAAATGCCCTTAAATAAAATAATAAACAAAAAGTTACATAACCAATTTAATACTAAGCTCATTACATTAATTTTTATATATTACACTACTACAACATCATACAACCAAATCATACGTTCACATCCTTTTCTGGTTGAACTATCGCACATTTATTGCATGTATTTTTTTTTCTTTATTAATTTTTTTAACAAATTCATGTACCTGTTCTGAAACATTTACCGCAATTTTACTTTGAAGCGCTTAATAATAAACAAAACGTTACATAACCCATTCGGCCCTCTAATGTAAATTCAGACATAATCAATTATATTATGTACAGGGTGGCCAACTAAGAATGCGAGGTACTGTATCTGGGAAACTATCCATCGTAGAGGCTTGCGCAAAAAAAAGTTATTTCTAAAACGGCCAATACAAAAACCTGGAAAATATTTTCAAGTTTCTGAAATGGCCGTTAGGGGGCGTAACTGCAATCTTGAATCTAAAAAAGTGATGTTTCTGTGAATTCTGCTATATTAATCTAATAAAAAAATAACTGATCTTTGAAGTCGAGGATAATCTGAACTTTTTCTGTTTGGCACTTTTTGACGTTTGTCCAAAAATAAAGTGGTGGGGGTATTCAAAGGTTTCCTTAAATAACCCTCTGTATCTTCGAAACGGCTAAGCCGATTGTAACAAACTTGGGCGCGTTGAAGCGAGCTATTCTTGGGCTACAAATGTTATAATATTTGAAGTTTTGTTAGTTTCACATGTCGTCGCTAGAGGGCTTTGTTCGACATTCCGACAGAAACGGTTAATTTTCGCAAAAAAATTAAATGCATTGGTATGACTTTTTTGATGAACAAGTAGCTAAGTGATGCCTAAACAAGCTCCCGAAAACCGCATCGCGATATCTTGTTCCTAACCTAAAATATCGACCAAAGAACACTTTATACGAAAATCCCTTAAATTTTTATTTTTTTAACTATATTTTTCTGGAATTGTTTCTATTATGTAAGTTGTGGCCCTAAAAAGGACCGATTTAAAGGAGGAAGGTTTTTAATGCCCCCGTAAATGCTCGAAATGCTGACCATCGCGCTCTATGCATTGCTGAAACCTCTCATGACTAGACAAAACTGCAACTTCAATTTCGGATCTCGGTATGTTACGTATTGCGTTACGAATCCGGTTTTTCATATCTTCTCTAGTAGTAGGTTGAGTCCGAAACACAATGTCCTTTAAGCACTCGCATACATCAAAATCGAGGCAAGTTAAGTCTGGTGATCGCGGAGGCCATGGAAACAGACTTCCCCTTCTAATCCACCGCTGTTGAAATACTGCATTAATATTCACTCGCACATTAATAGCAAAATGTGCTGGGCAACCGTCCAACTGCAAAAACTATTTTTGCCTTGTTTCCAGAGGCACATCTTCCAACAACAACGGTAATTGATTGGCCAAAGTCAAGAAATACATTGCCATTTAGGGGTTGCTTGAAAAAATATGGCCCAATAATTCTGCCTCCCAGTATGCCATACCATACATTTAAACTCCAACGTCCTTGGCGCTGAACTTCACGCAACCAATGGGGATTTTCTGCAGACCAATAATGCATATTGTGCAGATTGACTCTCCCGTCACTACTGAAGGTGGCTTCATTGGTCTAAAGAATTTGAAATAAAAATTCTCTGTTTTCATGCCTAACATCCAATGGCAATAGTCTAACCTTCGATCAAAATCTTCCTCTTTCAAGGCCTGATGCAAAACGACATGATATGGGTACATTCTTAAAGTAATTAAAAAAAGTTTAAACGAGTAACTATATATTTTGATGGCCATTAGAACTTACCCATGGATCTTCAAAATATTTTGAACCGTTGTCCGTGATATGCCCAACTCAGTGGATAATGTGCTAACATGAGGATTTCCTTCAATATAGCCCAGTACACGGTTAATATTTTCTTGTGCTCTTCCAATCCTTTGCCGTTGAAACGTAGGCCGAAAACTACCATTGGTTCGTAAGCTCGCCACTAATCGGGGAAAAACTCTTACATCGCAAGGACGCCGATTTGGATCTCGAGCAGCGTAGATTCTTTTAGCTACTGCGGCATTCTGAAGACATTCAAAATAAACCGCAAGCATATCAATAGCTTCATTATTCGTAAAACGCATTTTGGAAGCACAAAAATTGCTCAAAGTAACGCGAAAGTATTGACAACTATTGACAATTTGAGGATTATGTATGTTTTGTTTAGGTATCTGTTTCCATTGCCTGCTTCTATTAATTGTATGTTTCGTATATATCCATAGTGAATATGCATTTAAACAAACAAAAAATAGGCCTTTCGTATAACTTTTAGCATTGATTACTTGCCCGTAGTAATTTCAAAAAGGGTGATTTTATTCTGGTGACTAAATTTACAAACATTTAAAATCGCAATTTCTAGGTAACCTATTCAGAGCCGAAATTGAAGCAGCAGTTTTGTCTACCCATAAGAGGCCTCAGCAATGCACAGAGTGATGGTCAGCATTTCGAGCATTTACGGGGGCATTAAAAACCTTCCTCCTTTAAATAGGCCCTTTTTAGGGCCACAACTTACATAATAGAAACAATTCCAGACAAATATAGTTAAAAAAAATAAAAATTTAAGAGATTATCGTATAAAGCTTTCTTTGGCCAATATTTTAGGTTAAGAACAAGATATCGTGATGGGGTTTTGGCGAGCTTGTTTAGACATCATTTAGCTACTTGTTCATGAAAGAAAATCATACCAATGCATTTAATTTTTTTGCGAAAATTAACCGTTTCTGTCGGAATGTCGAACAAAGCCCTCTAGCGACGACATGTGAAACTAACAAAACTTTAATTATTTTAACATTTGTAGACCAAGAAAAGCTCTTTTCAACGCGCCCAAGTTTGTTAAAATCGGAGTAGCCGTTTCGAAGATTCGGGGGGTGGGGGTGATTTAAGGAAACCTTTGAATACCCCACTACCACTTTATTTTTATAGATACGTCAAAAAGTGCCAAACAAAAAAAGTTCAGATTATCCTCGACTTCAAAGATCAGTTATTTTTTTAATTATACAGTTATACAATTAACATCAGTTAATATACAGAATACACAGAAACATCACTTTTTTAGATTCAAGATTGCAGTTACGCCCCCTAGCGACCATTTCAGAAACATGAAAATATTTTCCAGGTTTTTGTATTGGCCGTTTTAGTAACCTTTTTTTCGCAAGCCTCTACGATGTATAGTTTCCCAGATACAGTACCTCTCATTATTAGTTGGCCACCCCGTACATACCCTTTTTTTAAACTTGTTTCAAGTGTAATTTTCGAGATATTGTCGTTCAACAAACGTACCTGTATCCTAAACAGGTTTAGCGCTCGCTTCATTCTTTTAAAAATAGTGTCAGTCACGTCGTCTTCCTCCTTTAAAATAATAGGAAACGGTAAACAAAGGAAAATAGGATGTGGTGCCGATGGCGCATTGCGCATGCCTTATCTACATAGATTGGTTTAAATATCTTCAATGTCAAACTGCTAGTTCGCTGGATAAGCAAGCAAAGATAGGGACTGGCTCCATGAATAACACATGAACGGATCGCATTACAGTAGTTTTGTTTATCTAATCTAAACTAGATAACAAAAACTACCGATGCCCGAACAGCACATGCGTTATTCATGGAGTCTATTCCTATTTTTAGCTGCTACTGAGCGCTGGTTGTGTAGCGTAGCTGGTCCCCTCCCACACTGTAGATGCGAATCCGAATCCCGGCCATGCTATTTTTTTTGTTAGGTTACTGTAGTTTTTAAAGATTATTATTAATTTTATTGAATACATAAATAAAAAGTTTACCTCAGTAGGATTTGAACCTACGACCTGTACTCTAAAATACCGCGCTAACCAACTGCGCTATCGAGATTCAAGCCCAAATGGATGTAAATTTTGTTTTTATGTATGTAGAACTGATGTAAATTTTAAATATGATGAGATTACAATCAAATTACTTATATTAATGGAATGTGAGCCTGCAATATCGCAAGGACTCACACATACCAAAGCAACTTGACTATTATTAAATTTTTATAAGTTTTTGTTATGAACGAATAAGTTTTGTTTATCTCATCTAATTAAGTTAGGTTACAGTAGTTTTGTTTATCTTATCTAAAATAGATACTCGCCAGCGCCTTCTTCAAACAGGTACGATGACGTCACATTTGGGCACCACATCTTATGTTCTTCTGTTTACCGATTCCGCCTTAACACCTGTCTATTTACGTCATATGGAAATCATAGCGCAGATGCGAAGCTTTCAGCATTGTTTTGCACAGTATATTTTTTTATAGGTATATGCATGTACACTGTGTCCCATTTTGGATGAGACTGCAGGGTTTCTCGGCTATTAATAAAGGTAAATCCTTGCGGTTTTCGTGAACCGTTGCAACTTTTTTGTGAAACATTTAATGCCATCAAAATATTTTTTGAAACTCATTTGTATTCTAAGTTACAGGGCGATTTCAAAAATTTGTACTATTTGGGGGTACCTTGTATCTCTATTATTGCAAAAGTTACCAAAAAGGTAAGAACGATAACTGATACAAATTTTTGCGAACAATTCATTTTAATGGAACAACCTGGATATTTATATCCCGTTAAATTTGTTATTTTTTTCTGTTTAAAATGACATTAACATTATATACTTATATTTATTATTAATCTCCGAAATCATTAAAACTGTAAAACATTAATTTTTCATAGGTTGGCTATGATATAAAAAACTAAAAATATTTGAATACTCAATTATACATAAACCAAAATTAAAAAAATTTACAATTTGAAATACTGAATAAAATATGATTAATAAAACTGTTCAAAGTGATGACCATTTTCTCTTACACATAAATCGCAAACTTTTCGTATTCTTCTTAACGCGTTTGACAGTTTTAAGGGTGATGCATCAAAATGGCGAAACGCCTGCTCTGTTGCTTCACGAAGTTCGTTGATATTATTGTGACGATTTTTGTATATTTGATTTTTTAAATGTCACCATATAAAAAAAATCCAAAATTTACAATTCTGGTAACCTTGCAGGCCATCGAATTGGCCCATTCGTTGCAATCCAACGATCATGGAAGTTGCGATCCAAAAATTCTTTTACTATACCAGAATTCTGAGCAGGGACTCCATCTTGTTGAAAGAATGTTGAATTTCGGTTAGCCAGCGGCACATCATCTAATACTTAGGGTAAAATCTCTTCCAAAATATCTCAATATTTGTTTATCCTTCAAAAATACAATAACAAATATGCGTTCCAAATATGAAACAGGAAACACTAAAACCAAATCTTCCCTGTTGATGGCGTTTACAAGTAATGTGTTGATTTTCCTGGTACCAATGCCTAGTGTTATGCCTATTAAAAACTCCAGCCCTACTGACATAGGCTACGTCTGACCAAATCACATTTCGTGCAAAATTATTATCAATTCGACATTGTTCCAAAAACCAGTTGCAAAAAAGTATCCTTCTCCCTGAATCACCGGGATGTAAATGTTGAACTACATTGGCCTTAAATGGTTTAAATTTATGTTTACGTAAAATTCTCTGAGATTTTGTTCGTGTTACCCCTGTTTCCGTCTCAATTTTTCTGCACGAAGTTTGGGGGACTGCTGAACATATGCCAAAACGTTTATTTCCTGTTCCTCGCGATTATCCTTATTGTAATTTAATGATCGTGGCTTGAAGTAAGATCTATAAATAGTATTTCGGTTTGGTTGGTGTCTTTCTGGATATCTAAAATTAAAATAAGAAACAAATATTATGTAAAACTATTAAATTTAATAACCACTTTTCTACCTGTTCAAATACATTTCTAAAGCTTCGGCGACATTGTCGTTACACTGATTTAAATATTTTATTACATCATACCTCTCAGGGTTTGAAAATCTTTCTATTTCAGCTATAATTTTAAATAAACAATAATTTAAATATTAAATATTTTATTTGACAGATTCAACAATATCTGTGTAGATGTTCATTTGTTTTCCTAAGAACTTGATAAATGTGTTATTATTATAATGAATTTAAATTAGAATTAGAGCTATTTTAATACAAAAAAGTTTTTATAACTTTTGGATACTGACCACAATAAATGGAAATAGAGAATTAACTACTTTCTTTTTATTTTTAAAGCAAAAATATTAAAGAGAACGACAAATAGCATGTCCAACCTATAAAAAATTAATCTTTTACAGTTTTTAATGATTTCAGAGATTAATAATAAATATAAGTATATAATGTTATACATCATTTTGAAGAGAAAAAAATTACAAATTTAACGGGCTATAAATATACAGGGTGTTCCATTAAAAAAGTATAAGTTTGGGTTATATCTTGAAAACGGTACCCTAAAAAAGTTTTTTGAGTACGCCAATGAATTGTTAGCAAAAATATCTATCAGTTAACGTTCTTACCTTTTGATAACTTTTGCAATAGTAGAGATACAGGGTACCCCCAAATAGTACAAATTTTCAAAATCGCCCTGTAACTTAGAATGCAAGTGAGTTTCAAAAAATATTTTGATGACATTAAACGTTTCACAAAAAAGTAGCAACGGTTCAAAAAAACAGGAAGGCTCCATCTTTAGTAATAGCCGAGAAACCCTGCAGTCTCATCTAAAATGGGACACAGTCTACAAAAGACATTTTGTACTATGGGAATATACAAACATTTGATTTTCAGTGACATCTATTGTGAGTTTAATTTTTCAGGATTAACGAATGCAGTTAACTATAAGCTGTCATTGTCAAATAAAGTATAATTTGTACAAGTACAAAAATTGCTTGTAATCCTTTTAACCTAAACGGTAGAATTTTTAACAATTATTAGAATTAAAAATGCCCGATCATTTAGGTAATGATATGCGAAAAATAAAAGATGAAAAAGAGGAGAAAGATATTAAAGGTAATATTGTTTTTTTTTCATTGATAAAGTAAAGTTTTACCTATCACACTTCTTAGCATTGGATGAAGGAGATATTGCTTTGCTAAAAACTTATGTAAGTACTAAGCAACCAAATAGAATAAATACTAATTGTAAGTTATTATTCACAGGGGCAAGGACAGTATACTAAAAGCATTAAAACTGTTGAAGATGATATTCAAACCATCATAAAGCGTGTAAATGAATTAACTGGGATAAAAGAATCAGATACAGGTCTTGCACCCCCTGCTTTATGGGATTTGGCAGCCGATAAGCAGACACTACAAAATGAACAACCATTACAAGTAGCCCGTTGCACTAAAATAATTAATGCAGATACTGATGATCCTAAATATATAATAAATGTAAAACAATTTGCAAAATTTGTTGTGGATTTGGCAGATTCCGTTGCTCCAACTGATATTGAAGAAGGAATGCGTGTTGGGTAAGGTTTCATTTATTTATTTATAATTCGAAAAGAAATTTATAGAGTTGATCGTAATAAATATCAAATACATATACCACTTCCTCCAAAAATTGATCCTACTGTTACAATGATGCAAGTTGAAGAAAAACCAGATGTTACTTACAGTGATGTTGGAGGATGTAAAGAACAGATTGATAAATTACGAGAAGTTGTTGAAACACCACTTTTACATGTAAGTTTTTATTAGCAATGAAATTTCTTGATTCGGACACAGGAAGGTTATACTTATACAGTATTTAAATTATTATAAGTTATTATATTTAGAATTTACATCAGTTCTACATACATAAAGACAAAATTTACATCGATTGGGGCTTGAACCTTGATGGCGCAGTTGGTTAGCGTGGTACTCTAGCAAAGTACAGGTCGTAGGTTCAAATCCTACTGGAGGTAAACTTTTTATGTATGTATTTAATAAAATTGATAATAATTTTTATACAGTATTTGTTTTGAGAGTTACAATCATGGCATTGTTTAATTCTTAATTATTTTTTACACTGGAACAATTGTGAAAAATCTTTTTATGTAATTTTGAATGTTAATATTATTGGCCATGTTTCAGGGATTTTTGGCACATGTGAAGTGATATATATTGTATATTACATGTTGAATAAAAATAAGTATTACAGCTTCTATTTAAATAATCAAAAAAATATTGCAGAGAGTGCACACAGTTTTAAATCACTAGTCATTATGATATCTAGAATGTAGGCTAACTTGAAATGGTGGGTAATATTTTTATAATACAAATTGTAATTCCATTGAAAACTTCTGTCTCACATATCCACTTAAAATATACAGAAAATTTAGGAAAGAACATACATTAAGCCGGCTACTCACTATGTGATACTTGCCAAGTAATAGCAAAGTACTTGGCAAGTAGTGAGTTGTGTGTATAGGGAGTCACATTGACTCCGTAATTTACTTGCACTTCCCGTCGGAAAATGGTCCCAAGTCAAAGGTGCCGAGTCGAGTCGTTTTCATACTTGTTTGTCTATGCTACATTACACGTGTTTTCCTTGTACAGGTTGTCCCATTTTCGTATGTTTTACAGGGTATCTCGCTTATTTTTTAGGTTAGTGCTGATATTTATTGTTATTCGTTGTTTTTGTTTATTGTTATTGTTCTTGTTGTTGTTTTGTTGTTTAATTATTTTTTAATATGGCTCGAAACCAAAAATTTGAAAACTTTGAGGAGTATGATATGAATACCTACTTCATATTATGTAATGAAAACGCAGACTAGGCCTTAGAACTCTATCTGAGCAGGTCAGTTAATCTTTACCTTAGAATTTATATTTATTTTATATACCTATATTGTCATGTAGATATCCCGAAAGAAGACAACCCGACAGAAGAATATTTCAAAAATTAAAATTTAATCTTTGCCAACATGGATGTTTTGACAAACCTCGACCCCGAGTTTACAACAAAGAGAACGAGGAATCAGAGATCAACGTTTTAGCAGTTGTTCGAGCCACTCCTGAAACCTCGTGCAGGAAAATAGATGAAGAGACCGGTATGTTTAAAACAACAGTGCAAAGGATTTTAAAAAAACATAAATTCAAACTCTACAAGTATAAACTTGTTCATCATCTGCACCCTGGTTATGCTGAACGTAAATTGGAGTTCTGCAATTGGTTTATAAATATGAAAACTTAGGACAATAATTTTGAAAAAAAAATAATTTGGTCAGACGAGGCACATTTCACAAGTTCGAGAATTCTTAATAGACACAACTCGCGGTTTTGGAGTCTAGAAAACACCCACGTGATTTTTCCTAGAGGGCATCAAGGCGGGTTCGGATTTAATGTCTCCTGCTTTATTTTTAACCGAAAAATAGTTTACAAGATTTTTGAAGAAAACCTAAACTCTAATGGGTACATACAAATTCTACAAGAAAAAACTATGAACATTTTAGAAGATATTCTTCCAGCAGATGGGGCTCCAGCCCACAATAGTAGAATAATACAAAACTGGCTAAATGAACGTTTTCCCAGGAGATGGATTGGAACAAATGGACCTGTTCGATGGCCACCACGATCACCGGATCTCTCGGTTTTGGATTTTTTTTGTGGGGGTATTTAAAGAACACAATTTATTCAAGGCAATATGCCGACATGCAACAATTGAAAATCGCAACAGAAAATGCTTTTGCAGAATTACGAAGACAATCGTTTATTCTGGAAAATGCTATTAAAAGAATTTATAAACTTTGTGAAACTTGTAGGAGACATAATGGTCTGCAATTTGAACAATATTTGTGATTAATTAATTATTTTGTTTTTTATCAATGTAAATTATAGAAAAAAATCATTTTGTTACATTATTTATAAAAATAAATATAGACATGCTATATTTTTGAAAAGCTCTTGGCAAGGGGAAAAAGATTTTTAAAAAATATATAGGGTGTCCCATAAAAAAAGCAGGTTATGTCAATATCTCAAATACTCTGACCTCTAAAGAAAATCTGAGTACGCCACTAGATTTTTACGTAAAAAAATCTACAAATATCAGTTTTTACTTTTTTAATATGTCTGACAATAACAGAGTTACTGAGGATGACTGAAAATGCAATTTTTCCAAAATCACCCTGTAGCACACAAACTAAGATGGGTATGGCAAATTTGATTAGTGCATCTTTGGTTTCATTAAAAAGTAGCACGGTGTCGCGAAAACCGCAAGGTTCTAACCTCAAAAATAAGCGAGATACCCCGTAAAACATACGAAAATGGGACAACCTGTACGAGTATATAGTATCGACAAATAAAAATTAGTGTTACTAGTGTTTCTCCATGAGCTATAGGTGACTTAATATTTGTAGTCAAAAAGTGTAGCTTTTATAATGTATAAATTTGTTTCAAATGTATGGAGTGAGCCAATGATATATTAAAGTTCTTGGATATTTATGAAAAAGAACCTATCATTTGGGATCTGTCTCATAAATTACATTGTTACTCAAAGTTGCAACCCACCACCTTCTTTGTTTACGTTTCTTTTTTCCATTTTTGAGTAAAAGATAACCAGAACTTAATGTTACAAAAGCTGCTAGGTCTGTCATATAAGTATTTTCATCCATCGTGTGCTTTTCCTACTTGAAAGTCATGATTGGCACTTCCCGTTTAAAAATGGGACTGTTGGGGTTGCACGTAATACTTCAACTCTGGCAGGTACTTGTCAATACTGTTCCCAGTCAAGTCACTTGGCAAGTATTGCGTAGTCAGTAGCCGGTTTTACTATTGCAGGTGTAATGTGACATTACTAATGTCAACTGGATGATATAAATGAGAAATTAATTAATACACATTTCCCATGGCCAGTTACTTAAAATATGTTCATATTTTTAATTAAATGAAAATTAATATGTTAAGTGCTGAATAGAATTAGTAGTACTTTACATATGGGCCCCATGTCCCACTTGCTACCATAGGCTGTAAGTACGTAGGTTGCTCGATATTTATCTAGAATAGGCAACACTGGTATTGCTAGGCAACATCTGTCATTCACATTGTAAAGTTCGATCTTTTTTATGGTTATATGTAACTAAAACGTTGTGTGTTACACACGCCAATTGTTCTGTTGTGTGACTGGAAAGTTTCTTATCAATCAAAAAATGGAGTTGACTCAGTAAAATTTGGGGGTTGATGATTTTCTACGATCCTCGATGTGGAACAACTGTGCATGATCAAATCGCTTTGACCTTTGCTGATGAAACAGCATCGAAAACAACTGTATATCACTGGTTTAGTGAATTCAATCGTGGCTGTCGTTCGCTCACAGATGAATTTAAAGAAGGTTGTCCAAAATCAGCTGTTCTACGGAAGTGTTAGTCTTGTTTTTAAGAATGCCCCTTTATGTCCAGTTGTCTACCAGTCTCAAAGTCTTACTTGTTATCTTTCTTCTTGGCTAAATAGAATCTTCAAACATTGTACTAATTGTAATTAAAAATTATTAATTTTAATTTTATTAAATACATAAATAAAAGATTTACCTCGAGTAGGATTCGAACCTACGACCTGTACTTTGCTAGAGTACCGCGCTACCAACTGCGCCACCAAGGTTCAAGCCCCAATCGATGCAAATTTTGTCTTTATGTATGTAGAACTGATGTAAATTCTAAATATAATGAGATTACAGTCAAATTATTTATATTAATGGAATGTGAGCCTGCAATATCGCAAGGATTCACACATACCAAAGCAACTTGACTAACATTAAATTGTACTAATTGGAACCCTGAATGCAGTCTAAAAAATTAAAAACAACTGGATACTGCACTATACTAATAAATCTGGTTTTGCAGAGCATGTGCTAAGCGAAGGTAATTTTTTTGACCTTAAATTTAACATCTGAGTGGTGCATAATTTATATGGCTTTAAAGTTTTAACTTTAAATTATGTTTGTGGAACATGACATTAGTTGTTTTTTAATTTAAAAGTTTTTTTTCACTTTGTGTATATGGATTTAGAATATATTTCCTAATGTGGTTTGTACTCTCTTATGATAGGCAATCATTTAAGAATATAAAATTACAACTAAGAACTCCCTTTAAAACGTTGTCTTTAATCTTAATTTTCTCAATTCTGTGTTGTAAACATAAACAATATTTTGCACAGACTGCTGGAGGACATAAACGTCATTGTTGATGTTACAAACGAAACTGCAGATTACATTATTGTTAATTAACTTCTATTTGGAGTTGTGTCAATCATTGTGTCATATTAGGTGGTAAGTTTTTAATACAATAGATACTTGGTAACAAAACTAAAATATCGAGGACTTACTTAAAACATCCCTAAGCAGGTTACACACTAAATATTGGCTCTCGATTAAACCGTAATTGATGTGTAATTTTGTACATACGTTTTGCTTGATAAATACTTAATAATGATTATTATTTTTAGCCTGAAAAATTTGTAAAATTGGGAATTGAACCCCCGAAAGGTGTGTTATTGTTTGGTCCACCTGGTACGGGTAAAACTTTATGTGCTAGAGCCGTAGCTAACCGTACAGATGCTTGTTTTATTAGAGTTATTGGATCTGAGTTAGTTCAAAAATATGTGGGAGAGGGTGCCCGAATGGTGCGAGAATTGTTTGAAATGGCTCGTTCAAAAAAAGCTTGTTTAATATTTTTTGATGAAATTGACGCAATTGGTGGTGCTCGTTTTGATGATGGTGCTGGAGGAGATAATGAGGTAAACATTTTTTTTTCTCGAATATTTTTAATTAATTTAAAACATAGGTGCAACGTACGATGTTAGAACTAATTAATCAGTTGGATGGTTTTGATCCTCGTGGTAATATAAAAGTATTAATGGCTACAAATCGTCCTGATACTTTAGATCCTGCTTTAATGAGACCTGGAAGGCTAGATCGTAAAGTAGAATTTGGTTTACCAGATTTAGAAGGTCGAACCCACATATTTAAAATACATGCTCGCTCAATGTCTGTTGAAAGAGACATTAGATTTGAATTGTTGGCTAGATTATGTCCAAATTCCACTGGTGCAGAAATTAGAAGTGTTTGTACAGAAGCAGGAATGTTTGCAATTAGAGCACGTAGGAAAGTCGCTACTGAAAAAGACTTTTTGGAAGCAGTCAATAAAGTTATCAAATCTTATGCTAAATTTTCAGCTACTCCACGATATATGACTTATAATTAATTTATTTGTAGTTATAATGATTTGAATGCATTAAATATCATTAATTCTGATTGTTTAATTTTATTAATTCAAAAATTTGTTTTTTTGGAAGTTTTATTTTTTAATACAAAATGTCCACTGTAGATTTTTTTTATTTTTAGTGAAAAATTATAAGTTCGTCTTTTTTCAAGAAATTTCCCTGAAAACTTTGTTATATAAAGTTGGTAGAATAATGAAGATTATATTACTATATATTACTAACATCTTGGTGTATTAAAAAAATTTAAATTCGTAAAGAGAATAAATTACAAGAGGAAAAAATACAAATATTTTGTGTGCATCTCCCTTTACTAAAAGTAGGTAAGATTGGAGACTTTTGGGACACCACCACAAAAACCGGTTTTCCACATTTCCAAGGTCGCAAAAAGCGCACTGTCTGACCCAAATACATGTCATTACCACAAAACCAGGGTCACAAACCCCGATTTCCTGTTCCACAATTACAAGATCATCACTGTGACCTACTTTAACACCCCGCTTTCGTGTTCCACTATTACAAGGCCATCCGACCCCGCTTTCGTGTTCCACTATTACAAGGCCATCCGTGCAACAAAACCACGCTTTCCTGTTTCACAATTACAAGGCCATCCGACCGCGCTTTCCTGTTCCACTATTACAAGGCCATCCGACCACGATCGCACAATAACATCCGTGTGACCTGGTTGCGCCCACTTGTATTTTTTTTGTCCACTTGTATGTTTTTTGTCCACTTGTATGTTTTTGTCTACTTGTATGTTTTTTGTATGAATTTTTGCTCACCCACAAAATAAAAGAAAAACAATATGTTAATTTATTTAATTCATGTAGACAGACATGTACAAATTATATATATATATATATATATATATATATATATATATATATATATATAATGAAGACGTGTACAAATTATATATTTCACTTTTTACCAAAATAAAAGAAAACGATATGTTAATATATTTAATTCACGTAGACAGACATGTACAAATTGTATATAGAATTAAAGACATTTATATACATTTAAATCAGACATAAATTATATTTAGAAACATTACGCAGATATATGATTTGCTATAGGAATAAAACATGTTGATTTAGTACATACGTTAGTAAGCTTTTATCAAAAGAGTTGTAATACTGAGGATTTGAAAAGTTTAGGTTACACATGTTAGCAGCGCTGAACATACTACTAGACTGACAGGAAATAATTAGTCTATACACTATAGTCAAGAGATACAAAAAAAGAGTCAATATAACATACTTAATCACATAATATATAAAATAGTCGTCATCGTACACATCAAAAAAAACAGTTGTGTTAGGGGTGCGCAACATGAGGCAGTATTCACCGTGTGACATGTGGTACCAAGCCGTTCATCGCTCTCACAAACGAAAACACACTATAACAACCAACCCTAAAACACATACTGCAATACATACTCAAACACACACACTAACACTCACACATTCACCATTATGCTTACCGACGACGGAGAATTTCCCGGTCCTCGAAGTGGATGCTGCTGAGAAGGCCTTAGGGTTGCAAAGTTAGATTTGCAAAAGGAAGTGTTGGATCTCGAGCCAGAATGGCAGTCTCACCACCCCGTACTATAACGACGATTAATACTTGGAACACTCGAGATCATGAAGTGTTGGATCTCGAGCCAGAATGGCAGTCTCACCACCCCGTACTAATCGACGAGAATACTTGGAATACTCGAGATCATAATGTAAATGTGGTTTATGCAGCTGTATATATAGCAGGAAAATACCTTCAGACGCGCGAATCTGTTTTTTTATTGGTCTGGGATTGACCTAGAGGTATAATTATGCACGATACAAAGTAACGAACAACTTTTTTAGCGAATATAACCCGTATTGCGGGGATTTTAGTCTAGACTTTGACCTTTAGATACATTGTAACAGGCAAAAATTTGCAGTAGAATTAATAATTAATACTCATTATTTTATTTACTAGGACTTGAAAAACAAATACCATTTATTTAGCTAATTATACTGCAAGTATAATTATTAGTAAAGAATACAAATATATCAATTTTTTTAATTTCAGTTTAATTCTTACAGAAAGAATGTAGCACGATGCCAGTTCTAAAACCTGTACTTTTATTGTTTTTATATTTGTATAAATTTAACGTGCAAAGGTCAACCTAGTATTTTTTTATGAATGAATAAATCAGGTTATATATTATTTGTTTGAAAAGTAGATGCTGTCCTCTTATAAAATTGGAATGTGTATTATATACTAGTTAGATATTGTACAAAACGCAGAAACAATTGTGTAATAAAGTACTAAAAAATTATTTATATACATCTAAGGTGTTTAAATATATAAAACAGTAAAAAAACATGAACGTTTTATATCAAAACTTGCAAATGATATTCAAATTTTTGTAATTTCCATGATGATACTGATAAAACCTGTAATTACATCGTTTATATATTTATATAAAAAGGTTAACCCAGTTTTACTAGTTTTTTTAATTGAAGGAATACAGAAAGTTATCTTATTTGTTTCAAAGGTAGATGCTGTCCTCTTAGAAAAAAAATTGCAATGTATAATTAGTAGGTACATATTTTTACACAACGCAGAAAACAATTGTGTAATATTAAACAGTGTATGTAAATTACAAGATATATCAATTACTACATAAGTTCATAATCCGCTATATCCGGTTTTGCTATATTTTGAAATCAGAGGTACAAATACATTTCTTATTGAACGATTTTAAGTAATGGTAATTAATGAAGAAGTAATAAAAGGGACATTATGTTTTTATTTTCATAATGTTTCAAAAGCTGAAAAATAAAAATGAGTTAATTAAAAAGAAAATTAATTACATATCATCAGATGTAGTAACAGTTCTGATAAACTGGTTTTTCTATATATGTTAATCAGTTACTTATGTATGCATTTGTAATGTGATTTATATATATCCGTTTTCCTGTGGGAAATAAACTATTCTTATCAATATAGACATAAGTGTTTATAATGATTTTGCCAAGAAGCAGGAAAATCATAATTATATTTGTAATACTTCTAATAAAGTTTAATGTGGTAATATATGCTAACTAAATCTTGTTTAGCTGCTTTCAATAACAAGCGTTTATAAGGTATTACAGAAATTTCGATTAGGCAACCCAACATACGCCTATGTGCACACCTTTTCTTATGAAAACTAAACAAAAGTTGAAGTGACATTTACAATTTCACCTTAGGATTTTTTCTTTTGCAGTTAAATTATGGATTGCGTAAGAAATGGTATAGAATATAAGGTGTCTATATGTTTAAGGTCTATGTGTGGGTATTTTATTACTTGGAAGTATGCGACTGCTTTATAACTATTTTTGATAAAACCAAAATAAAAAACATTACCCTAAGAAACTCCCCCTCTCCGTCGCTGGAGTTCTGCCAGAAATGTAATCAGTTCTATTCCAAAATGAGAAGAAGCTTAAATAGAAATTTTTTTTAAGCAAGTAGGTCTTTTCGTTCTGGAGTTAGTCGGTATGGAGGGCACTTGGGCCAGACAGTTGCGTGCGCAACTGTCTTGCCCAAGTACCCCCATGTGGGAGTTACATTATAGCATTAAACAGGAATCTGTACAGATAAAAAAAAACAGTTCAAATACAGATGAAATACAGCTCAAACCAGCGTAAATACAGGTCAAACCAGCTCAAAACCAGCTCCAAACCAGCGCAAACCAGCTTAAATACAGCTCAAAACGGATTCCTGTTTAACCCCCCTTGCTAATATGTAACTCCCACATGGTAGTATTTGGGTTCAGGCAGTTGCGCACGCAACTGTCCGGTTTCACTACTTCTGCCCCTCATTCCACTTTCCCCCACCCAACCCGAACACTTCAAATTTTGTATTTAAGACGGAGCGGTTCCACTACAGTGTTAGTCCGTCTTTATGAACCACCAAGTAAAGTTTTCAAGCGGTGTTACATCATGTCTTCAAAGAATAGTAAGTGTTAGTTTCATATTACTTCTCTCCCGGCTACCCGTCATATCCAACACTCTTATTCACATCAACCTACACTACAGCATCCAGTTATTATTCATTATTTGTTGCAGCAAAAATGTTTCAATGTGAATGTCTAAAGAAATTTTCTCGAAAGGATTCTTTACTGAGACATCAAAAAACAGCGTGCTGGATGTCAGTATCTACTCCACCATCTGGCATGCAGGAGGGTTCGTTGCAAAACCAAACCACAGGGAGCAATGTGGTGCAAGGAAGCACTTCCGACGATAACAAAGCAGTACATAGACATGTTACTGATTCCTTTGCGCAAGCAGGACCATCTGGGGTAAACTCTGTGAAGGATAATGCAAAACCCGGACCATCAGGGTTTAGCAACTCAAGGAAGCGGAAGGCTGACCAACACGATGAACCGGTAGAACCAAAAAACAATGGTGAGAGTGTGCACTGCACAGATTGTTCAATGGATGTACCTAGGTATGCATTCCAAGGACACCTCAGAAGCAATAGGCATAAAGCAAATGTATGTTTCCTTGTCGATACTGGGGTCGAAGTGATCCGAAATGCGTTTAAACAACGCATTGTGTCGTACCGCCTGTCACCATGCAATACTCATACTGATGTGTCCACCTTTATGGCAGACGTTAAATGACACGTATTGAAGGTAGTACAAAATCAGTTGCAGAAACACTACTCATTAAAATGTAATGTTGAGCTGTTTGGTTTATACTTTTTGAACAGTAGGGAAAGCACAGAACTGAAATCGTTTCAGACTAAGTATGATATTCTCAGTGTAGGGACGGTGTTAGAAGAGTATTTCCAAAAAATAAGTGAAATATTGGATGCAAAACAATCGGAATTTCAACATAAAGATTCTGGTAAGTGTGAGTCGTGGTGTACTCGAGTATTAATAACTGTTTTAGGGCGGTCCCTGGTGCAATTCGTGTATATAGAGGTAAACCTGCTTAAATTTGCTCCCACCACGGGTTCTTCCTATATGGCTGTCCCCGCCGAAATCGCACATAAACACGCCATAGTCAATGTAAAAAATAATGATAATTGCTGCTTTGCATGGGCTGTTGTATCGGCACTAGTGACACCAACGGGAGTACCACAACGCACATCTTCTTACCCTGATTTCCAGACGTTATTCAACTGGACTGGTGTACAGTTCCCTGTTAAGCTGACGAATATTTCAACGTTTGAGAGCAATAACAACATTTCCATTAATGTTTATGGGTTAGACGATACCTATCGTGATGGTCAACGTGTCACGGAGGTAGTGGGGCCTCTATACTACACCAAAGCCAAACAGGCAGTTCATGTTAATTTATTATTATTAGTCAGTAACCAAACAGATAATCAGCATTATGTATGGATAAAAATTTTCTCGTTTACTTAGCAACCAAATAACTCGGCGGAACGGAGCAATGTATTTTTGTGATGCATGCTTGTATTACTTTAGATCCGAGGAGCAATTAACCCGACACGTGTCACACGACTGTAACTTCGTATATACAAAATTACCGGTGTGAAACAAAAAAAGACATTACCGGGGAATTCTATGCGGAAAATATACTCGCTTTTCGGAACTATCAGAAACAAATGGTTCTACCATTCGTAATATATGCAGATTTTGAAGCGCTCTTAGTACCGGTAGATACGGCTGAACCAGATCCCGAAAAACCGTTCACGATAAAACGTGTAAACACGAACCATACTCGTTTAGTTATTATATTAAGTGTAGTGTAAACGATGCGTGGTCTAAGTTAGAGCTGTATAGAGGAGCAATGCAGGGAGATATTTATAAGACGATTGGAAAGTGATGTAAAACGGATATATAATGAACATTTCAAAGCTATTGTCCCAATGACACCATTAACGGATGAACAGCAGGTTACGTATGAATGCAGTGTATGTTGTTACATATGCGGTAAGCACTTTACGGACGATCCGACAAATCCGAAAGTACGAGATCACTGTCACGTTACTGGTAAGTATCGTGGTGCAGCACATTCAACGTGTAACTTAAACTATCAGGTACCTACATTTCTTCCCGTTTTTCTACATAATCTCAGTGGTTATGATGTTCACCTGTTCATTAAACAGTTAGCGAGTGAAACGGAAGAAATTACCGTACTTCCGGTTAACAGTGAAAAATATATAACGTTTGGTAAGCATATTTTGTTGATGAATATGTAAACAGTCATGGTATCAGGAAAAGAAATACATTAATTTACGGTTCGTCGATAGTTGTAGATTCATGGCTGCATCCTTAGATACTCTATCACAGAATTTATCAGATGATCAATGTATGGAGGTACGGAAATATTTTAGTAATGATAGCGACTTCAACTTAGTGAGAAATAAAGGTAGTTTCCCTTATGCGTACGTAGACAGCTTTAGTAAGTTGAACGACATCACGGTGCCATCATATGACAAATTCTACGATAAAATGCGCGATGCAAATATTTCCGATGACGAATACTGTCGCGTTCTACTGGTATGGGATCACTTTAAGTGTAATACACTAGGTGATTATGCTGATATTTATTTAAAATCAGATGTGTTGTTATTGGCTGACGTGTTTGAAAACTTTAGGAGATTATGTATGGGTTAGAACCTGCACATTATGTCACTTTACCTGGATTGGCGTGGGATGCCATGTTGAAATGTACGAAAGTAGAGCTAGAATTACTGACGGATATGGATATGTATCACTTTTTTAAACAAGGTATTCGAGGTGGAGTAAGTACTTGTATCAAGCGGAGAAGCATCGCTAATAACGAGTTTGTTCCAAACTATGATCCTAAACAACCGAAAGTGTTTTTACAATATTTAGATGCCACGAATTTATACGGCTGGAGTATGAAGCAATACCTGCCTCACGATGGGTTTATGTGGTTACCTCAAGAGGAAATAGAACACTTTGACGTAGTAAAGATTGATGATGACGCCGATGTTGGATTTGTACTGGAGGTTGATATACATTATCCCCACCATCTGCATGACGAACACAACGATTATCCGTTTTGTCCTGAAATGATCTGCGCACCACATTCCCAGGAGGAGAAGTTAATCCCGAACCTGTGTGATAAGACCAACTATGTTATACATTACCGCTATTTAAAACAATGTATAGAGCATGGCTTAATTGTTACTCGTATTCATAGGGTTTTACGATTTCGTCAGAGTCCGTGGCTAATACCATACGTAGACCTTAATACAGCTCTCCGCAACACAGCACAGAACAAGTTTGAAAAGGATTTCTATAAAATCATGAATAATGGCGTGTTTGGTAAAACAATGGAAAATGTTGATAAACGAAGAGTTATTAAACTGTTAACACATTGGGAAAATAACGGTCGTCGGGTAGGTCTAGCACGGTACGTTGCAAAACCGCAATTTAAAAATTTTATTCAATTCACTGATAAATTGTTTGCGGCGGAATTGTCGAAACAGGTAGTTACGTACGACAAACCCGTCTATGTCGGATTCAGTATTTTAGATCTTTCCAAAATTATAATGTATCGGTTTTTTTATGATATCTTACGAGCTCATTATGGCAAGAATGTCACGTTGCTCTATACTGACACGGATTCTTTGATTGTTGAGATAGTAACTGATGATATGTATGCACACATGCGAAATAATTTAGACGAATATGATACTTCCAACTATCATAATGAGTTGCATGGTATTCCTACGACTGCTTCCGTCGTTGGACGAATGAAAGATGAGTATGCAGGAAAGCGATTCATTATTTTTATGGTGCTGGATCGAAGTCATACTGTCTGAAGCTTGCTGATAAGGAAGTTGTTAAGAAAGCGAAACGTGTTAAGAAAGTTATTATTCAGAAAGTGTTGACGGAAGTAGACTACAAAGCGGTCGCGGGGGGGTCTGATAAAACAGTAATGTGTAAAATGCTTGTGTTTCGATCAACCTTACATGATATATATACCGAAATGTTAAACAAAATTGCCTTTAGGTCCCAGGATGACAAACGATATCGACTACGTGATACGTGTTCTACATTGGCGTGGGGGCATTGGCGAATACCGGAATTGGAGAATGCTGATCCGTTGAGCGAACTATTGCAGGTTGCTAAGCAAATGAATTTATATTAACCGGAAGAACAATAGTTTGGGTACTGACACTTGCTAGTTTCTTTCCTATATTCTCTCCATAATGAAACTTATATTAATAATAAGTTGTATTATTCCTTTAGTTGTTTTACATATATTAATATTATGTATTAATTCGTTAGTAAGAGAATATATACTATACAAATACTGTGTGATATAAATAAAAACAAAAACGAAAATGACTATTTACTATTTTTTTATTAAAAAATATGTACAAGACTTATTGCATTATATATATATATATATATATATATATATATATATATATATATTATATAAATGATATACCCGACTCAAAGCACAGTGGCATAATGATTTACAATGAAAGTAACAAACGGGTTGCATAGCAGGAAGAGGTGGACTTTCCTCAAGTTCAATAACAGGCTGGGTCACAAATTTTCTGATGTAATCTGCTTTCTCTCTGCCCTTGACATAGACAGTATCTGTTGGCTGAATCAATCTCTCGAGTATTCTTCGAAAGTGGTGTGGTGGTGTATACCCTTCTTCCCATTTAATACAGTGCTGGTTTTGCATTAACCAAGTAGCTTGACGACGACTCTCTGCATCCAACGTATGCCAGGGATACGGTGATTTAAAAACAAAATGGGCAATTTGTTTCCCATTATAAATGGCGAGTTCTTTTGGTATAAACGCTTTTGATATTTTGAACCCTTGTACATCGATTATGACGGACATTGTATTACAACTGTCGTACTGCTTTGGTTAACGCGTTGTATGTAACTAAACGATCATGGAGTATAACACAGTATGCTGTCGTATTAGCGGGTATGTTGGCCGATGTTTCAAACTCTACACGAAGAACTACTGCTTTCGAGTGCAATACTTCTTTTGATTTGAGCAGTCGACCACCATCAGTGGTGCAGCCGTCGTAAATTGAATAGGTGTGAGTAATGGTTGTCCATCTCTTTGATAATATGACATTTGGAATTTAGCAAACATTTCATACAGCGTAGCAAAGCAATTGTTATCATAATTAACATTTAAATTATCATACGGGTAACGGTCGGTGTTGAGGAATACCCGAATATTCTTCGGTGCACATTTATCGAATTTACTCGCATCGTGCATAACATTATTTTCTCGTCCAGTTTGAAACCCTATAATAATGTATCTCGGTGTTTCAATACTAGTCGATGTTTTGATTGCCCATGTATGCTTATCTGTTGTTGGTATAGCGGGATATATGTGGGTTTCCCAACTTCTAAATGCTAGTGGAGTATTCACATTTTTATCAATGTATTTCGTTAACGCTAATTCCTCCGCTAATGCTGGAACAATGTGTGGAACTTTCCAATAAATCTTATCTATGTTAACTTTTAATGCTTCGTCCACAGTTGAAATTACTGCATCGGTATCAATATTACTACGAATTAATACAAGTTCTTGTCTAATGTTCAAAATCACTTTATTATAATCTTCAGCAAAGCCAAGCAGCATTCGCAAAGGTACACAGACATTAAAATACCCTTGCTCATTTGTTAGTGTGCTGTTTGATGTAGGAAACCAACCGGCATTTTGATGGCGGGCAAGATCATTGGGTGTCAATGATACTAATCCTTTCATTGTCGACGTTAACCCCACCTTAGTTACGGAATCTACCACTATTCCATTCATTTCATATCTAATTTCACTGAACAAAAATGCGATACCATTATTAACGAACCTTGCGGTGTTAGAGACAGTACCATCCTGTCGCAATAATCTTCCCTCTACATAAACATAACTTTCTGATGGTAGAGTGCACATGTCTTCCTGAATGGGTATCCTGATTTCATCATTGTTTCCAAATCTCGTAGTATATGGTTGATGGGTGTGCAGTTCGGAATTAACGATAGCATTATCAACAACAACTTTTTCATTAACGTTTAATACACTCATTGTAGTACTGTAAACCCAAGACTCTCCAAGAATGCTTTGTTCTGCGCTGTCAACGCTTTGGTCGCTGAACGCTTACTGACTGTACCCTTTCCACACTTCACTCTTTTATAGTTTGTTTTGCACTGGTTACATGCACATGTATTATACCGCGTCACCATATTTTCTTTAAATGTAGTCCTATCGTTATGACTTCTCCGTTAAAATTGACGAGATCTCCGTCTTGGTCTACTATTTTAAGTGTTATTGTTGAAATGGTAGATGTATTTATAGGTAAGTAGATAACATGTTGAGGTGATTCGATTATTTTATATCCCGCTGGTACACTGGGAAAGAATTGATGAATTATGTGTGATGACTCACCATTTTAAAACTACCACTTGTTATATTGCACTCGATAATTAATGAGTTAATTTTGATGATGTTAATAGGGTTCTCAGAGGTGTACACTTTTTAGCTTGGTAAACAGCAGTTTTATTAAAGCCTAGCATAGGCCCTATCGAATGGACTACATTGAAACTAATGTTATGGGTTGCTTTCATGGTTGCTTTCATAGTATTATTATTTGCTCGTAAATCAATATACCCTTATCGTCTTTCACTGAGTCATTAATATATTTATTCACATCTGCGATTTCGTATGTTCCTGGCGGTATTGTAATTTTATCTCTTCCAAATATGAGCATGTTGTTCTTTGAAGTAACGTTTTGTATAGTATTGAACGATTCAAAACTAGTTAACCCCATTACATATTCCGACTCATTATCAAGAAAAATCGGTGGATTAAATGTGGCTTGCAGGATACTGCTTTTACCGGTGAAGGTAAATGTGTACGACATCACGATCACGTAACAACTACTGACAATCAGAACGAGTAGTCGTATAAAAATCGTAAGACTAGATGACCACAGTTGTATGTATTGAACTCTTGAACCTTAGTAAAGTTATAATCAATTGTGTTTCTGCTACCATCACTTTTAAAATAGTGGACTAATTCGAAGGGTGGTTTAACATGTCCTATACTATCAAAATATGTTATATGTCTATTACGCTTAATATATGCTGTCCAGTGTGTTCCCTGATTAGCTTGATTATCCAGATTCACGATACCACATTCATTCCTATGGATTCGTGTAGGTAGCTTATCTCGCATATATATCCCTCTAAAGTAGGGAATCTTTAATTGCTCAACAAATTTTGATAGCTCAACATTACTTAAGGCGTGGCGTGGTAGCTTCAGTGGGAGTTTTTTGAATACGGTTGTAAATATATACCCAAACCTCGTTTATATGGTTTTAGATATAAACCTTTTCCTAATGCAGCTGCTTCCATTGCTTGGTTGTGTCGTTTGGTTTCTTCTAACGTTTTTGTCGCAGCTTTTGCGTCGGTAACCGCTTTTGCAACTGCAGCTGCACCGCCACCTAACGAACCTAAGGCTCCTAATGCTGCAAATAGGGGAATAAGAGGTATGAACCCCCCTCGTTTTGGTATAGGTAATATTCTGCTCTTGGGTGACATGATTTTTTTGTGTTTTAGAACGCTTAAGGCTTGGTGTATTGTAGATCGTAAAGATGATCGAAGTTTACCACCAACACGACGTCGCGCTAGAAGTACCGCTTTGTTAAATGAAATTGGTTTGGGGGTACGCTTTGCTCTTCGTGGTTTGCTTCCCATTCTATTGCTTGTCCGTGATCTTCCACCCATCCCCATTTTCCGTTTTCCTTTCATTATTCCAGCTATAGTTAATGCAGCTGCCCTTTCTCCAAATGTAGCGTTTGAGGAACGAAATCTATTCCAAGCTTTTTGTTGCAAAGTTTTATCGGCAATGTGTCGTTGACTTAAATCGTTTGACTGGGAGTATGTAATATCGTGCTCTTTACAGGCTTCGTCCAATTCATTTATACCTTTGTCGCCGCGAGCTAGTCGTTTTTGTAAACGGGTACCCGGTCCGCAGTATCTATACCCAGGTATATGCAACTCCACTGGTAATTTATTAATTAAGGTATTAATTAATCCTGAACCCCTTTTCTTCTTATTACACCGAGAAGTATACTTCATACCAGACTGGATGTCACTCCACTACTAAACTACTTTCATTGTATGACACGTATATATGTTAGTACCATACAATTTGTGGTTTAGTACTATGACGGGCACCATACGCTTCATTCCGCAAGACACAGAATTACCTATTAAAAATTATGACATAGCTGATAACAAGGAACTTTACTCTAAACATAGCGGTCTACTGAAAGGAGGATGTAAACGAGGTATAATCGTTGGTCCATCTGGGTGCGGAAAAACAAATGTTATGATTACCTTGTTAGAACATCCAAATGGTTTACGTTTTGAAAATGTATATATTTATTGCAAATCATTATATCAACCTAAATACCAGTACCTACGAAATTTACTGACACCCATAAAAGAAATCGGGTATTTCGAATACAGTGATAATAGTGATGTTATATCCCTAGTGATTCCCGTAAAAATTCAATAATGATTTTCGATGATGTAGCGTGTCATAAGCAAAATGAAATAAGAGATCATTTCTGTTTTGGCAGACATCGAAATAATGATTGTTTCTATCTGTGTCAAACATATTCTTCAATTCCAAAACAGCTTATACGTGATAATGCTAATTTACTTATTCTTTTTCAACAAGATCACACTAATCTCAAGCATGTGTATGATGATCACGTTAATGTCGATATGTCCTTTGATAGGTTTAAAGATTTATGTTTTTGTTGCTGGCAAGACAAATTCGGTTTTCTTGTTATTGATAAAGAAAGCGATGTTAATACAGGTCGGTACCGTAAGAGATTTGACTGTTTCATTGCAGTATAAATAATCTACTAGGACTGTCAACGTATAGTCGTAATGGAGGAGCGCTTAGTACAAGACATTTTGCGTGCTCGCAAGAGTGTGCAACAGAAATATGCGAGTTTGAAAGAAGATACCGCTCTTACAGAACGTGCAATAGAAGCACACTTTAAACCTATTACACAACCATTAAAACAATTAATTACTAAAATGATGGTTCTCTCATCAAAGCTGAACCCCTTACGCCAGAAGTCGGAAAAAGGAGTCCATTGCACAGAAAATGAAGTATTTTACATTATACACCGAAATCCTCTAGAATACGTAAGGAGCCGCGTACTATTGTTCCTGACACCATTCCACACCTCTACAAGAATCTGTAATTGCTGATGTCACACATGACGACGAGGTGGAAATTCCTACTTTACAACAATTGAAATCGGAACTACTAGCTGCTGGATCTCAACCCGCCTTTGAAGATTATCTAAATCAATACCAAGGATTAGCTAAGTACTACGTTGAAGGTATATTTAGAGATACAGAAGACGAGTATGACTTAACATATGGCGTGCATTTCATTCCTGAAGAAGAGAAATTTTTTATAGGCGATGCTGAACTAGATTTTGTTGGAGAAAATTTGCGAATCGCTCTTCCCGATGGATCATCCCTAGATTATGAGGAACACCGGGATTATATGAACTACTTTTTAAAAAGTTCCTACGGGATACAAAAGAGTGACCTACAGCAATACAATGACATATTGCGTCGTACTAATGCTGCCCGACGTAATTATAACCCTGATGATCAAATCCGAGGAACTAATAGTAAAAAATATGTGGAAATCATTAAACCATTACTTCAACCTAGAAAACGGTCAGCTACATCATCTATTGCCCTCCAACCACAAGATCTCGAACAACTTCTATCTCCAAAAGAGGTGGTGGCATGCAACTATTGCGATACAATAACAAAGCTATTGAATTTGTACCGTGGAATAACCCGAATAAGTTAGTAGATTGGCTACGGAATTATTAGGATCAATGTCGACAGGAAATACTAGCAATCACAACGAAGTAGTATATATAATTGATGAACTACGTGAAGCAAAAGTAATACAGTAACAGCTCTTGTTATAAACCTATTACTATATCCTTTTCATTTCATTGTTACACCGACTACCACTAAAGGCAGTACTACATGTCCATCAGTTATGCCAATAGATAAATTTGGCGGACATCTTCATCAACAAATGACAGTGGATAAATTTGGAAAACATATTACTCAGCATCGCAGTGATGCTACGAAGCAAAGTGATATATATTACGAAACTTATTTTACCTTGCAAGGTGTCTTGCAACAGACAACAGTAGATATTCCATTGGGTACCAATGGTAGATATTTATTTCCTACAGAGGGAAAAATATTGCATTGTAAGTGGTTACCTCGAGATATTCATCTTCGAGTGGATACTGTAATATATACGACACCGCTGTTTCTAAATAATAAAACTATTCGTAAGGATGGTGTGATTCAATCTATAATTCCAAAAGATATCAATTTCGACAAAGAACAATTATTCATCCTAGAGATTCTACTACAATCCAAAGTAAAAAATGAGTAAATCCGATGTTGTTGAAGAACTGCACAAACCTGCAAGAAGAAATTTTCCGCGACGTTGTGTAGTACTAAAAGGTTTAAATGATCTCTTTCAAGCTGATTTAGTGGAAATGATACCTTATGCTCATGTGAATAAAGGATTTCGATACATTTTAGTAATAATTAATGCCTTCTCTAAATATGTCTGGGCTTTCCCCATCAAACGCAAGAATGGTAAACTAGTTGCGGAGGTAATGGATAAACTGCTATCTGGATTGCAAAAGATGCCTACGCATATACAAACTGATATGGGAACGGAGTTCTATAATGCTGAATTCAAAAAAGTAATGAAAAAATTCAATATCAATCATTACAGTAGTTATTCCACCTTGAAAAGTAGCATAGTCGAACGTGTCAATCGTACCCTTAAAGCAATAATGTGGAAAACATTCAGCATGCAAGGATCATATAAGTGGCTATCAATCTTGCCTCAAATTGTTACCGATTATAATTCAAGAAAGCATAGAACAACCGGGTATAAACCGGTAGATGTAACGGAAAAGAATGCTGCAGATATTTTGCAACATTTAAAATGTCAGAAAGTTCTTGACCGTAAAACACCTAAATTTAAAGTGGGGGAACATGTACGCATTAGCAAACATAGAAGTATATTCTCTAAGGTACACACCTAATTGGAGTTACGAAGTCTTTCGAATATCAACAGTTAAACGTTCAAGCCCACTCACCTACACATTACGTGATAGTCGAGATGAAGAGATTCAAGGTCGGTTCTATGAGCCCGAACTACAAAGTGTTAAACATCCAGACATTCATCTAGTTGAACGTGTCATCCGACGTCAAGGGAATAAAGCTCTCGTTAAGTGGTTGGGTTTTGATACTTCTCACAACTCATGGATTTCTACCAAAGACATTGTGTAATACGCTAATTAACCTTAATTATATATACTGTAATATTAATATGCAATAAACAGATCTTTTTTTTTACTTTTTTTATTACTACTATCCTATACATATACATCACTACATACTACTAAAGCGTCTGACAAACACACACTCACGATGCTGTTTTTCGAGAATTGGTGAAATTATATTATCACAGTCGCCTATTCTTTTTTTAAATCGTGCAGAATCTCTAGCTAATTGTTCCCATTCTCCTTTTCGCGCATGCCTGTAAGCCAACTCCCATACTACTATGTAGTGAACTACGTTTTGGACTCATTAATGCGCACCTTCTTCACTGGGTGAGTCGTCATCTGATGACTCAAAATTCGGTAAATATCTTTCTATTTCGTGTATAAATTGCTCCAATGATATTTCTTTAAGGTCTTCTATTAATCGCTTTATACAACAAATACACTCTATATCACCTACATGCGATGTTAAGTATTTTTCACAAAGGCGTATTCCTCCCCCATACTTATTAACTAGATTATTTAAATAGTCATCACTAAATCTACCCATTCCATACACTTTTTCATGATCAGCATCGAATTCTAATGATTGTAACTGGCATATTAGTCTTTGGACTGCACTAACACAATCTACAGCTTTAGGCCACGACTCCGCACTATAACACATCCACATATTGACTAACATCTAATACTATCCACTATTGACTACAAGCGCGTTACCCCCCCCTTTCAGTTATAGGATTGGCAAGATCCATATCCATATATAGTTTCTCCTTGGCAAATACTTCCATTTCCAGAAGGCAGGCTATGTTGACCTCAAATACATCACGCAATGGACCTATAACTTGGTGAATGTTACATTCAGGAATTGTCGCTGTCGACTGTATTAGGTTTTTATAAAACTCTGGAAAGTTCACAGTATCTGCCAACTCCAATCGGTAATATATTATCTTCAAAAGCTTCCATAACTGTTCTATAGACTCCCATCCTAAATAGATATCAATTTCGTCACTATCACAGAGGCGTATAATTTTTTTCTTGTTAATATTTTCGTACGAGACAGTCTTCGATCCCAGTTTGGTAGGTAGCCATGTTCCTTCAGGACTGTAGAAATAATTAGTAATCACCCTTGATTATCCATAAGTATACGCCATTCCTGCTTGTCAAACACCACTCCACCACTCTTCGTTCCACCTAGTTTTACGACTGGCTCAAATCCAAATTTGGGTGATAAACCGACACTAACAAACTTTGTTTTACTTTTATTTAAGAAATAATGCACATTATTAAGCAAAATATCGCAATATTTACTTGAACTTATAGCACCGAGAATCTTCGCCTTTTCTATGGCTTGACGTACGATGTTATCCATTATATACGATACTGACTTTACATACATTCCCTCTCTTTTATATATGACACTCTCCCCACTATGTACCCTCCTCAAGGCTACTTACGTGACCTTCACGATTATACCACACATTGCTTTAGCGGTCTTGTCGGTTACACCTTTTCAAGGTTTTCTTTTCGTTCCACTACTTCAAGGATTTCTAGGCATACTTATTCCCAAGGTTATTCCACTTTGCCACAGCAAGGTCATCACACAAGGTTACATATCCCCACTCAGTATTATTCGTATACTTAAAGGGAGGGGTTTTTACATATACCATAGTTACCGATCTTCACTATGTCAGTTACTCCAGTGCAAGACGATTGGAAGACAATGTACCAACCACAAACCCTATTTCAACTTAGTACCCGACGGACATGTCAATTAATTCCGAACTGGGTAAATTTTGAAAAGGAAGGAATACTACCGGCTTCCATAATCAAAGTGCTACGAAATAATTATGAACTGGTTCAGTGGAATTCAGCGTGGTATACCGAAATGAGCAAGGTAATACGCGAGCACTCTTCGGCAAGCCGTGTAACAGCATATGCTCACATTGTATCAATATATGTTCGATACCATCTGGTGAACTTCATGAATTTGTGTCATTGCTGTTTCGCCCGATTGAAACCAGGAGATTACCGCGTAGTGGACCATCATATGCATATGGAGCGCTGGACTGCGCGGTACCACCTGTCGTACGAATATTATTGGTGCTCGTCGTGTAGGGCGCCTCTCACACAGTTATACGATGTGTACGATGATGACTCATGTATACTGTGTGATGAGGTGTGCTACGTAGCCGAGTAGCCTTTTTTACTGTATCTATTTTTATTTATTGTACATATTGTATATCTGATGTATATATGTTGTATATATGTTGTATATATTGTATAGAATACATTATTGACTGTCAGTATCATACTGTTTTCGCTGATGTTAACATGTGTGACCCAAACTTTTATTATCTTCAGTATTACAACTGTTTCGATAAACGCTTACTAACGTATCGAACATGGTCTGGAGTTCACTCACCCTCATCGCTTGCTGCAGCAGGATTCATTTCCACATCTTCAGACGATACGGTTGAATGTTTCATGTGTGGGGTTAGAATAAACCGATGGCAGCCAGATGTCAATCTGTTACAGGAACATCTACGATGGGCACCACATTGCACGTATGCTCAGCTCCTCGCACCACGTCCGCGCAGATGTACTGAAACGGAAGTGGAGAGGACCTTCTGCACTTGTACTAAATCAAAATGTTTTATTCCTAAAGAAAATCATATATCTGAGTAATACATGTTTCTAATGTAATTTGTACTTCTTTATTTCTACATGAATTAAATATAATTAGTACATGTCTGTCTAAATCAATTAAATATATTAACATATCGTTTTTCTTTTATTTTGGTAAAATGTAAGGTTGAGCAAAAGAAGTGAGCAAAAAACATACAAGTGGGCTAGAGTAGCATTTGGGTGTTGTTATTGTGCGATCGTGCTCAGACTGGTAACCTTGTAATAGTGGAACGCGAATGCGTTAGGTCACAGTGATGGCCTTGCAATAGTGGAACAGGAAAGCGGGGTTTGTGGTAATGATATGTCTCAGTGATGGCCTTGTAGTTGTGGAACAGGAAATCGGGGTTTGTGACCGTGGGTTTGTGGTAATGATATGCATTTAGGTCACACATTGCGCTTTTTGACCTTGGGACGGTGGGAAACCGGTTTTTGTGGCGACCTTGGAAATGTGGAAAACCGGTTTTTGTGGTGGTGTCCCAAAAGTCTCCAATCTTACCTACTACTAAATGTTTTATTATATTTATAGTCATTCAGAAACTAATTGTTTTTAGGTTGATAGTTATGAACCTGTTTGCTTTGACAACTAAAACTATTTTGCCCATCCAAATTGACCAGTGGTTTGATCAATTGAATATGAACATTTTGGTCCCTACTTCAAATATGGATTTGGGCTTGGCTGTTTTTATAAATATACAGTGCGATCAGAAAGTAACGGATAAATTCATTATTTTCAAAATCGTTAATTTGTGGTCAAAATCCTGCGACACGTCAATTTTTTGTTTTGATTCCGGACTTTATGCTGTGTCGCACATGTAGATGGCGCTGCGCACTTTCCGGATATGACGTCAAAGTTCATGTTTTTAAATGGCAACCCTGTATGTTCTTCACGGAAATCGATGCAACTCTTTCTCCTAAGTTGGAAAAATGCCCTATTTATTAGGATTATTTGAAACAGTATGCGTGATATTAATTATTGCGTTAAATTAAGAATCTGAGTACTAAACGGTGTATAACATTTATTAAAATAAACATAAACTGAACGAAAACAAACATAAAATAAGACTTGAAAGGGATTTTATCTTCTGGTGACAAAAATACGTACTTCAAGTCTACCTATAACAATGTATAATCCGCCGCTTGAAAATAAAAAATAAACTCTATATCGAGTTACCTAGTCGCTTGTTGTTTTGACAAAAGCCTACATTTCAATCACCAGTTTCGTTCTTGACTAACATGGCACCACTTTTCGAAGTATGCCACATTTAATAATTAATATCGCGCAAGCTGTTTCAAATAATGCCAATAAATAGGGCATTTTTGAACTCTGGAGAAAGAGTTGCATCGATTTCCGCAAAGAACATACAGGGTTGCCGTTTAAAAATATGAACTTTGACGTCATATCCGGGAAGTGCGCAGCGCCATCTACATGTGCGACACAGCATAAAGTCCGGAATCAAAATAAAAAATCGACGTGTCGCAGGATTGTGACCGCACATTAACGATTTGGAAAATAATGAATTTATCCGTTACTTTCTGAGCGCACTGTATAGTTGGCTAATGAAGGACCAGTATACAAGGTATTTCATAAATGTTGCACAATAATGCAGAGGCTGATTGTACATTGAACAAGTTGAGAATACTCTTCTATTATTGCCAGACCAAACAAAATTGCTTTGTCAAATATATTTAATATTCTTTTTTAACAATAAAAACATAAAAAAAGACAATGGCACACGGTGTTTCCAAGCGGCCACCATCCAAGTACTGCCCACTCCCGATGTTGCTTAACTTCAGTGATCGGAAAAATCATACTTATTAATAATTTTTATATTTTGAACCCCGATTTGACCATGTTTCCGATGAGATACAAAGTTCGTGCAAATGGTTGCCCCTATTACTTTTTGATCCTCTTTCAGAATCTGAAGTCTGATTTTCAATATTCCTTAACTCCAACAAAAAACTTATACATGCACACACAGGTTTGACGAATTCATATGCGAAACTTTTGTTCGGTGAAAGGCAACTTACAAAGTGTAGGGTGTTATCGGAAGGAAAGCGATCAACCAACCCAATATTCGATAATTATTTCTTGTCTTAAACGTTCCAGTTTGTAGAGATTAGATAAACAAAAGTAAGTATTACAATTCTCTCACTTCACGTAATTGCCCGTTTTCAAAATCTATTTCCTTTATGAAGTCCTGAATCCGAACAGTTCCTCTATCGCACTTCGGGATAATAAAATATTCTTTAATACATAAAACGTTTAGTTTATTCAGCCCGCCTGTATAAAAACATAAATATTCCAGAAAACTGATCGTTGCTGAAGGTTTAAATACCTTGACAACCGTCCTGAGATAAAACATACACTCAGTAATAATTTTCTCATTCACCATCATTTCTAACTAAGGCAGTCTCCAATGGCGTATTCCCCCTGTAAAAGAATAAATCGTTCCCGTATAAAAATATTCAAAACGAGAACACCCATCAACTAATCTCGGTTCCACCATCAAATTTTCCCTTTAAGAATAAACCTGTAAATACAGTAGCCACCTACATCCCTTCACATCAGTCGTCTATACTAAATACGGATAGAAACACCGGAAAGAAAAAAAGCACCCTTTCATTCTAATTTCAAATACTTACTTGAAGTATTATGATTTTCTGTTACGAACGAATAAGTTCAAAAGTAAATATGTAATTAAAAATTATTATTAATTTTATTAAATACATAAATAAAAAGTTTTCCTCGAGTAGGATTTGAATCGACGACCTGTACTTTGCTAGAGTACCGGGCTAACCAACTGCGCTATCGAAGTGCAAGCCCCAATAGATGTAAATTTTGTTTTTGTGTCAATGTATGTAGAACTGATGTAAATTCTAATTGCAGGCTGACATTCCATTAATATAAGTGATTTGATTGTTATCTAATTAAATTTAGAATTTACATCAGTTCTACATACATAAAGACAAAAATTTACATTGATTGGGGCTTTACTCCGATAGCGCAGTACTCTAGCAAAGTACAGGTCGTAAGTTCAAATCCTACTTGAGGTAAACTTTTTATTTATGTATTTAATAAAATTAATAATAATTTTTTACTTACTTGAACATTGAGTATAATGGCGGACGAAAGTGACGGTGAATTTGAGCTGTTAGACGCGGAGTTAAATAAAATTAAAAAACAGGACACTATTAATATAATAATTAAACGTAACCTGCCGCTCACAGTGAGTCTAAACGATGTACAAAAACGTTTTTCGAAAAACTATTGAGAATAGCCGAAAACACTAAAATAAACGATACCGATGTAATCTCAAACAATATTTTAAGTGAATGTGATACACTCACCATTGAAATGAAGTTGCAAATGTGGAAAAATTGAATGGTCATTTAGATGAAAGGATTAAAGACGAGGGTATGATTATTAATTTATTAAATTAATGAAATTGTAAGTAAACAATTTATTCAATGTGAGAAACCCAAATCATATGTTGTTACAAGGCAAATACTCATTAGAGCATTAGCCCGTAAATGCGAACGACATAGTTCAGTGGGCTGGGCGGGGTTCTTACTTAACGCTTCAAAAGGGCACTCGTCATACTCCAAAAACGTCAAAATCAGGTAGAAATGTCAAAAAGGCGCCACCTGTCAAATACATTTACTGCGGGAAAACTTCATGAACTAGATCTTAATAATGGCCTAACAGGAAACCATAATGTTCACTCAAATTAAATAATCTCCTACCTGAAAATTCTACTCCAAAAATATTTACGCAAAGTTCACATAAACTTCAATGAAATCCTAAGCTTCATATACAAGCCGCAAAATTGGGATAATAAAACTCACTAAATATTTCGATAAAATTCAACGCAGAATTTATTGGCTAAAATAACCAAAAATAACTGATCAAAACGATAATTAATTATTAACTTTAGCGAAAAATACGTCACAATAAAACTAAAGTTTGCGAAACGTCGATATCGGGCTTGTAATTCCTAATCTCGAAAAATATACAGCTCATTCCCAAACAAATAAACTGGCTACCTTTTTTTGGAAAATCCAGGTAATCGACAGCTGATCATATGATTCCTATAAAAACTTCATAAATATGTGCGACTACTCGAAAAACTATCGCATGCAAAAATCAACAGATGATCGGTCAACGACCGATGTACCTTATAAT
Source organism: Vesta saturnalis (assembly GCA_036346205.1). Classification (NCBI taxonomy): domain Eukaryota; kingdom Metazoa; phylum Arthropoda; class Insecta; order Coleoptera; family Lampyridae; genus Vesta; species Vesta saturnalis. The sequence continues at coordinate 2,049,777 of JARFJB010001442.1, forward strand.
TACGATACTTTAGAATCTAATCATGGCAAACACTCAAATCGTGAAATTCTCATTAGTCTAGTGCTTTCCTTAAATAATAAAACATTTCAAAAAAATGCCACTGCAAAGTTGTGTAAATTAGCAGTTACCACAAACAAATAAATTAATCGTAAACTTTGAATGTAATCCAAATAACTAAACTTCTAAACTTCGAATGAACGTAAAAATATTAGCGTTGTGACTAATGATTAGGATTACAAAATAGGCACACTTAAAAAAACACTGAAGTTATGAACAATATTGAAAATAAGCATGGAAAAATAAAGTCAGCGAAATGGCTAAACACATGGGATATGTATGTCTATATATCATAAATTTTAATAGACATCAAAAGAATAAATCGTAGCAATAATAATAATTGATAAAATTGATATCGTAGGTTACTATACTAGCGACATCTGCATAGTAATGTAAAGTTAGTTACAAGTAAAACTCAATAGAAGCAACACGTTGTCTTGTTCTACCTGACACAAAGAATTTCTGCCTGCAATTCCTGCTCGTATAATTACAGATTATAGGCCCAGTACCAGGCAGATAAGTTTACGTTGCTTCTTTTTAAACTTTAGCAGTTCAGGTTTCATGAAAAACAAAAGTTTTATGTTGTGTTATGTTACTTCTCAAAAAAAAAAAGAAATATGGCCGTCGAATACTTGACGAGCATGCCAAAACTACTTGACCGCGAAAGCTATGACAAGTGGTCGTTTGCAGTCGAGAATATATTGGTGCTTGAAGGTTTAAGTAAATGCATCGACGACAGCTAGCGCGTCACCACCTTGATTGCAAAGGCCAAATTAGTTTTAACCATCGACCCATCTTCGTTTCCGCACGTGAAGCATGCGAAAACAACCAAAGAAGTATGGACGAGTTTAAAAAAATTATATGACGACAGTGGTTCATTAGAAAAATTGGACTTTTACGGACTTTGATACCCGCGAGATTGGAAAATCATGACTCCATGGAATCTTACATCAATCAGATTATCGAGACATACCAGAAATTAAGGCAAACGGGATTCAAGATCGACGAAAAATTGGTGGGATCGCTTTTATTGGCGGGACTCCCGGAAAAATATTCCCCTATGATTATAGCCGTTCAACATTTCGGAATAAATATTACTACAGACTCGATTAAAACAAAATTGTTGGCCATGCTTTTGTAGCGAACAGTAAACCGAGTTGTCGAAAACCAACGCGAGATGGCAGTTATGGTACAAGTTCGAGGGTAAAATCATCAGCTGGCCACGCTAGTTCAAGTTTTGTAAATAAAAAGAAAGACTTAAGTAATATCGTTTGATTCAAGTGCAAAAAAAACGGACATTATACCGGGATATCAACAATGAATGACCCAAAAAAAACTGCTTTTTACAGAATTTTTATCAAAAGTTTATTCCAAGTTACTAGTGAAATTAGGCACAAATATTTATTTCATCTTCGATTGACATTTCATAAACGTACATAGATTTTTCTTTTCAATTATTCTTTCTACTTTCAAAGTAAATTTATTCGTGTATTTTATGCCTTTTTCGTAAATAAATTTTTTTAGGTTATAATACCTTTTACTGTGGAACAAGACAAGTTTATTTTGGAAGCTTATTTCCGAAACGGCGAAAAAGATGTAGATGGAAACTGGAAGTATTCAGTACGATTATGTGTTGAAGAATATCAACATCACTTTCAGAACATCGAATTAGATGATGATGTTTTATGCAGACACATTCGAAGAATTGTTAGTCGTTTTCATGAGCATGGTAGTGTTTGCAAGGGAAAATCTATGGGTCGCACAACTGTACTTACAGAGGAAGTAGTAGAAAATGTACGATATCGTTATATTTTTATGTAAATAATATGTGCACTAATTGAAAATCTTTACTCATTATTTACTATACTTTAGCTGAATTGATCTGATTTACATGCACGTTTGAGATCTAAAAAAACAATGCATTATTAATTCATTATTTGCTGTGCTTTAGATCAATATATACAGATATGAGTTATCTTAAAAAACAATAGGTACATCATAAAGCAGACATGGTGACTAGTTCCATATGAGAAGGACTAAATCAGTGATATATAATCTGAAATAAGTTTTTGTTCAGAAATTAGAATGCAATGCAAAAGTGATATCTAGCATTAAGTTAAATAAGTTCTTTTTTTCCATTATAATATATTTGTGATGTTCACCAGTGTACATTCAAAGGTGGTCAGCAAAAATGGTGTACCTGACTTGTGCTGAATATGTTGAATGTATGCATTTATAATAAACTAACCAGTCATACATGTAATTTGTTTTCACTAATATTATTTAACAAATATATCATACATTGATTTCTGATTAATGACAAATTCATTTAAATGTTTTAATGTCATTATAAAGGTAACATCATCCAATATCACTCCTTTTTTTAAATATTCACACACTTTCTTGAGTTCTCAGCTGTAATTTTTTTCAATTCTTCATTGCCAATTGCTTAACACCTTCCATTTGAAATGTCACATTCCTCACTGCTACCCGATTTTTCAATGGGATTTAATTCAGAGTGGTGCAAAGGGAGACAAAGGACAGCATGACCATTTTCAACTAGTAGCTTGTCTAGAACGGTTTCTTCAGCAACACATTCTTGTAATTGTGATAATGGCATTGTCATCGCTCCTTCTTTTTCTTTTTTCATAGATTGGTACACATTGTAGATAATTTGCCGCCCTTGGCTATGAATTACATTTCGATTATTCATTTTCAACCTGACAACCAAATTTATACATTATTGCCTATTTCAAACCACTCATGTCAATATAAACAAAAAGATCATTAAACGCTCATCTAATATCAGTTTAATAAATGATAATTTTAACCAAATTTTACATACCTTATAACAATTTCCCTTTAGTCTTAAGAAAGACTAAATTACAATTATTGAAGTATTTGTACGTCTACATAATACGCAATTCGTCATTCACCAAAGTTTTTGTCATTTACGGTAGTATTTATTTTAATATCTGCATTTACGCCACTGGGTATAGCACAATTTTCATTTTAAGGATGCGGAACAGTAGTACTGTTCTAGGAGCGGCACGGTCAAACAATGATGATCGCACTGTATGGCAAAATGCCCCAACAACAAATCTGAGAGTAGTTTTAGCGCAGTTTTTTCGACAGAACAGTTTAGTGACACAAACTGGTATGTTGATAATGGTGCATGCATGCATTTGACCGCCAAGAAAGAATGGTTAAAAAACGCACGTGGTCCCGATTTACCTAACTGTGAGAGCAGGCCTAGAGCATCGGATTTTATTGACAACAAATTTATATCTGTTTTTCAACTCATTAACAATGGCAACAATGTATGGTTTGATGAAAAGGGTTGTTAGATTTATAATGCTGAAGGTATCTTAGTGGTAACGGCTAGTTTGATGAATAATGTATACAGGCTAGATGTCCCAGACGGTCGTGCGGTGAATATATCAGTAAAGAATTTCAGAAATACCTAAAGAATTATGGCATCATACCTCTGAAGACCAATAGCCACACACCTCAGCAAAATGGCGTGGCTACGCGCTTTAATCGAACATTGGTTGAAAAAGCAAAATGTCTAATGTTTGATGAGAATGTTTGTAAATTGTTATGGGCGGAAGTATGTAATGCTGCTGGTAAGAAGCCAAATGTTAGTCATTTACGTGTTTATGGCAGTGTAATCATGGTCCATGTTCCGGAAGTCGAGATGTGACAGTTATGGAAAACGTCAAAGAGACCACCACGCTATCAATGGAGGAAATATTAGAGGTTCCAGATTCAGTGGGGGTAGAGTGTGAGCAATCCTTTTCACTCGATGACTTAACGGATCGGTCGATGGGTGAAGACACTTTGAACTTGCGGATAATAATGACAGTGAGTATGTTCCCGATTCAGTTGACGAACAAGTGCAATCAGATCCTATAGAAGTTCCAAGATCAGAGAGGCCTATCAAGAAGGAAACTTTTAAGGATTATGTTACTTATTTTGGTGCAAAAAATGGTAGCGATATATCAGATATTTAAGTTCTTCCGAGAACCGCCACAGAGGCGCTTTCAGATCTAGATGGGCGTAAGTGGAAGCAGGCTATGTTAGATGAGATCAGGTCTTTTGAAAAAAATAACACGTGGGAATTGGTTGATCACCCAGAAGGTGGGACAATAGTGTAAATGGGTGTTTAAAGTGAAGTGTAATAGTGAAAACAATACAAGTTATAGAGCTAGATTAGTGGCAAATGGCTTTACTCAGAAGGAGGGTATTGATTATACTGAAACTTTTGTTAAAGTTATTTTTATATTTCGATATGATTTGATATCTTCTTCAGAAACGACAATTTGAAATTTATAATGACATATTTCATGGAACTAAATCAAAACATACTATATTTTTATTTTTATAAATTTTCTAAAATAGAATCGTAACAATTTGGTAAATCTTCTATATCTTTTTTGCTATTACATACGTTTTTATTAATTTTGATGAATAATATTTCCGAAATGAGTCGTTTCTTATAATTATTTTATAAATCTAAAATTTTAACCTCGTTAAAGTCGAAAGAATGTTTTAAATCTATAGTATGTTTTGCCAAAGCCGTACAATTTGGTTTTAAATTAATGCCGCTTTTGATTTGTAAAATTCTATTTTTTAACGGTTGTAATCTAGTATCAATATATAATTTATTACAAGAGAAACATGGTATTGCATAAACGATATTTGTTTTATTTACTTTAGGAATCTTGGTTTTTAAATTAGTCAATAAACGATAATTTTTATTTAGTGGGAAAATATAAGGATTTATAGACATTTTTCAATAATAATAATAATAATAATAATAATAATAATAATATTTATTTGTGTTAATGCATCAGCTTACACACGTCAAATTATAATATATACAAGTAACACTAATAATGACATTTACTATACTAATAATGACATTTACTCAGTTCTCACTGTAGAGTATGCTTGTAGCCGGCTAAATATTCATGATGACTATAATATCCTTCATTCGTTAATAATTTCTTAATGTTTTGTTTAAATTTATTAAATGTTAGATTACGAGTCGAAATGTCTAGTTTATTGAAAAATAAGGGTCCATAATAGTTTATAGCAAATCTGCTGCTGTATACTCTATAAAATTTATTATTGATATTATTTTTACCCCTAGTATTGTATGTATGGATATCAGCGTGTACGTTGTATTTGTCCCAGTTTAAATGATAACAATAATAGCTTATTGACTTCAATTTGCATGAGTACTTACACTAATACTTTTTAATTTACTCTACACAATACAATTGAGTCAAAAGGAATAGAAAGTAGTTGACCGACCTCAATTGACCGAAAAGCAATAGACCGAAACGTCACTTGGCCGAAGCAGCAATAGACAGAAAATCACTTGGTCGAAAATATGTTACGGTTAAATACGCATTCGGTAAATCTACACAGATTTTTTTAATTTTTGGTCCTATTTTAAGTTTATTAAAGGCATAAATAACAATTATTATAAGTTTTTGTTATGAACGAATAAGTTCAAAGTTAAATATGTAATTAAACATTATTATTAATTTTATTAAATACATAAATAAAAAGTTTACCTCGAGTAGGATTTGAACCTACGACCTGTACTTTGCTAGAGTACCGCGCAAACCAACTGCGCCACCAAGGTTCAAGCCCCAATCGATGTAAATTTTGTCTTTATGTATGTAGAACTGATGTAATTCTAAATATAATGAGATTACAGTCAAATTTTTTGCGAAAATTAACTGTTTCTGTCGGAATGTCGAACATAGCCCTCTAGCGACGACATGTGAAACTAACAAAACTTCAATTATTTTAACATTTGTAGACCAAGAAAAGCTCTTTTCAACGCGACCCAAGTTTGTTAAAATCGGATTAGCCGTTTCGAAGATACGGGGAGTGATTTAAGGAAATCTTTGAATACCCCCCACCACTTTATTTTTATAGATACGTCAAAAAGTGCCAAACAAAAAAAAGTTCAGATTATCCTCGACTTCAAGGATCAGCTATTTTTTATTAGGTTAATATAGCAGAATTCACAGAAACATCACTTTTTTAGATTCAAGATTGCAGTTATGCCCCCTAGCGGTCATTTCAGAAAGATGAAAATATTTTCCAGGTTTTTGTATTGGCCGTTTTAATAATAATTTTTTTTGCGCAAGCCTCTACGATGTATAGTTTCCCAGCGCATTCTTAGTTGGCCACCCCGTACATGTTTAACCACTTAACTCTTCTAGTAGTATCCAAGCAAAAACCGAGGCATGCGTCTCCATAATTAAGCAAAGATAACACTTGAGCATCACAAACAGGTTTTTTTTCTTTCAATGACAAAAATTTTCGAAACCCATACACTAAGTTCAAATTACAATCTTATAATCTAATGTAATACCTAAATTTTTTATACAATTTTTAATTTTAGATGTTTCATTATTAATTACGATTTTAAAAGAGTTCGATAAACAGTGCAGCTTTTTTTTTATCCAAATAGCATTAATTTTTTTTTTGCATTAATTGCCAATCCGTGATCATCGGAAGGTTGATAACATCCTCATATAAGTGTTTATTTGCTTGGTGCGGTATCAACTGCATACATCATTGACGAAGAATATTTGAGTGTGTCTAGAAATTTTGAAGTATAAAAAGCATATGGAATAGGACTCACAATCGATTTCAGGATATATACAGAGGTAATCACATTTTATTATTAATTTTAACAATTTGACATCTATTATTTAGATAATTTTGAAATAATGTTATTGCGCTTGTTACGGTGTACACTGGCAGTAGAACGGGTTAACAGGTAAAATTGGGGTTTTCTCAACTAGCTCGGTGGTCGGGGTGGATTCGTTGTTACTAAATTTTGCTCACCTTAGGGTAGCTTGCCATAAATAGGATACAATAGGGGTTGAGGGTTGAAATAAAAACCGGAAAGGACGCCAGAGTGTTTGAAAGGACACAGTCGTGGTTGAAATACCTAATTACGTCGGTTCACAGCTCGCTTAAATAACTCGCTTACCTCAACGTAATCACAGGTGGTCCTGGGACCAGCAGAACTTCGCTATACCTGAAAGGCTACAAATATTATTGCACGAGTATCTAAAGTACTTGCGTGCCGCAAAATCAGTCACTAATCTGATCAAAAACAATAATTCTGTTGGTACGCTACTGTACTTAATAAATTTGATTTTCAAAGAAATTATACTTCCAAGAAACGAAATCACTTTAAGTCAATTTATAACCAATTGAGATAGATCAATCAATCTGCTATAAAATATGCTCACATTCATGAAACTAATGCATTAGCGCATCAACCTTTAAATGCTATGTTAAAATTAAATCATCAATTGTTAAACTTTGGAACATAATTACTTTCCTTAAAATACACACTAAAAAATATTAACGTTACTTCAATGATGTCATTCTTATAAAAAATAAACACTTAAAATGCGCGTAAATTGGGTTCACATTAAAAAAACACAAGTGCGTTAACCTACAGATGTATATTATAAATAAATCACCATCGAGATTCCAACACAATCGTTACATTAATTTTTCTTATACAATCGTCGTATAAAATATCGATACAAAATAGTCAATACAACAAATCAAAAGAACTCATACAAATTTGGATTATAACACTGATGAATACGCTTGTATTAAAAATTTAATCGACAAAATAATCAGAAGTTAATCCTAAAGGCTAGCATATTCAACAGTTAGAACAACACGTTATTAAAATTGTCAACCATAGACAAAATATGAACGGAAATGATTATCTTAAATTTGAAAAGCCTTTACATCGATCGGCTCTTGTAATTTACCCTCTCTTGTTATACAGTCACCTGGTGGGAACCCAGAGGTTGGACCCTGCGGCGGCTTCGTAATGTGATCTATGTTGAAACTACGCTCGAATCTCCAAGCGTGAGTCGACTCGTGAATGCTTCTCCTTCCAAGCTGCATTTTGATTAATATTACAATCGGTTGTACAATACACTAATGTTTATTTTTACACGTTGCTCGTTCACTTACTCTACCTATATACAAGTTCTGAGTGACATTATTTTTAAAAGACAGAAAAACTTATTTATATACAGCGAGTTATTGGTTACCGTGAGCTATGACAGAGTCCCTTTGGACAAACTGCATTTAACGATAAATCAATCCCGTGTTGGTTGAAGGACAAAATAAAATCCCAGCAAGGGTTGATTGGGGAAACTTCCCCTACTAACGGATGTTCTTTCAACACGGATTGGAGGTAACACCGTTTCGCGAGAGCTCACCAACGGTGGTGACGTTAACTTGTTAACGCCTCCGCATCTAAACTAAGAGTCCCTCGCAAATCATCTCATTCAGCGCCATATTGAATTTTTATTCCCATACTTCTTAATTAGCCAATTATTAAATGGATTACTTAAATTTTTTAATACGCTCCACGAACGAACTAATCTAGGGAGCCGTCGGGAAAATTGCATCACCCAAAAAAATACTTCGCAACCAGTGGGTTTTATCAATGTAATCGATATCCTGTCAATTGAAGTTTTCATAACGACGCTAGACCTTAACGCCTCGTATATAAAAGCGAAACTCTTTGTTCAAGATCAAAAATTTTATCGAATTTTAATACGAACCGTTATTTTCCAACTGTGCAATTTCACGTAAATGACTATATTTAACGAACAACTATTATTTACAAAACAACTTATCAATTCTCAATCAAATTAGTAAAATGATTTCACTGGCTATTGATACCAATACATAAATCACATCTTAATTTTAAACTTCCATCTAAACTTGATACACAAACCAAAACATTATTTCGTTTAAAAAAAAGGATTCTAAATGCGTTCAGCATTTTTAAAAATTTCGAATGCTTTCCAAATACAGAAAAGACAAAATAAAACCTTACAATCGAAAGCTTCCCAAAAATGTATGCGTTATCAAGTTTAATTGCATGACATTATACTACACTTCTGATGTACGTACTAACGAATAATTTATAATTTCGAAACTAATGGCATATATCTGATAAAATCACGACCTCGTGACACGGTAGATCTCAAACCAAGATTACTTAAAATACCCAACATTAGGGAGTGATTAGTCAGGTCAAAAGCTTTAGAAAATACTAATGCTATTAATGCTGTAACATCTTGTTCCGTAATTATATCATCAACTACTTTGCAAAGCAATTATAATTTTTATGAAACCCAGATTGTGTTTCTGGTAATATTTTATGAGTTTCAACATACTTTCTAAGCTGCAGGTCCTCGGTTCGTTCCACTATTTTATACATGGTTGGTAGAATGCTGATCGGTCGTAAATCTTGCGCTGAGGTTCGATTTTTTTACTTTAGCCAATACAAGGGAATGTTTTCATAATTGAAAAAACTTACCTGTTAACAAACACATACTAACTAGGTGTGTGTGAACAGTAATAAGTACGGGAAAACCTAATTCAATAAAATCAACGTTAAGTTCATCAACTCCGGATGCTTTTGTTTGAATGGAACAAACTATATCAATTATGAACTTTTCATCTATTAAAACAAATTAAAATTGAGGGTCATTGTTAATAATTAGGTGAGCATTCTCTAACATAAGAAAGTAACAAGTCATTGTTTATTTGCTGTTTTCCAAGTTTTGTCACAGAACTAACAAATGATGATTTTATATAATCTGCATTTTGTAAGCGTAATGATAAGCTATTTTCTTTTCACCACTAGGATTATAACGTTTAAGATTTTACCACAAGCTAGAATCCATTTCTTTAAGGATATTACGATAAAATGCCTTCTTTTCATTTCTGAAGGCAGTAGTCGTAAAATTTCGGAGTGATTTGAGTCCTGGATTATTTAACTTTTTATACTTTTTAAAAGCTTTATCTCGAAGTGAGATAAGCAACTTAATATTATAGCTAATCCAGGGCAGTTTGGGTTTATTAATTTCCAAGGTATGTGTTTGTTTACATTTTCTAGAAATGTATTGTAAAAAAAAATTTATTTATCTTCCACGTTTTGCATTCTGTGCATTACCTGCCAATTAATTTCCTCTAAATATTATAAGAATAAGTCGTGATTGAAATTTTTAAAATTGCGGACGCAATTTTAAGTACAGTTGAAAATTAGTATTTTGAAAAGTGATTTTACAAGACACTAGACAATGATCAGATATTTTATTAACACTAACAGTCTTAGCTACAACCTTGTAAGGTCCATAATTTTATGTAGGCTTCTTTTATGCATTACACTTACTAATTACCACTACGTGGATTTTTTTTCTTTTAACCTCGGCTAGTCAGGAATTTGGGAAGTGGGTTTTTCTTAGACTGTTATATAACTGTTAAACAATTTTCATACCCAGGTTTAATACATATATTAAAACAAAACTTCTGGAATTATAATAACTTAACAAAACAATATTCTGGTAAAATAATTAAAAATTCAAGTTAAACGCAATGATGGAAAATAAACGACAAATTTCTAAAAATATTTATAAGAGATCTCTTCGTACAGCGCCTGGTATTTGGGCAGCCCACCGTACCTCGGAGTAATGCTGGTGTCGTTGAAATGTCGGCGGTAAATCCTAAGATTTTTAATGTTTAGGGACAGCTGTCGCCTGTGTATCTGTGCTCGTCGTCGGTTTGGAAATTTCCTGTAAACAAACGCGTTATAATACAATGTTCAAAAATAAAATAATTGTGGTTTTGTTTCTTTGTAAACAAATATAATGTGTTCAGGTGAAAATAATACAAGGGTGTGTGTACACTTCAAAAACCGGGAGGATTACTGTGATTTAGATAGGTAAGTTTACTTCGTCTATTATTTTACAAATTAAGAAGGCAATGTTGTTGAATTCGAGGTTAGAGCGTATTTTAAATTTCTATCATGGACTGGCTCTTTATTACTTATATTTCTTAAGCAGCGTTTTGAAATACTGAACAGGTTAAAGAAAAGCAGGCCCTACACGAGATTTTGATATTTACACGATTACTGTTAATACAAATTCGTGTTAGACAACGGTTGTATTTGATTTATTTAATTTTTAGGGTTTGTACACACGGACTAAGGGAAAGACTAATTCTAAATTAACTATAAATAATATATACAATCAAATATGTACAAGGGGTTATTCAATGTTTGGAATTCGCAATTTTATGTTTGTAATGGTTCATATGATACAGGAAATATTTTCGACAATGTGTTGTTGAAAATTGATAAGAGTTCATTCAAACTACTAAAATGGAACGTTGACCTTCGGTTCATTTGTATAAAGAGGATGATTCCTTACACTTTAATTGAATGTGACTACTTATTAGCGAAATGGAAATGGATTTTCTTTAAGAATAATTATCTTAAACTTTTAATAGCTAAAGCGCAAATAAATTGCTTTAATCTATTGGATTTCTTATTGTAAAATAGAAATTCTTTTACTTTGAAATAAATATAAATTTAATGTTTTACACAATTCAGGTTTTTCGGTAATAATTTGGACTTGATATTCAGGTAGATTTTCGTGATATACAGGGGGAATAAATTATAAGTGTTGATAGCCAAGCAAGAAGCTCGAACTAAATCAACAAATTCTAGAGATTCTATTTATTCAAAGCTGTAACGGATACTTTTAATATATAGAACTATACACAGGGGGTTCAGGATATATCTGGTGTTCGTTTATAATCTCGTTAATAGTCAAGCCAGTGAGCTCAATAGTCTAAATTAACGAATCTTAGAGATTCTATTTATTCAAAGCTGTATCGGATACTTTGAATATATAGAACTATATACAGGAGGTTCAGGATGGAATTTGTAAATTGCCGTTTCAGAGGTTACAGCGCGTGATCGGACAACCAGACGTGGCTTTATATTAGCCCCATTAACTAGTAGAAGTCCTATAATAGTCCCGGTGACCGCCGGTGTTAACCAGTCAATCTACCTAAGACCAGTATAATACGCAAAACCTCTTTGACGTCAATTAATTTCTTAAGGATGGTTTGTTAACAGGAATTTCTAGGTATTATTACCACTATTTTCATAAAAATTGGTTGTACTTCGGAGTGTTAGAATCCTATAGAACAATAAGTTCAATTCAAATGAAATTGCGGTTATGTTCTCGAATAGAGAATTTCAGGTGTAATAATAAATTATTACAAACGGAGAGGCAGGAAAGAATATTTGTAGAGAAGCGTTCTACAAACAGAATTAAAAGTAAAAGTTAATAATTTCGCTTATAAACCTTGCGAATGAGTGGGGTTTAGGTAGGAAATGTCGCAACGTTTCTGCACATTGTGAAAGGGGGTGCTGGTGCGCACGCAAAAGTGCTGGTTATTTACATTTTTAAGAACTGGAATAAAATGAATTATTATTTAAACATTATCTTAATAATTTTTATTAAAATAACAATTAATTTGTCTTACCCACTTCTGGCTCATTACAACCTTATGATCTAAATTGGTTCTCGCAATATCAATTAATGTTGAGGAATTATCTCCAATTCTTTCAGGACTGGTTACCACCTGTTTAAAGTTTAATTCGCACATATCTAGAAATGTAAAATTAGATTTATATTAATATCGCCTAAACAAAAAACGTTTTTACAGTGTACACCAAATTCTTGTAGACAGCTAGATCATCAATAAAGTCATCAATCCTTTTATGAGGCGAGCGATATCTGGACATAACAATGGTTTGTTTGCTCAAAAAAATATACAGGATGTCTCTAAAAGGTCTGTACAAAATACTATGACAAATTCCTGAGACTCAAACATAAGGATCTAGCCCAATTTACCTTAGTCCAGAAGTTGATAGTTTCCGAGATGCAGCGTGTCAAAGTTATTATTTTTTTAAACTCTTTTTTAAATGTCTGTCTCAATAATAACAGGATTTGCATGAAATTTGGTACCTACAGGTTTTCTATGATGAGAAATCCAGATTTGATCATATAGTTTTGATGTATCTTCCAAAGGGTGCCACCAGCAGCCCTTTGTATATATTTAAAGCTCCATAACTCTTTTCTACCTCGGTGTATCAAACTTCTAGTCAGAAATTCTTATTCCCTGATACGTTTCCTTCAAAAAAAGGTACACCTTGTAGATGTCGCTTCGAGCAGCCGTTTCTGTGCTAATCGAATTTAAATGTTTCATTGCGTACTAAAATTCATCATAGCCCTCCTTCAGACCTTATCCAGGCTTAGGACTTGTCCAAGAAGATTGGAACGTGTTTAAGGATCAACCGGACAACAACAACAGAACTTTACACAACAACATAAGTATGTAAGAATGAACTGCCAAAGGAATTATTACGCAAATATCACCTGTACCTGTTGAAAACATTAATGTTTTTCGAGTTGGTCATGTTAATTTATCATCTAGTAGGCCACTTCCAACCAAGCTTGTATTTAATTCTAAAGAAGATCCCAATTTAAACGTTTCCATATCGCCGGACTAAACAATTATGCGAAGGGAGTATAAAAATTCCTTGCGAGAGTTGCTACACCAGCGCATTAATAGCGGGGCAGCTAATCTAACCATTAAGTACACACGAAACGTTCCAACCATAGTTACTAAAAATGCAATCGCAAAAGACTAAATAAATCTAGTGATTCACATCCCAATTGTAATAAGATTAATTATCATACAAAGTTTTATCTTCAAAATGTGCGTGAGTTAAGGAATAAGCTTGATAATTTTGATACGTATGCTGCACATTGTGATTATGATTTTATCTGTCTTGTCGAATCGGCATTTTCTCCAGACATACAAAATAGCGAGTTATTTCCAAATAATTATATAATGTATTTCGGTGTGATCGTTCATTCGAATTGACTGACAAACCGTGGGATGGATGAGCTTTGATTCTCTCAAGAGACAAATACTCTTGTGAACAATTAAACATAACGTTTATTACCAACTCGATTCATACCATTGATATTGTTGCCATTAAATATAGGGGAGGTCGATCTATACTGGGAGGAAAAATTTGACAAAATTGTTTACTACATCTTTAACAATTTTTAACAAACATTACTACTGACGAAGATAACTGTAAGTGTTATCGAAACGTTTAGATTGTATAATTTAAAGTACACCATTAAAAAATCCCAAAAAAGATAAGTATTTTAATATTTTAAAAGGTTTCCAGAAAACAGGAATTTTTCCTTGCATTATGTCACAGACCGGCCGTCTGAAGTTATAACTTCGCCAAATCCACAACCTCAAAATACTGTAATAGGCGAAGCAAACACTCCTCTCGAGTCGTCCACTGAAGTTTTTAGTGTTGGATTTGATGTTCCCCTAGAAAAAATATCGGTTGATTGTAACGATATTACTACTGCTTATTTTGGAACCTCTCGATTTAACTCCAATAGCTGGGCCTTCTCATTCTAGAGCATCAATCTTAGTAACACCTGAAGTCATTAGACCTCACCCAAAAGTAGCTCCTATAATAAATACTACCAAAAGAAAGAGTAGTACTTACAGACACTCCTATAAAAGATAAAAAGAAGAAGAGTATAGACAAATACAAGAAAACAAATATTAAAAAAGAAAATAAGAAACAGAAAGTGGCAATACAAGTGTTTGGAACATTACAAAAAAAAGAAGCTGAAAAAATGAGAAACTATGTGCAGGTCTATTACCTAAAAAAGATATAAAACGAGACAATTAATCCTTACTATGTGTGCCATTCGTTTCTGTAATGTTACAAATTTTGCTATAAATACATTTTTAATATCCTTAATATTGGTTCCCCATCATAGGACCATACGTGTCCCGATATGAACCAATAGGAGGCACACTATGACTCAATATTGGTCTATACTGCGATAGATAGTTTATACTGGGTCAACCACTATACAATATTTTCTATTAACGTTATCTAAAACCACACAATCAAGAATATCCGAAACAGTGATTTTATACCCTCAAACCTTTAAAAAAGTAAAAGATTCGCCTGAATGACTTAAGTATTCAAAAATGTCCCACTATAGACCATGCTCCCCTACATTTACTTATAACGTTTAATACATTATGGTGGTTTACGTACCTCCGCCTACAACATTTGTTAATTTTAAATTACTGTTGGCTCTTCTTGAACAAACTGATTAAGCAAGATTATTATTTTAGGTGACTTTAACACTCCGCATTTTGACACAAATCAACTGTGATATTCAACTTTTTAAGTCTATTGAATTTTAAACAATGCAACGGTATTGTTAATAAGCAAAATTGTGTTGTAGATTTAATTCGGACCAATTTAGATTATTCTGTGCATCATAACAATGCTTCTATCGTTGATGAAGATTCACTTCATCCAGCTTTAAATATTGACCTTAACTGCATAAATAAATCTTCGAGAACGTTTTCTATTAACAAAAATATAAGACAATATAATTTCAAAAACGCTGATTATTTCCTTCGTCTGTCAAATTCGAATTTTTAACCAATCGCGTGCTTGGAAACTGCTTTGATCTGAGCAATCAAAATAGAATAAACCGACTATTCACCTTGGTGCTAAATAGTCGACGATTTTTATCAGCATGCTCAATTGTCACCGAAAGCAAATAATCCACTCGATAATTTCAATTTTTTCAAATGAAGTCACTACTAATGGCGTTATAAAGTTACCTATTCCTAAATAACTTGTTTGTTGATAACAAATACATAAAATAAACGAATTTCGTATTTTTTCTGAAATAATAATTATATTATTCACACACGCACCCCCCCCCCCACACACACACACCACACACCACACACCACACACACTACACACAGACACAGACAGGCACGCACACACCCACACACGCACACACGCACACACACACACACAGACAGACACACACGCACGCACCCACACACTTGCAAACACACCCACACTCACATACTGCCACACACACACACACACAACACTCACACACTCCACACACTCACTCACACAAACACACACACACACACGCACACCTCACACTCCTCACACTCACATTCACTTTCACACACACACACACACACACACACACACACACACACTCACACACACACTCACACACACTACCACACATCACACACACACACACTCACTCACACACACTTACACCGGCTCACACACACTCACACACACTAACACACTGACACACACTATCACACACTGTCACACACTCACACATTCTCACACACTCAACACACACTCACACACACTCCACACACTCACCACTACACTCACACACTACCACACACACCCACACTCCACACACACACACACTCACACACACTCACACACACACCACACACACTACACACACACACACACACACATCACCACACACTCACACACACCACACCACACACACCCACACACACACATATACTCACACACACACACACACACCACACCATCACACACACTCACACACACTCACACACTCACATACACTCACCACCACACACACACACCACTCACACACCCTTACACACTCACACACACACACACACACACACTCACACACACTTACACACACTCACACACTCACACACACTGACACACACTGTCAAACATTGCCACACATACTCACACACTCTAACACACACTCACCCACTCTCACGCACACTAACACACACTGACGCACACTCACACACACACTCACACACACACTCACACACACTCACACACACTCACACACACTCACACACATACTCACACACACTCACACACACACACACACACACACACACACACACACACACACACACACACACACACACTCACACACACACACACACACACACACACACACACACACACACACACACACACACTCACACACTACACACACAATCACACACACTCACACACACTCACACACACTCATACATTCACACAGACTCACATCACACACACACACACACACACACACACACACACACACACACACACATACACACTCACACGAACACACCCGAAAACACACACACGAGCACACACACGATCGCACACACCACACACACACACGAATTCACACACACGAGCACACACACATGAAAACGACAGCGATCACGACCACGTACGCGAACACGATCACTATCACGAACACAAACACGACCACGATCACGTACACGTTCACGTTCACGATCACGATCACGAACACACATACGGTTACACACACGAACACGAACTCACACAGACAAGCACACACGATCACGAACACAACTACGAAATCGACCACGACCACGTACACGAACACGTGCGCGAACACGATCACTAACACGATCACGAACACGTTAACACACATTAACACATACACGAACACACACACACACGAGTACACACCCGAACACACACGAGCAGATACACGAACACACAAACGCACAAACCCATAAACGCAAATACGCTTAAACGCAGGCACTCACGCGCTCAC
This sequence comes from Vesta saturnalis, assembly GCA_036346205.1. Classification (NCBI taxonomy): domain Eukaryota; kingdom Metazoa; phylum Arthropoda; class Insecta; order Coleoptera; family Lampyridae; genus Vesta; species Vesta saturnalis. The sequence goes on from JARFJB010001442.1 coordinate 2,067,248, forward strand.
TCACTCACTTACTCACTTACTCGCTCGCTCGCTCACTCACTCACACACAAACGCACACACACACACACACACACACACACACACACACACACACAAACATACACACAAGCACACACACACACCCGCACACCCGCCCACCCGCACCCACGCACCTACGCACCCACGCACACAGGCACACCCACACCCACGCACGCACGCACGCACCCACACACACACACAAACACACAAACACACACAAACGCACGCAAACACACAAATACACACAAATACGCACCAACTCAAACATAGACACACATACACAAAAGCACACACACACACACACGCACACAAGCACACACACACACACACACACACACACACACACACACACACACACACACACACACACACACACACACACATCTGAGGAATCTGAAGGAACAACTTTTTAGTTTCGTTTACAACTGGACTGATTTTTTTTTCTGTAGTTCCTCTTCTCTTAATTTCTTTAGTTCTTACTTCAAACGTTCTGTCTCTATATTTTTGTTTCTTCGAACTTCTTCTGTATTATATGTGTTTTGTTACTGTGGTTTCATATTAGTTTAGTTGATCGGCCTATTTCCACAGTTTTTGCTTTTTGAGCACGTCGTTTCTTAAGCGGACTCTGTTTCCGTCACCAGGCTTAGCCCTGAGAAGGACTGTTTTCGCACTTGAGTCGAATTCATATGTTATATAATTTTTCCCAAGCACTTGACTACTCTCATATTCGAACTTGGTACCTTTCACTTACTAGCCCGACACCTTTACCGCTGAGCCATTGAGTAATCCAAAATATATTTTTCTGGTCGATTTGAAATCGATTTTGTCTGAGGTACCTTGTATATATGATATTATCGCTGTATATTTTGGTTCTTCTTTTTCGGTTACCCTTTCCCTGTTTAGGTTAGGTGTTAGATCGGGGTAGCCATTTTCTTTCAGTTTTTTTCGAAGTTCCTCATACTGTCTCCATTTCCCCGATGTTACCATTGCTGGAAACTTTATCTGAGGTCTTATACTCGTTTTCTTTTTGGTAGAATCAGGCCAGTAGAGGTTTTTCTTAAACGGCGTAAGAAAATTTTGACCTCCTGTTGATGGCGACAAAAGCTTTTCTAGCTTAGTAGGTGTTGTCTCGCCATTTGGAACAGGCGACAATATTGGTCTATCCGAAGAGTGGAAGAAGATGGAGCTACGCAGGTACTCCAAGCACTGGAAGACGTCACTATTTTTCATACATTTTCTTTATCTCTATTATTACCAATATCCTTGCTTTTGTACCATAAATTGTACAGTGCTTGATTATCGTCAATAATATTTAATTTCTTATTTTTGAATTATGTCACTAGGTTCTCGCCTATAAGCCTTTCTATATATTTATGATTAGAATAGTGCACGTGTTGTGCCGTGTCTGTACCTCAGGCTATACCTTTGAATAAGCAGTTGATCCACACTTTAAAAAATGAACTGCTTCTTCGTTAAATGGGTATAGCCCACACTTTCTGAACCCATTAATAATAACTTTTTTTTGATAAATCAAATTCTAGAATCATATTTACAACCATTGGTAACTGAAGTTAATTTATAGAAACTGCATTATGTTCTACTTTCCATCGATGAACTTCTTGTGCTCACTTCTTCTTAAGAGGGTCAAATATGGCTACGTTGAGAGGTTATATAATATCAGTAGCATTCGGATTAAGGGCAATGATCACGATACCTACTTCCAAGCACAATTCGGATAAATGATAGGTTAAGTGCGCAACGATGACCATTTATGAGAAGGATAACAGGACGAGGGATTTCTTTTATTTGTAGCCAAGGAAACAAAACGTTTGTTATGTATTCGTGAAACAATTCACCCGGTATCCATCCCTTATCTGATTTGGATAAAGCCCATCCATCAGGTGCGACTTCGACAACGCCTTTCGGCAGGCGTTTACCAGGATATACTATCAGCGATGGAGTAATGTCACCAGCAGCCGAATTTCCCATCAAAACTGTAATGTTCGTTACCGCAAACTTCGTAAACATTTTTCTGTCCCTTTACACCAAGAACTTTTTCTCCTTTAGGGCACAGCATGAATCCGCTTTCGTCCATATTAAAAACCCTATCCGGACATTTCATCACATTTACGACATTTTTATCCTCCAAATAGGTACGAACTTCATAGAATCAACTTCTAATGGCTTCTGGTGTCACAGCAGCCCAATTTTTCGACCGTTCACTCTGCAATATCTTTATACCTTTGCAGAAACAATTTAAACCATTTCCTACCGGGACGCCCCTCGGCAAATTTGTTAGGTAAGTTCATTTCCTTGACGATTTTTTCAACTGAAGTTAGCAGGTCCCATTTGACAATAGGAAAGCTGCGCAAAGCCAACTATTTTATCCAGTTGACGAACATTAATTCATTCCTATCTTCCAGGGTAGACGAGGGACCCATTCTGAAAATAATAAAATTTATTTCCAACATCAAATGGCTAAATCGGTCGCTTATTTGTAAGGGTTTTCAATAGCTGTATCGATTTTATAACGTACATTTTAACAGTTTATTTTTTCATTACAAACCTACCTTGGTTCAAAACTAGACTTGCCGCTTATAATATTACGAAGTATATTATATTAAATTAATGGTTAGCCTGGAATGCACTCATGCCATGTCTCACGGCATTCACTGTTTGGTTCATATTCTTTGAGTTTTATTGAAACTTAAGTTTTCTTATTGACATCTGTGAAAAAATTCATGCTCAGTGCTTACATTTACAAATGAACCTAACTCGTGTACTGTCAAACACTAGAACATTTCAGGCACCAGTGTATCCCACTTAGTGGCAGATACCGATGAACTTGGGAAAAGATGGTTCCAGTGTTTGCCACCCTCTCTTTGATCGCATTCTGAGTCAGCGGACCTTAAAATATAACTTTTTAGTTAAAACTGGGACCCTACCACGTCATGAAAAGTAATTACATATCGAAAAATTTATACCAAATAAGATTATTATATATTTAACTTCACCATTGTCTTATAACAGATGATAACTTATTGACAAATCTCTTACCTTCTTAAATTTTCGATGTTCTATGTGCCACCGATGTCAGAAAATTAAATGCGGATAGCAATTGTGAGGGTAGAATAGAGTGATTTGATAGTTTCGCCGATGCAAGGCAAAATAAAATGAACACAACACTATCGGCGGGAGTTTCGAATTTAACTGGCATTCACTGGACTACTGCATTATCAATAGACAGTTTTTCGTTAACGAACAAGTGTATTTTCGCTGTCTATATTGTTATTGTGATTTAAACTTACTTATAAATTCAAGAAGACGTTTATTATTCAAAGTATTTAATGTACACAGTGTTCCATTTTGTTTGAAATTGTAGGGTATCTCGTTTGTGAGCAAAGATAGGAAGATACGGTTTTCGCGATCTTGTTCTACTTTTTCGTGAAGCGAAAGATGCCACAAACAGAATTGTCATAGTTCCATTAGTATTTGAGATACAGGGCGAAATTCAAAATTTGCACATTTTAAGCACCCCTCTTAACTGCTTTGCCTTGTAATTTATCGAAATGGTGAAAAGTGGATTTGATATAGAATTTTCCGTAGAATTTAGTGGCCTGCATAGTTTTCCCCACAAAAACTCAGTTTCTTTGTAATAAACCAAAGTTTTGTTTTTTTAAATGGAACATCCTGTACAATATTTTTTATTATATAGTAGAGCTTACTCTTAGCTTTCATACATATTGTGTGACACTTCTTTTTCATTATTAACGTCAAAAATGAATGTTACGTTAATTTAACATTTTGATGATATAGTTGGCCATGAAAAAACAAGGTTAAGGGTTAGGAAGTTTTATGCAAAAACACAAAATTAAAAACTAAACATACCTAAAACTTTACAAGCCTAATATAAATTACTAAAAGAGATGTTCGAACTGATGACCATTCTGTCTTATACATGCTTCACACACTCTTTCAATTCGTTCTATATCATTAAGCACAATAATAGGGTGATCTTGTAAATTTCTGAAAGCTTCTCTAACTGCATTTGTCAAATGTTCAATGTTATCATATTAAGTTTGGTATATTTTATTTTGCAAGTAACCCCATAAAAAGAAATCTAAGACTGACAAGCCCGCAGACCTAGGAGGCCATCTTATCGGCCCATTAGTGCCAATCCATCTATTTTTTTTGCTAAAAACGTGCGTATAATTTGAGCTTTGTGAGATGGGACTCCATCCTGTTGGAAGTGAATTTGGTTCAAGCGATCTACAGGAATGTCATTTAATAATTCAGGCACAACCATTTCTAAAATGTTCAAATATCTAACTGTAAGATTTTATTTTTGATCCTAATATACAGCAGGAAACGTTTAGTCCAAATCGTCCTTGTTGTCATTGGGGGAATATTTGGTGTTGATTTCCTTGAGACCAGAATCTGCTATTATGCCTGTTTAAAACACGTGAATTGCTAAAAATGTGCCTCGTCTGACCATATGACATTTTTTCCACGTTGGGTACTATTTATCATGTTTAAGTACCAATTGCAAAATATTAACCTACGTTCAGCGTCGCCAGGATGTAGATGTTGAACAAGTCTAAATTTATATGGTTTATATTTATGGTGGCAAAGTATTCTTGTTCTCAAAACTCCAATACTTCTTTCTATAGTTTTGCAAGAACTTATAGGGTTACCCTACACACTGGCTAAAACGGTAACCTCATCATTCTCTGGATTTTCTTTATTATATTTTTATAACCTGGGTTTACAAAATGATCCATAATTAAGTTTCTTCTTAATCTATAAAACGTGATTTTACTAGGTTGTCTCCGTTCAGGAAACCTACATAGATGTAAAGTTACTTAATTATCAAAATTAATACGGCGTTTTCATTACTCTGACCAAAGTAAATCAGCATATCATATTTTTGATTTTCAAAATTTTTATTTTCTGCCATATTTTGCACAATGAACAAACAATACGATTGTTACACAAAAATAATTTTAATCAGATTTGATAGGTCAATTACGTTTAGATCGGACTAGGCCCAGCCTACTTACAAATTTAGATATAAAGTATTCTCTATAAGTTTTATTGCCATCAATATTTTTTCTGAAGCTGTAAGATGCACTTTACCCAATAAAAAAAAATTGTCACTTTCAATATGTTTCAAAAACTATTGTACCTAATTTGCATAATTTTTTGTTATTATTTTTGCATTTCTGCGTAAAAGTCCTTAGATTTATTATAATCGCGTATTTACATACAGGATGAGTTTTTTTTTTTTCATTTTAAGCATTGGCATCTCGGAAACTACAAGAGATAGAGATTCGGTTAGATGGGGTAAGAATTACAGTTTTATGAACCTAAATTAACGACACTTTCAGTTGTTGGAAAAAGTTCATGGCTTACTAGATATTTCAAAAAAACTAAAATTTTGCATTTTATTTAAGTCTAAAATGCTTTTTAAAAAGTGTTTTATCTACTGGCGCGCTTAAAATGTGCAAATTTTGAATTTCTCCCTGTATCTCAAATACTAATAGGACTATGACAATTCTGTTTGTGGCATCTTTCGTTTCGCGAAATAGTAGAACAGGGTCGCGAAAACCGTATCTTTGCTCGCAAACGAGATACCGTCAATCGGGGTGAATCGGGACAAAAAGTTGTTGAATCGATAATTCGCGTCGATTTCGCAAGATGCGATGTTTTTAGGATGCATAATAAATGTAATCGACGCGGGAGGCATACGCGTGTTCGAGATCATGTTCAACGTGCAGTATTGTTGTAGTGGTGGCGGCGTGCAGGTGCCCAAGAATTGTGGATCGTTTGTTTACGTGTTGCATGTGCTTGAAAACTTCCTTAGGAAAAGGCATTTATACTAACAGGTTAGGTTCGGTTTTTTAATATGTTATACCTTGGAATAATCTTCACATGTTATGTGTTTGTTGATGTGTTTATTTCATTTAGTTTGTTTTTAATTAATTTTTTTATAATTTTTGTTACTTTTAGGGCTGAATCGGGACAATGCCCAGAAAATATAAAAAACGACCTGGTAGCAGGGTTTACCAAAATTATGACCCAAATTTATTTCAAACGGCCTTGAGATAGTTTAGAAGAGGTCAAATAAGCCTTAAAGAAGCAAACGAAATATTTAACATACCAAAATCAACGTTGCAAAGACATGCTAGCAAGGATGTGAAGAAACAAGGAAGACAAACTATTTTAAGTGCTAATGAGGAGATCAGGCTTGTTGAATTAATTACAATTATGGGAGAATAGGGCTATCCTTTAGAAAAAATTGATATCTGCTATATAGTCAAGGGCTATCTTGATAGAAAGGAAATTAAAGTCGCTAAATTCAACAGAAATTTCCCAGGTCCCGATTGGGTCAACTTATTTTATTCCAGACATCAACAAGCCCTCAGAGTCAGACTTTGTGAGAACATCAAACGGTCTCGTCCGTCCATAACTCCCGACATAATAAACAACTTCTTTGACAATCGGGCAGAAGTTCTACAAAACGTTCAACCCCAATCCATTATCAACTACGATGAAACTTGCTTCGTTGATGATCCAGGGAGAAAATATGTAGTGGTGAAAAGGAAAACACGACATCCAGAGCGCATTATCGACTCGACAAGATCTTCGACTTCAGTAATGTTTTCAATAAGCGCATCGGGCGAGATGCTTCCCCCTTTCGTGGTCTCTAGAAGTGAACATATTTATTATACCTGGACAAAGAATGGTCCAAACGGAACACGGTATGGTACAAATAAAACTGGGTGGTTTGATCAAACACTTTTCGAAGACTGGTTTATAACTATTGCACTTCCCTTTCTAAAAAAGCAGCTAGCACCGAGAGTTGTAATTGGGGACAACCTATGTAGTCATTTATCATATAGAGTGGTAGAACATTCGGTTTTGTCTTCTACCACCCAATTCAACACATTTGACCCAGCCGCTTGGTGTGGTTGTGTTTGGGTCCTTGAAGAAAAGTTGGCGCAAGGTCCTGCGAGAGTGGCAAAAAATATATAAGGGATCATTACCTAAACAGTATTTCCCTAGGTTGCTAAATTCTGCCATAAGCAGATTAGATACTATGCGTACAAATATTATAAAATCATTTGCTGCAACCGGAATTAACCCACTAGATAGAACCCAGGTAACAAAACGTCTGCCACAAAGAACAGGGCGCATGGAAGAAGTTGATCCTCAAGCTTGGACAGCGTCTGTTGAAGAATAACTGAACGAGAGTAGAGGTGTATGCAGGCCAACAGTCACAAGTAAAAAGAAAATTGCTGTTGAACCCGGATAAAGTGTTGCCACTACAGCATTTCCACAAACGTCGCAAGCTGGACCATCAACCAGTACAGCTGTGGAAGACTTCGTGGACTTTTATGATCAAGATGACATAAGCTCCGAATCTGAAATCGATAAGGAAAACGAAGAAGAAGAGGATAATCTAGGAAAAGTGGCCGCGGAAAACCTGTCTATTGGGGAGTTTACTGAAGTCCAGTTTGAAACCAATAAGAACAAGAAATTCTTTGTTGGTCAAATTCAAAAACTAAACGATATTGAAGTTAAATTTCTACGTCCCAATAGGAAAAAGAAAAATTGTTTTATCCTTCCTGCAATGGACGACATAAGCGTTATAAATTTATGTCAAATTGTAAAAAAACTGCCATCACCAACTAAACTAAGACGTGGTGGATATGAGTTCCCAGCTCATTTAAAACTTAAATCTTATTATTTATAAGTGCCTTTGTTTTATATTTTGTTACATAATGTGCCTACGAAAGAAACAATAAAAAGACCTTTTTCATGGAAAAATGCTTTTTTCCGATCATATTTCTTTTTTTTTAAAGCTTAGTGTCCCGATTGACCCCGTTAGAGGGGTTACTTGCATTTTAAATGCAAAATAAATGGGTGTCCCGATTCACCCCTTTTTAGGGGTCAATCGGGACACTAACAAAAATATTTTTTTTAACTTCATCGGCAGGCCAAAAAAATACTTCTCTTCACGTTTCAATAGAGTCTGCCATCTAGAACAATATTCCCAATTTCTGATTTATTTCGTTATTTCTGTCAGAAGTTATCATTAAAAAATACTGAAAACCGTCCCGATTCACCCCGATTGACGGTAGGGGAGGATGGGGCAACGTGGTCCATCGGGGCAATGTAAACTACCTCGGTATTTTTTTAAACAGTGGCAAACTCGCATACGATATTCGGTACAAATATGTGTACGTGATCAATCTATGCTCAGTGTGAGTTTCGGAGTCATAGAGAGTGGGTTGTGATAGTTAGAAGAAATAAACGTGTTTTTTTCTTGGCTGATGTAACGACACTGCTGACTTTAAGGCTAAATTACTTGGTAAGTAAATTTATTTTCTTTAACTTTTAATAGTCACTAGTTATCTTACAGGGGATACCTTTTAACACATATATAATTGTTTCAACTTCTATTCAATATTTTAACTAAACGCCAACTTTTTATTTCAAAGTACATTTGGGGCAGTGTGAACCATTAGTAGTTCACTTTGCCCCAATTATATTTTTTATTACTATAGAGAAAATTAAATTAATTTCTTTATTTTCAGTTTGCAAAAATGGTACGAGACTACAAAAGGAAAACGGAACAACAAAGATGGTCACTTGATTCAATGCAAAAAGCTATAAAAGCAGTTAAAGAGGGTAGATTTGGCTATTTAAAAGCAAGTGAATATTTTCATGTACCAAAAGCTACTTTGATTCGACGATGTAAGAAAACAAATAAACGAATTTTACCTAACGAGAAAGGACTGGGGTACTATAGACCTATTTTTAACAAAGAGCAGGAAGAAGAACTCGTAAATTATATTTTGGACATGTAATCTCGTCTTTATGGAATTACACTACTTGATCTTCGTTCTCTGGCTTTCCAGTTGGCCGAAAAAAATGGTATACCTCACACTTTCAATAAATCGAAAGAACTAGCCGGACTTGATTGGGCTTATGGATTTCGTAAGCGACATCAGCCATTTCCCTACAAAAACCTGAGTCCACATCTACTGCTAGGGCCCAAGCATTTAACCCTCATAATGTAAAACTATTTTTCGATTTATATAAGCAAGTTTGGGACTCTAAGAACATTAAGGCAACAAGGATCTACAACTGTGATGAAACAGGTTTAGGTACCGTGCCTAAATGTAATAGTAAAATTTTGGCGCAGAAGGGTAGAAAACAAGTTGGCCGACTTACATCGGCCGATAGAAGTGGAACCACAACAGCGCTTATTTGTATGTCATCGGCAGGTCATTATGTAGCTCCATTACTAGTTTTTGCAAGAAAAAGGATGAAATTTTAACTCCAAAATGGTGCACCACCTGACACCATATTTGCCTGTAGTGATAGCGGTTGGATGAACACCGAGATATTCTTATTTTGGTTTAAGCATTTTGTTCAACAAGTTAAACCTAGTAAGGATGATCCTGTTTTACTGGTTTTAGACGGACATAGTAGTCATACCAAGAATATAGAAGTGATTGATATGGCTAGAGCTCAATATGTACATATAGTTTGCCTACCACCCCACTGCACCCACAAAATGCAGCCAATGGACGTTGGATTTATGGCTCCTTTGGCGCGGTATTATGATCTAACTTTAGAAAAATGTCTTAATAATAATCCTGGCAGGGTTGTCACAGTGTTTCAAATTGCTAGTATTTTTGGAGAAGCCTATTTGCAGGCAGCAACTCCCTTAAATGCTATTAACGCGTTCAAAAAATGTGGTTTGGTCCCATACGATCCGAATATATTTACAGATATAGACTTTACTCCATCAGTTGTGACTGAGAAAAATCTCGAAAAAAATGTTCTGCGCAGGCTGCACAGGAAGATCCAATTCCTTCAACCTCTAGATCAAACAGTACTTTATTGGTGACCCTGACTCCAATTCCATTAAAAATAAATGGTCTGTCACCTACTCAACAAAAAGAACCTAGAGCTTCAACTTCTACTGATGTTGTGAATTCACCAGAGTCTGTCTCAAAACCAGTCTCTTCGCCTTTACGATCCATAGAAAATATTAAAAGTAGTTTTGCAATGCAGAGTCCTCAAGATATCCATCCACTTCTAAAGTGTAGCCAAGTAAAAGCTTCGACACGAAAAGTAAAAAAAGGCAAAGCAGCCATATTAACTGCTAGTCCTTATAAGGCAGAATTAGAGAATGAAATAAAGCTCAAAGTAGAAAAATTTTCAAAGATAAATAAACAAATTAAAAGAAACATAGAAAATGAGCAGGCACCCCAGAAAAAAAATAAAGGAAAACAAATAATTAAGAAAATAGTAGAAAATAGTGAAAATGAGAACGATGATGCAGAATGTTTTTACTGCAATGAATGGTATTCCAAATCATTAAATGACGATGGTTGGGTACGGTGTTCTGGATGTTTCAAGTGGGCACATGAAGCATGTGCCGGAGTCGAACCAGAGGACGGCGAAGAATTCAAATGTGAATTTTGCCTTTAAATAATTTGCATTTTTTTATTTCATAAAATTTTTGTTTGTTTATTTTTTGAGCCATAATGTCGTAAATAAAAGTTCTCCTTTGTTCAATTTTATTGTGATTAAATTTTTGTTCCTTCAGTTTTTATATAGGATTGGGTAGTTCACATTGCCCCAAGTCATGGGGCAAAGTGAACTTTTGTCATGCCCTCATTTTTTTATACCCCCAAAATACGTATGACTATTTTAGTTCTAACTTTTTCAATAATAATAGTCAAATGTTAAATGAACATTTTGAGCTTATGGGGATTTCTCAATATATTTCTATAACGAGTCTATAAGCCATTTTCCCTTAAATAGTCCGCATTGCCCCACCCTCCCCTACCCTACAATTTCAACCAAAATGGGACGCAATGTACATGTACGCTATAGATGATTTATTTCACTTCTATTGATTATATTTTACTCCAAAAAGCTTTACTACAAGTTTATCAATTGCACATATTACTACTTGTAAAAAAACTGTTTTCGATCAAAGATTTTATTAGTAATATAAATAAACCCTTAAATTGGGTATGTAATTAAAAAAGCCCTAAAAAATATTTTTAGAAATAGTAATTCAGAGATTTTTCAATCTTAAGGCAATAAATGAGTTACTTTATACGAACACAACCAGTATAGAAACCGTTTTAAACATAATTCAATTTTATTGTTTCTTTTTATCAACATTTTTTATACGGTAATGAACAGCTCCTGAAAGGATATTTCAAAAGGAGTCTCTTTTATGGATATATAGAAAACTATTGACTTTATCGCAAATGTGTAGAGGCTATTTTTAAGGTTAATTGAATTTTGGATAACTTTTCTGTACAAAAGTTTTTCGTGGGAGAATAAATATACTTTAAAATTTGGTAATTGACAAATGATTAATAAGAAAAAAATATTTAAGTGCAGTGATTTGGTTAGTCAAATAATGATACATTCTAAATAATATAATTAATTATTGTCAGGTAAGAATATAAGAAATGTATGGTAGTAATAAAAAAAAATATTCACCAGGAATCCAACTACGACGAAATTATTACTGTCATATAGAGAAGTTTCAGATATAAGTTTAATACATACTATGAAAATGATCTTACTTCTATTTATGCAAGGTCTGGTAAAAAGATTGTGAATTCAAATTATCTTTTATAATGCGTTGGTGCGCGTGAATACACATTGTTACGCAAGGCTCTCTCTTTCTCATACTATTTCGTTATAATAATTTCAAGATTTTTTTTAAAATCCGTTATGTTATTTACAAATCTATTTTGAAGTTTGTAACAGTTAGCGTATATCCTTGAATTAATTTGAGGTGGAAAATATGCGAGGCAAAATAAACTGAAATTATCTTAAAACTTGTGACAACTGACTATAAATACAAAGCAATGCAAACAACTATAGGGGAACAAAAATACAAAGTTATAATTTGTGTGTAGGTAAGAAAAAATGCGTGAAGCACTATTAATTACAATATTATGAATTTATTCTATTTTGAATTTCTGTAATGTTTGATTTTGCATTTAATTTGAGTGCACATCCTGTTAAGACACTGTAATAATTCGTGTGGTTCACTTTTATAATTTTAATATAGCAGATTACAACTTAGAAGTATGATTCAATAATAAGCCAATTAATTTCAAACTGCCAAATTCTTAACAAGTTGGCAAAGGCATTTAGTTGTGGAGACAGAAAAAGGTGATTCTAAAATAAAAATAGAAATTAAAATTAAGGTGAGAAAATCGATAGTATTCGCAAGAAGGTATTTTGCGAATCTAGACAAATTAAAGTTTTTTAATCTGAGCTATTATTAGACGTTTTAATGGTGATTCTCGTACATAATTGTTTTTTGTAATTGCAGCCGAATTGTTCGATACTTGCCTTATTTAAATGTGTATTTATTCCGGTAACTTTAAATTTTGTTTTTCTTAGATACCTACTTGTTTACTTAGTTATCGATAAGTGCGGGCCAATAGGAAATAGCTTTGAATGTAATGGTTTAAATAACGGTTTCAACATCAAAATGGAAAAGCGCGGTTGGACTAGTCATACATTGGTCGCAGGACACGCGGTTGAGGCAGGTTCGATTCCCGGTTCATGCAATTTTTTTTTCTGTTAGGTTACAGTAGTTTTGTTTATCTAATCTACTTTTGTTACGTTACTCTAGTTTTATGTACGTAATCTAATTCTGTTAGGTTACAGTAGTTTTATTTATATTTTTTTCCTATTATACCGTAGGTTTTAGATTTTTATACCTAATTACGAAGTTGTCGAACATGGAAACGTGTGGTTGGTTCGCACTTATTGAGGTTTAACCGCAAGTTAAGTAAGGATTGTGATAAACAAGTATCATATTGAATATAATAATTTGTTGAGAAAATGCCAAAAGTCATCGCAAAGAATACAAAGTTGGAAATTTAAAATATTAAAAATAGTACAATGGGGAAAAGTCACGGGGAACCTTCGCAATGGCATCGGATATATTTAAAGTACCATAGCGCTTAAAAAAATACTGCAATAGCTTGTTACTGTAGACACTTCCAAAATTGAAATTTTAATGTAGGCACATTTTTTGTATGTAAATCGGACATCTCACGATTTTCAAGTAGGGTTTAAGCATTTGTCAGTTCATTAGCACTTCGCTGAATGCTTCCTCTATCTCTCAAAGATCTTATTGCTTTTTGCAGATCTGTAAGGCGCGGCATGATGTTGAAGGTTATGAAAATTCTAATTTTTATGACACTGTCACATTTATATTTCATGGTCATAGCCTGCTAACGCAATTGACTATGTGCCATCAAACCAAATGCACACAGCCACAATTTTGCTGTACCAGTATTTTTTGAGCGCGATAGTAAGCAATAACTTAAATCACTTTTCGTGCGCACGTTAAGTATGTATTTGGTTTTAGGTTTCATGGCAAACGACCCGAACATCATAACTGCAAAACCTCAAAATTTAAAGTCGACATATTATGGTAAACACAAATGTGTCAATGGACACAAAACTTTATGTAACATGAAACACGTCGTTATAGTCAAAATTTAGCTTTTGAGTATGTTTCTGCAGTTGCTAAGTTCAGGCCAAAATGTAAGATTTGTTTAGATGAGAAACGTGGATCTATCAAAATGGTTTTAATATCCTTCGTTGGGTGCAGGATTCATCAAAAGTAATTAATCCAAAATTAAAACTGTAGGTAAAAAGTATACCATTTTATACACGTGGTGTAATTTAAGGATTTTGGAAAACTGCGACTATTTACTCGATTCGGGGAACGTCGATCGGGATTATTATAAAACTATGAATGGGGACAGGTTTCAAAATTGAAAAGGAAGATCAGCTGCAGGAGTGGTTGGTTACGCACGGGTTCGAAATTGATGGCCAAATTACCAAACGGAATTGAGCAACAAAATTCAACCTTGTAGGTCCAGAAGGAAAAATCATGTATTTCATAATATTTTGATTAAGCATAGGTATGAAGTTTTACGATTTCCTCCTTACCATTGTCAATATAACCGTATTGGATTAACATTCTTGTATTACAATAAAAAAGTAAGTTCAGAAATTATGGCTTGAGGCTTTATCCAAATGTTCTCCTACAATGTGGTAACATTTTTGTTCGTACACGGAAAATACTATGGCACTAGGAGAATCGGATTCAAATTCAGATAGTGATATGGATTCAGATTCATCTGTTGATATAATGCATAAGTTTCACTTTAACAACATAAGCTACAATTTTCAAAAGTCAAGCTACGGTAGTAATCATTGGGCATGCGCAATGGTTGTGAGAATCTACAGGGGATTATTTTTTTAGGGGTCGTGCCCCTTTCCTCCCATTGAACTTTCTTGCGGTGCACCACTGGTAGATTCTAAAATACAAAATAGTTTTTCTGTTTTGCTTAGAAACTTTTTGGTCTCTTGTAGTTTTTTCGTATCTGCGACTGTTATCGAAAAAAAATAAAAACGATGTTCTATAATTCGCTAGATGAAATTAACATATTTAAAATTGTCTAGTAGGCTTTAGCTTTATTTGGATAATATCTTGTTTTTATTAATTGTGACAGTTCGCATTTAAAATCATAACTTGTGTGCACATTTACAAATTAATGGCTTAAGTTGTAAACTGTAAGGTATAAAAGTGTTTTAAACACTCGTAATCTCGCAACAATGGCAAATTTTACGAACACTGAAATGGCTGAGATGCACTTCATCTATGGCCTTGCGAATGGAAATGCAAGAGAAGCATTACGGCTGTACATGGAGCGCTATCCTAACAGAGTGATACCTGATCATCGAATATTCTCAAATATTGATAGGCGTCTTGCAGAAACTGGAACGTTTAAGAAGAATACCAGTGATTCTGGTAGACCACGTACTGTTAGAACACCACAGATTGAAGAAACTGTTCTAAATGAAATACAAGAACACGTAGACACTAACAACAGAAAAATCTCTGAACATTTACATATTAGTCATCAAGTTGTTTGGCGTATCCTGCGTGATTCTTACCGGAAATTTCCCTTTAAGGATGAATTTCTGTCGTTGGTACCTTAATCGGCTAGCAGTAGACCCCAATTTTGATTGTAAAATTTAGTTTACCGACGAAGCTAATTTTTCACGAAATTCTATTATACATTTGCATAACAACCACATATGAGCGGAAGAAAATCCACATGAAATTGTAAAAACACATTTTCAAGAGCAGTTCACTTTAATTGAGGATCGTTTAATTGGTCCTTTCTTTTTACCTGGTCGACTTGCGGGTTACACGTACATGCATTTTTTGCTACACGAATTGCCTTTATTACTCGAAGACTTGCCTCTTACGCTGGGAAATGAAATGTGGTGTATGCACGATGGGGCCCCAGCACATTTTTCTATTTTAGCTAGGGAGTATTTAAATGAATTGTATGAGAACAAGTGGATAGGACGTGGTGGATCTCAGCTATGGCCCCCTGGGTCCTCTGAATGAAATAGCCTAGATTTTTCCTATGGGGGAATCTCAAATCTCTAGTGTATAAAAGATTAGTGAATACTGTAGATGACTAACGAAATCGAATAGTAGACGCATTTGAAACCGTAAGAAATACCCCGGGTTTTGTTCAGAGAGTACGGAAATCAATGAGAAGAAAAGCGGAGGCATGTGAAAGGATTGGAGGAGGTCACTTTCAACATCTTTTGTCACGTTGTTTTGTTATGGATATTATTTAGGTTTTTCTTATTGTAATAAAATACGCGAAAACTATAAGAGACCAAACAGTTTCTTAATAAAACAGAAAAATTATTTTGTATTTTAGAATCTACCAGTGGCGCACCTCAAATGAGTTCAGTGGGAGGAAAGGGGCACGACCCCTGAAAAAATAACCCTATATAGATTCTCACAACCATTTGACATGCCCAATGATATAAGCCCCACAGAGTAACCTATCTCCCAAATTTGAGCTAAATATCTTGAAAACTGCAGGAACTATAAAGAAAAAACTAACAAAAATTTGAAACTTCAACATCCTGTAGTTCAGTAACGAAGCGTTTACGGACCTATGTTTATATAATCTTTTAGTCATGAAATAAGCCAAAGAATTACTCCACTTCCGTATGTACATAATATTTAGGAACACCCTGTATTGACAGTACGAAATACAAAGTCAAAATCGTACAAACATCCCATTATTAAAATTGTTACCAGTTTGCGAACCAACATGAAAAAGCACCAATTAAAATGACATGCTTGCTGCTTAATTGATATGATGAAGATAGAATCGCAGTACTTTCATTACGATTGTTAGTGAAAATAGTGGAACTGTCATTATAAGTAAATTCCAAATAAATATTATTAGATAAAAATGTTTACGTACTTTCTTTAAAATAGATGTGTGTGCGGACATTCGTGCGTGTGTCCGTGCGATAGGTGCGTGCGGTACGTGCGCGTGAGTATGTACTTATGTGAGAGTGTATATGCACGCGAGTGTGTGTGTATGTGCGTGCGTGCATATGTGTAAATGTGCGAGTGTGCATGTGTGTGTGTGTGTGTGTGTGTGTGTGTGTGTGTGTGTGTGTGTGTGTGTGTGTGTGTGTGTGTGTGTGTGTGTGTGTGTGTGTGTGTGTGTGTGTGTGTATGTTGTGGTGCTAAAAAATCGGATTTTAATGAAACTATATTTACTGTTATTAACATATTCTTATGCTTATACATTTTGCAGATATCTCAAAAACTCTTAAATTTATAGAAAATGTGTAAATTTTTAAAGATGATTCAATTTTAGATAAGTTATTTTAATAAAAGAATACGATATATTCCCCGAACCGCGCAAAATTCTATAAATGGAAGAAAATTTAGGCCAACGTAGTTAAAAATGTGTATTATGAAAGAAAACGGTCCAGGTGCTGCAGGAATCAGGTTTTGAAAAATTTTTTAAAAAATTGTTTAGTGTTTTTATGGAAGAAAAAAGGTAGAGGTAAATAGGACGCAGTCTTGTGTAAAATTTCCCTCTGAACCCGAATCATTTTGTCGCAAATCGTTAAAAACTTCAGAAATTATAATAACGGTTTTTGTTAAAATAAATATTTGATATGCAACTAATTTTAATAACAGAACATTTTGCACAGTAAATACCTAAAACACCTTAAATCCTCCTCTTAAATTATCTGTTTACTTTAACAAAAGTTGTATTGATTTTACTAAAATATGTTCACTTTGTAGGCTTGTGCATAATGATTTAGTATTATTTGCATAATATTACATGTCTAGAAAAAATGTTTAATCAATTTGAAAGAGTATACTTTCAAGTACTTATGGCAATATTCTAAAATGTGTTATCTTAATTTCCTTTGAAGGTATTGTTAAATGAATGTCAAAAAATCCACTGGAAAATAGAAAAAATTTGCAATGAGTTTTTTTTTCTCTTAACACATTCGCTGCCATCTCTGATTCGTGCTAGGGCCCAGGGGCCAATTACTGCTAGTTTGTTTCTTGTAAAAAAAATATATTTTTTTATATTTCAGTGATGATTTAAGCTAAAACCTGTTAAAAACAATGAAAAAAAAGTGTCTCCAATCGGAGTTAGTGGCATATTTGAAGAATATTTTTAGAGAATGCCATGGACTCCGTTCGGAGTCACAAAAAATTAGTGTGTTTAAACGTTTTTTATTACAAAATGATTACAAAATAGAAAATAAAAAAAACATTTTTTTCAGCTCGTGTCCAGTACGTGCGATATTTACATGAAAACTGAATTTTTTTCAACGTCTTATTAGTTTCATAAATTCTAACGTTAGATAAATCGTGCAAATTACTGATTAATCAATCAAATGACTTTACAATTTGATATTTACGAATAGCCTTGTATAACGAACTCAAAAACCACCTTACGTTATGAGATAAGTCAAAAATCATTTTTTTTTAATTTTGCGAAGTCCGATGCCCATTCCACATGGAACTCTCTTATTTCATAATGCACACCTTTAAGCACCTCCATCCAAATTTTTATCCATATTGGAAAGTTTGTCAAACGTCTTCTTTTACTGGTCTAAAATTAATTTCTAAAGTTTATTTAGTGACGTATGAAAAACTTTTATAAGAAAAACTTATTTAATGTTTAATTACCCTTAAGCAAGTTGTCTATTATACGCGCCGCATCCGCACCCACATCCTCAACACACACAAATACACACGTACACGCACACTCACACGCACACACACACACAAGCGCACGCATACCCAAACGCACGTGCACAGGCACACGCACACACACACGTTGAAAACGGTCTTGGTGGTTTTCAAAATGCCGAAAACGTGTAAATCCGTTGAAAGCTTAACATCAAATTATGCTTACGTTTTCTTGTGTAAACTATTACTAAATACCTACAATTAATTACCTACATAATTAAAAAGTCTGCAATTTGAAAAAAAAATAAGAATTTCAGTAAAGAATTAATTTTTAGATTGAAAACACGAAATAAAGTAATGATACTACTTAATTTGTCACAGTTTGTAACACCTTTTCATTATCCATTTCAACTGTCATAAAAAACTTGGCAGTGTATTATATCTGACAATCCATCGACTGTGAGAAGTCAGCTTGTTTTGCTGATAAATAATACTAATAATTTAAAAAATTGGAAATATCTTTTAAAAAGTATCTAGTTAGAAGCCTTAGAGGGCTAAAGATGAACAAGTTTTCAGAAAAATGAGCTTTCTGATATGATTTTATATTTGTGTAATTTGGTTAATTAGCAAAAAGGTATCTAATTGTGATGATTAATCTAGCTGATTTCACATTTACTGTATTTTTAGGTGTTAGGAAGGGGACGTATATAAAACTGAAGTTCTTGCTAATTTTAACAGCGCATTCATTCCAATATTTTAAGTGAAAACAAGTGCACATCTATCTTTAAGTTTGTGTTTATGATGGTAAGTAGAGGTTGCCAATAATTTACGATTAATTAACATGATTTACGAATTTTATTAAAATAAACAACACAAAGTTCTACAATTTTAAAATTAACTGCCTTACGGCTGTACTATTAGTACTACAGCGTTTTAATGTCAACGATTAACTATAGATTTAGAAATACTATCTCTTAGCTTAAATATTTGAATTTGAAAAAAAATTTACTTACCTAACGCACAGAAACATTAACTAAATACAATTATTACATTTTTGAATGTTAGGACGAAGACGCGCAAAGATTAGCAATAATGAGAAAAGCTTTCCAAATGTTTGATACGACTAAATCAGGTTTTATTGAAACAATAAAAATTTCTACAATACTAAATAGTATGGGACAACTTTTCGACGACAAGGAATTACAAGCCTTGATAGAAGAGAATGATCCTGAAAATAATGGTAAAGTTAATTTTGATGCTTTTGTTGCAATTGCATCCCACTTCTTAGAGGAAGAAGATGCCGAAAGTACACACCAAGAACTCAAGGAAGCGTTTAGGTTTATTTTATTTGATTTATGTATTTTAAAGTAATTAATATCCTTTTAGATTATACGATAGGGAAGGCAATGGTTATATAACCACAGGTACATTAAAGGAAATTTTAAAAGCTTTAGATGATAAGTTAACGAGTAGAGAGCTAGATGGTATTATTGCTGAAATTGATACTGATGGATCTGGCACGGTAGATTTTGATGGTATTAGTATTTATGACAACCCCAATAGAGTCATAAATAATTGTTATTTTACAGAATTTATGGAAATGATGACTGGAGATTAAAGTTGGTGTCATGTGTAAAAATAGGAAATTATCATCATCTTAATACCGTTGATTATATTGTGTGTATAATCAAAGTTAATACTAAGCAAAATGAATCTCATTATGAAGTTGTCTAAATTTATTTATAATGTATTTATTGATAAATAGAAAAGAAGTAAATTTTTCCATTTAGCTGCTTTTGTCTTTCTTCCTTATTAATATTAATTTATTGAAATAAAAATACCATACCATGAAAATTATTAACAAATTTAAATATATAAATTAAAAGATAATAACAAATTTGCGTACATATTGCATATGCTTTAAGCCTCACTGTACCGAAATTAGTTTAAAAATATTGTTAAAGTAAACTTGTGCCAATAAAAACTACAAAAATCATCAAACACGTAAAACTGTTAGCACTTCATACTAAAGGTATTTCCTCCGGACGTTCCTTCTGCTAAAAATGAAATTCTAAAAATAGCGCTATGAGAGTTAATTAAGACAAATTAAGAAAAAAACATGCTACTAATTAATGCCTACTTAATACTATTATTAGTTAAACTTTTTTTTGGAGCAGAACAGTAAACAATGCTTACAAAAGTAAAATGGTCGATGGTAAACTTTACAACCACGAGGATGTAGTTAGTTGATCTAAAATTAACAATAAAAAATTGATGAGAACGAGAGAAGCTTATCGAAAATAGGTCTTTGTTTGTATTCAAAAATAGTTAATTACAACTAAATTGAACAACCCCATAATATTCCTGTAATGCAGAAATCGTAAATATCTTGTGTGGATCAACGCACTACCCTCAAACCAATAAAGTGGAAATTAAAAACATTTTTTTTTCATCATTATGGAACCTCCATGGTAATACTTCATAATAAAAACACACTACATTGTAAAAATAACAATAATTAGTGTCTGAAGGGCGTTTAAACATTCATGTCAAACATTCATAAGAATATGGATAGTACACTATAAACATTCGCAAAATAGTTTTATTAATTTTCAAGGTTCATTTCGCTTTTGATTAAAATACTTTCTAAAGAAAATTAGTGAAAAATTAAATCATCTTTAAAAAATATGTCTACACATTTACTTATAAAATTAATCGTCATTCAGATATTGCAAAAATCTGAACCAACACAACTCAGACCTTATGAATCTTCTTGCGGTCAAATTAAGCGTCGTATCAATAAATTGTATCGAACACAATTAATTCGGAATTTAAGATCGATATGCCAGTAATTTCATGTATCTGAAATATGAACCTGTATCAAAAATATTTGATAAAAACCAAAACCTGCCTTGAATCCACCTCCACTAAAAAAACTATTGATATACACACACTTGGCGCACACACACGCGCACGCATGCACGCACATACACACACATAAACACACACACGCACGCACGCACCTACCCACCCACGCACGCACGCACACACGCACACAACCACACGCGCACACGCATACACGCACGCACTCACACACGCACACACGCATACTCGCACGCACACAGGCACGCACACACGCATGCACACACGCACGCACCCACCCACCCATGCACGCCCGCACCCATACACACACACACGCGCGCGCATACGAACACACGCACGCACCCACACACCCACACCCACACACCCACACACGCAGCCACCCGCCCCCACCCACACACAACCACACACCCGCACACAACCAACCACACGCACACACACGAACACACACACGCACATGCACACGCACACCCACACACCCGCACACCTACACACCCACACACCACACACCTCACCTCGACACACCCACATCCACACTCCACACACCACACACTCCACACCACACTCACACATCACACACTCACACACACACACTCCACACTCACACACTCACACACCACACACACACTCACACACTCACACACTCACACACTCACACACACACACTCACTCACACACACACACTCACACACTCACACACACTCACACTCCACACTCACACACTCACACACTCACACACTCACACACTCACACACTCACACACTCACACACTCACACACTCACACTCACACACTCACACTCACTCACACACTCACACCACACACTCACACACTCACACACTCACACACACACACACACACTCACTCACACACTCACACACTCACACACTCACACTCACACACTCACACACTCACACACTCACACCACACACACACACACACTCACACACTCACACACCACATCACACTCACACACTCACACACTCACACACCTCACACTCACACACTCACACACTCACACACTCCACACCACACTCCACACTCACACACACACACACATCACACACTCACACACTCACACACTCACACACACTCACACACTCACACACTCACATCACTCACACACTCACACCTCACTCCACTCACACACTCACACACACACACTCACACACTCACATCTCACACTACACACTCACATCACACATCACACTCACACCACACCTCACACACACTACACACTACACACTCACACTACTCACACACACACACACACACACTACACACTCAACACTCACTCACACTCACACTACATCACACACACACATTCAACTCAACACTTCACACACTCACACTCACACTCACACACTATCACACTCTACACCACACACTCACACTCACACACTACTACACTCAACACACACACTCACACACTCGAATTATTAAATGTTGCAATAAGTTCAACCAAATTCAATTATTTAACAAATAACATACAGTTCTTTCACGAAACTCAATCAATATAACAATATAAGAATAAGAAAATACACTATAAATATCCGCAACTAAAAAAAATTAACGTTAATATTAACGTGGTCTAATGAACGTAATTATACTTTTTAGAGAAATTTCAAGATTGTATGCAAATGTAACAAGGAAAAGAATGAAGGGAATTTTTGATAACAATGAAAAATTGACCAAAGTAGAAAATATTTTTATTAAAATGTAGATCGAACAATTACATACCAAATTTTATTCAATTTAATTTTAATGTGATACAGTGGCGGCTCGTGCGTATCACAAAAGGATACGCACACTTATGAGAATAGGACAGCGCCTACAGAAAATAATGTTTTAACCTTACAGGTGTATAATACATAATATAAGTAAATGTTATAACAAAATAATGATCAAAATAAAACATATTAGTAAAAGATACAAAAAATGAAAGAAATATTCTAATCATGAAACAACAAATTATTCTATGCGCCTGTTTTTTTTTTATTTGCCAAATTACCAATACCTTTATCATAAAATCTAGTATCTTAATTATTTTCTTGCAAAAATGTTACTAATTCTTTTTCGATGGCTAATAGTGACAAATTATTTAATCTCATTTGACCAATTGTATTTCTTGAAAAAGTTTTGATCCTTTTCACTGCCGAAAAACTTCTTTCAACCGAACTCGACGTGGCAGGTAGAGTTAACGTTAGACTTAAAAGCCCTGCTATTTCTGGTACATCCAATTAAACAAACGGCAGAATCACCAAAAATGTCCCGATCTGAGTACCAAACACACAACTGGTTTTTTAATTTAACCTTGTCAAATAATTTAGAATATTTTTACAAGAGTGTGAGAAGTAAATGTTCCGGAAATTCTTTATGGTATTTTTCGAAGTTAGTAGCATCTGTTAATTTAAAAAAGCTTATGTTTCCAAGGTCTTTAAAACGAATCTCAGTTTGATTGATCACCAAATCAATAATTTCATAATATACTTGTCTAAAATGCACTTTTGAACTGTGGTTGGTTTTTACGTTTTGCTTGTTATAGGTGCTCACATGAAATTGAGTCCAATATGCTGTTGAAAACATCGTTATTTCTGGTGGCTTGCATATTTGATGGAAAGTTTTGTATTATATTGTTGCAGTACACAACGTCTGAAACTTTGCGCTGGATGATGTTAAATAGAACATCAGTGTGGTCAAAATTGAATTAAAACTATTCAACAAAAACAAAAAGCAAAATGTTTTTTAGTACAATTGCATCTCTCACTGCTTTATCATCAAATTTAAATTCATCACTGTCTATAATTTCATTAAAAACTTCTATAAGTTCACTTCGTTTTTCAAACACTACACTAACTAGACGAAATTTAAAATTCCAACGGGTATTCGAACTACTAAGGATCCTTTTGGAGATAATTCTGTCTAATACGGCTGTTCGTTTTGAAGATTTTGCAAAAAAACCCTTGAAAACCAGACAAACGACTATTGCTTCCTTGTTTTGTTTAGCAGTACCTTGAAGAACCAAATTTAATTTATGTGCGCAGCAGTGAACAAAAATGGTTTGGGGGACGATAGATTTTATTTTTGGCTGCAAACCATTCAAATCTCCCGACATAACTTCAGTACCATCGTATGTCTGGCTTACCAATTTAGTTTCAATATCAAGTTATTTAATTTTTTCTTAATATTTGGAAGAGTCCATTGGCTTCACTGAGGTTTAAAAAACCCATAAAACGTTCTAACACAATCCCCTTTAAGGTAAATCTAAATGTAACTGGGAATGGTAGGAAATATAGGTTGTTTCAGCAATTTGCCACGAAAAAACGACCTTTGATCTACCTCTGTACTAATATATTGACGGGTGATTTCATTTATGCTACCAATTAGTTCATTTTGAATTATTTTGGAGAGCCCATTAAAACGGACGCCTCATTCAAAAATCCCTCGAATTGGGAGTCATATTTTGCCAGCAAAGAAACCGTTTTTTTTTAAATTACCATGTGAATCCGACAGCTCAGATTTATCGTATCCTGTAAAAGACAACTCTTGCTAGACAAATAGATTATGTTAATTAAACATTTGATAATATCTCGGTTTTCGCGCACTTTTCGATTAAATTGTAATCGATTTGGCCATATGCTGAATCAATAGATTTTTCTATATTTTTTTAACAAATAATTTAAATTTTAAAGATGCATAGGTATGTTCTGACGCGTTGTGGTTTTGAAGTTTTGCTAACAAATTGTTTAAATCCACTTCCTGTATAACTCCATGGTCCGTTTCTTTTTAAAGAAAAAAGTAAACAGGGCCAGCAATATAATTTATTCCTGGTCTCGCTCCCATCTAGCCACACATATTTTATGTACCACAACACGTTGAAAGCTCTATTACTGCATTTACCCTGTTTTACTAATTTTTTTTTGTGTTGGTCTTTCGGAATTTTTTACGAGCGCCTTATCATCATAGGAAAAATAACTAAAAGAATGAGTCAACAAAAATTTGACAATATCCCAGTTTTTGACGAATAATTCTTCAATACTACGATTGACGTCTTTGCTTGTTGACAAAGACGCCTCCAATATTCAAAAGTAGAAAAAGGTTTAATATTTTATGTGGTAGAACATAAATAATGCCGCGTTTACATTCTGCAAGTTTTGCTTGCGCAAGTACTTGATTGTAAGTACTTGTAATTTGACATCTTTGATTGTTGATGTTTACACTACACAAGCATTTGTGCAAGAGGTTTAGCAGAAATATAGCAGTTGTTTCTTAATGTAGCGTTCATAATAGAGACATCCGAAATTGTTAATTTTGGTGTGAATATTTTATGTCATGCGTTAAATGAAAAATTACGTGTATTGTTACAAGAAAAGTCGAAAAAGAAGGATATGGGTAAAGCCATGGATAAATCGAAGGCAGGAGTTTAGGAGCATCAAATATTTTGCTTAAGGAATTATCTTGCGAAGATCCTTCAGCTTACAGAAATCATCTAAGAATGTCGAAAGATATGTTTGAAAGTCTGTTAGAAATGGTGACACCGTATTTGAGAAAACAAGATACTATCATGAGGCAAACTCTGCCAGTTACATTAAAACTTGTAACAACCCATTTTTAGTTGTATCAAAATATACCGTAATTTATGTTTTTCGTTCATATAATTGTAAATATAAGAAAATTTTAATTATTAATGATTTATAAGTATGTGGTAGGCAACTTAATTTGCATTTTGGTGTAACTTAAGTGCATATCTTCTTAAGAGCTTATACTCCCACTTCTTTAAATTATTTTTTTTTTTGCTCATATTTTCGCGCAACGCGTCATCATCCGACTTCCTGAGCGTCCATTTTTTTTTCATTTCTTGTGGTACGCTGTTAGATGCAGGAAGCCATTTTTGGGTTTCCACCTAAATTTTGTGAAAAGTGCCATTGATTTAATGGTAAGATATATTTAACTCGTAATATTAAAATCTAAAACATTTGCTCTTTGCAGGCACTTATTTTTTTTGCACATTTAATTCTATTTTTAATTACCTTTTAATTCTACTTTTACTTACGCGTTCATTTTATGATTGCGTTTTGCTTTTAATGCAGATCTAAATTTTGATTACATTGTTTATATGAACTTTCGAGAGAATGCAATAAACGGATTATTCAATTACATGAAGATAAATTTATAAGAAGGAAAATTCTGGTATGGTTTACAGCGTACAGCATTGTTATTACGATATGTTGCGCAATATTGGTGCAAAGATGACATCACCTTTGGTTTACATTTCCGTAATCGTTTAGATACTAGACGTTATTAAAAAGTTTGTGTACAAACGGTTTCGAACAGGTATTTATAACCATTATTTAGTAATTTAAGGCTTATAACTAGTTTTTAAGATATATTTTATATAATTATAATTTTAAATGTTAATAAACATAGTTTGTATATTTTTTATTTTTACATATTGGTAAATTTTTATTGTAAACCTCGGTTTAGTTATTTCGAACATAATTAAAAAATAACTTGGCGTCCGAGATCATTTTTATTAGTGTTACATGGCAGTTTCTATATTGATGTTAAGTGGAAATAACACAGCATAAAATGTGGTAATTAAGCAAAACAAAAGATTGACCTGGTGAATGTTAGTTTAACGATTTGTTTGGAGAACTTTTACAACCATTTATTTATACCTATTCATTTATATTATTAAAACACTTTTTATACGTGGCACCTTCACCACAATTTTTATAAACTAGAAATTACTTTAAGATACCTTGCTAGAGGAGATCATTTTTCGTCGCTTATGTACTTATATAGAGTTCCTAAAAGCACTATAAGCCAGTTTATTCCATCTGTGTGTACAGCTATCTCCGAAGCATTGAAACCGTTTATTATGGTAAGTACTGCAAGCTGGATATAATAATTTTGTTTGTTAACTTTTCAAGATACTGAATCAAAGTTGTAGTTATCTGTATTAAAAGTGTTTGAAGACTATTCTATACAGTATACAAATACAAAGGTAATTGTAAACAAACATTTATTTTGATTAAACTTAACATACAACTGAAACCGCTATAACAGTTAACATATAAATACTAATTAGTGGGGTAACTATGTCAATAGAAAGAATATAGAAAATATATACCGTGTGTCCACGGATGGGGTTACAAAGAGGAGGAAAATTGTTTAATATGCATTATGCAAACCCAATAGTTTCTAAGAAATTTCAATTTTTATTTTTTATTGAAAAAAGTATATTTTAATATTTTGACAACTTTTTTACTAAATTACTTGCCCAACATTATGGTCATTTGGAATAAAAAGTATCCGGAAATTATTTCGATCTTGTAAAAATTTCAAATAAAAACTTGAAAAAAATATTTTTTTAAAACCAGCCATGAAAATTGCCATGATGTTTTTTCAAAAAATTATCAACGTAAGATGCGTACAAATGGTTTTAGTTCAATAGCTATCTTGCAAAATACAAATATGTGAGGTCCTCTTGAGAATTCTAATAAGAAATTGACATTATTACCTCAGCGTCCCTTAAGTTTGTTTGGTCTTATTAATTTTAATTGTCATGTTCTGTCACATATGCAAATGACTATCCAATTACCAGTAACCTTGTATATAAATATATTGCATTTTCCAATACGTGTGATTTCTGATCACCCTGTATAATGTACAAATAATTTATGTGGTTTTTTAAAGCAGATTTTTTAATAAAAATTGACTCTTACGTAAAATGCACGTTAAATTTTTTTCTCCTCTTTGTAACCCCATCCGTGGACACACGGTATGTGTATGATTTTTCATTGTTCTTCATTATTAATGTCAATCAAAGCTCAGGAAAGTACATCTGAATTATGTATTAACCCTTCATTTGTATTATAGCTACAAGAACGAAGAAGTGTCGAGCTCATGGGATAATTACTATTACTTGTGCTTGAATGAGTACTGCAATATGATGACAATGGTGTTGGTACATCTGTGCGGAAGAAGCTACTGGTGGGGTACATGTTACGCAAACGTTCCTGCCGAATAAGACCTTGAACCTGCTCTTCTAAATGCAAAGCTCTTTCCAGTGGTAACTATCTTAACTGTATAGCAACTAATTTCCCAAAAATATCAAATTCATCTTCATCATATTTCCGAGGACCTTTATTTTGATGATTATTAGTAGCGATTTTATCCAACTTATCAATCGCTTTCTCGATGGCCTGAATGTTAGTAGATCTTTTGCTACAAGGTGTTGTAACCACTTTAGGTGGAACTTGTAAGATTTTTCTCCTGTGCAATTTTTTTTTGCGGGCCTTTCATTACCTGTTTCAAATTCATGCCTCTCGGTTTCATCTTGTTCACTGTCATCCTTTTCTGTAAATTCGGCCAGTAGGATATCCGGCGCACTCGCCCAAAATTAAAAGAAATTATATTAAGAAGAACAAAATATATAATTTTTAATACACATACATATAGATTATTGTTTCAGGCGCCAGAATTTGAAGAAAAGTGGAAGAGTATTCAAAGGGGGTTTCAACAAAGATGGAATTTTCCCTACTGCTGAGGAGTCATTGACGGAAAGCATGTTATAATTAGAAACCCCGCCCACAGCGGATCTAATTTTTACAATTACAAGGGCACATACAGCATTACTTTATTAGCAGTCGTCGATGCTGACTATTGTTTTTCCTATATTGACTATATTCACGATGCGGAAGACTTTCTAAGCAGCAGAAAGACTTTCTAAGCAGCAGAAAGTGTTTAATTATCGCCTATATAGGGCAAGAAGGATAAAAGAAAATGCATCCGGCATACTTGCGTCGTGTTTTCGGATTTTTCTTTCACCAGTTGGTCTCCAACTAGAAAAAATAGATAAACTTGTAACGGCTGCATGTGCTCTGTACAATTGGCTTAGAAGATCTACAGTATATTTACAGCAAAGCTCAGTAGATTTAGAAGACTTTGAATCCGGCCAGGTTATTCGAGGAGAATTGCGTAGATTCCAGAATTCTGGATTAATGTCTGTATCCAATAACATTTCAAGCAACAATTATTCAAGAGAAGCTGCACAGTTGAGAGACAATTATGCAAAATATTTTATGGAAGAGGGGGCTATTCCATGGCAAGACAAAATGATTTTTTAATATTCTGATGTTATATGTAATAATGTAATAAATAAAATTTTCCATACATACCATATTTGATGAACTATTTAGGCATACTACAATATTGTGCAAAAATGTATCAGCACGTTCAAACCACTTCAAATGAGGTTTATACATCACATCAGTAACCTATCCAGACAAATGAATGTAAACAATTGTTACATACCAGGAATATCTAATTCGTCCAACATTTTCTCATATGAGGCATCTCGAGCACTTTTATTTCTATACTTAACACTTCTAACGTTCCAGAAACATTCATATTTTTCATATATATCTAAAAACCTTAGGATTTTTTCGTCCGACCATCTGCTTGGCGCCATGTTCTCATTCAACTACTACTGCAATGACTTGAAAATGTCTTTAGACGTCAAATTTATTGTTGCACAAGTTCTAGCACGCTTGAAAAGTAGACCGCCGATCAACAAAACTTGCAACAACTAGTTGAGCAAGTACCTGAAACACAGTTGACATTGATCAAGTACTTGCAGTCAAGTACTTGCGTAAGCAAAACTTGCATAATGTAAACGCGGCATTACACTCGCTAAAACTTGCATGCAACTAAAATCTGTGTAACCGGGATTAAAGATTATAGCCGGCTCGTATGGAAGTAGACGAAAGGTGAGAATAGGCTTGCGTATAATGACTACTGTAAATGATTCATTACGTATATTTAGGTGCATAAAAATAGTTTTTTAAAAATTAATTTACACACGATTTTCACCACTAATTTTTTGCAAAAAGTATCTTACTTATACCATTGCATTAATGGTAGGTATTAAATTAAACATTTAAAACTGGAATTACAGTGCGTTAGTCAATTAAATTGTTTGCATTAATATTAATTAATGAATGTAATAAGTTTTCAGTTTTTTGTTTTAATTTGATGTAGTAGTTGTATGTGTATATTTGTTTATTGGAAAGATTTAGATTTCCTAGACGCGAAATGGTATTAATAAATTATTGTTTAGACAAGTCCCTATACCTCCTCATTTCAGTATGCGATCGCACTGTGCGGTACGTGTATTACCGACTTGCGTCTATATCCCACACATACTGCATTTTAAATACGCATGCGCGTGCATTCTGGAAATCAAGGAATTGAAAAAACTGTGAATAACACTTTTAAAAACATGCGTTTTACACGTCATGCTCGTAATAAAAAAATCGATCATCAAAGACGATTGATAACTTCATTAAAAGCAAAACGCTGATAACTTGGAACCTAACTCGAATTATTTATATTTACCAAATATTCGTTCTGCAGATGAAGATGTTTTTAGAGTAATTTCATTTGTTATGTGTGAAAAATTAAATTAAATAAATATTTTTCATAAAACTTTATTTTTGATATTTTTAATACCTTTTTCAAGATCTTTCCATTTTTTAAAATCATCAAGCGATGGAAACTGTTGCTCTTCAGATGTGATATCTATATTATGAAAACCGGCTAACTTTTCACCAGCGCATGCGTATTTGAAATGCATTTTGTGTGGGATATAGACGCAAGTGTATTACCAATCGCAGCACATAGTGATTTCTGACGTAGAATGGCCTATTATGTTTTAATTCAATACAGCGATATTACAGACTTTTTTAAATGAAATAAAATAAATATTCAATTCTAGTGGGAGTTAACAAAACAGAAAATAAAAAAAATCAAAAACTAATCACTGTTTTCATCGCCTAGCGTTATTATTAGCGTGTAGGGTCAAATAACAGACAGGCCTACCTTGTCTATCTGCAGCAGCCACCACTGATGTTATAGTATATTAAGTATCAAGAACGGTAAGGGAGGTTTACCGGTCGACGGCAATGCGAAGTCTCGAATTTTGCCGGAGACCGGTATAACCCTTAACATTCGTGACACTGTTTTTTGCACGATGGTATTAAATTCAATTCAGATAAATTAATTTCTACTAAATACCTAAACGAGAAGTCAAAAGTGACGTTTATAATTCGCAGCAAGTTCAACTTGTCAAATATCAGTTAATAGCGTTTAATTCAGACGTCGGTAAGTCAAACACGTTGGTAAGTATTTACTTACCGATGTGTTGGGCCTATCAAACGGTAAAAATATCCTACCGTCTTAGAAACAAATATTGTAAATAAACAAAACTTCTCGTTTGTGCAACCAAATTGTTTCATGGGCGCTCTGGACGATGTAAATTGAAATAAGTAACACTTGACAACGCTGCCATATCTTACTTGTTTTTTTTTTTTTTTGTTGGCTAACTTGGTATTTATTGTGATTTCGATTTTCAAATAAATGAATGCAGGTTATGTTAGTGGTTTTCACATATAGCGGGTTAAACTCATTTGAATTATTTTATAAGGAAATCGTTGAAATATAACCATGCCAGAGGTAGATAATTCACAACCCGAAGATACCTTTAAAATACTTGTTGCGTCCGATGTACATTTAGGGTATGCAGAAAAAAACGCTATCAGAGGTAACAGGACAGAAGATTTCCTTTTTGAGCTCTTAATGATTTATTTGAAGGTCAGGATTCTTTTGTCTCCTTTGAGGAAATTTTACAATTAGCTTCCAAAAACAAAGTCGATTTTTTACTCTTAGGCGGAGATCTGTTTCATGAAAGTCGTCCTAGTCCATACTGCATAAATAAATGTCTGGAATTACTCAGAAAGTATTATCATATCATTAACATTGCTAGTAGTAAATTTTAACTCTCATAGGTATTGCCTAGGTGACCATCCTGTACAAATTGAATTTTTATCAGAT
This sequence comes from Vesta saturnalis, assembly GCA_036346205.1. Classification (NCBI taxonomy): domain Eukaryota; kingdom Metazoa; phylum Arthropoda; class Insecta; order Coleoptera; family Lampyridae; genus Vesta; species Vesta saturnalis. Next base: position 2,099,174 of record JARFJB010001442.1, read on the forward strand.
CAGTCATACCATTTTCAGTATCAAAGAAATCCTATTGTTAATTATGAAGATCCCAATCTGAATGTTGCTATTCCAGTTTTCTCTATTCATGGAAATCATGATGACCCTACAGGTTTGCATTATAATAAGTGTTAATAAAAGTGTTCAAGTCAATTTTTTAGGTAATAAGCAGATCTCTGTGTTAGACGTGTTAGCATCATCAGGTTTAATTAATTATTTTGGTCGCTTTAATGACTATAATAAACTGGATATTAAACCAATCCTTTTACAAAAAGGAAAATCAAAGCTTGCCATGTATGGATTGTCACATATTAAAGATGAACGTTTAGGTCGTTTATTTAGGGAAAAAAAGGTATGTATAGAATTATATTTTTATAAATTTTTAGTTTTCTTAATTAAGGTGATAATGAGAAGACCTCAGGGTGATGATTGGTTTAATATCTTAGTTTTGCATCAAAATAGGGCTCAAAATAGGGGCGTTAAAAATTACATTCCTGAAACTGCAATACCTAGCTTTATAGATTTGGTGATATGGGGACATGAGCATGATTGTAGGATTGAACCAGAAGCAATCGAAAGAGGCATTTATATTAGTCAACCTGGTATAACTCATAATATAATTAAATTTAAATAGTAATCTTGGGATTTCAGGTAGTTCGGTGGCAACATCTTTGGCAGTAGGGGAATCCATTAAAAAACATGTAGGTTTACTCAGAGTTCATATGGGTGGTTTTCAAATGATTCCAATTCCATTAAAAACTGTTCGACCTTTTGTAATTGAAGAATTTTTTTTGGAAAATCCTAAATCAGATAATTATTTACTAGAAAAACCAAGTGATCAAGCTGTTGATATGGTAAAAGAAAAAATAGATCAAATGGTTAGTGAAGCTAATGCACAACATAAAGGTTGGTGTGTAAATTTTGTACTTTTTAGCTCCTCAATGACAGGTTTATAGCTTTCTTTTCGCCCATTTTTATTGGTTTGTCTCATGTAGTTATTAAATCAAACTGTGATTCAAAAGTTCAACTTCTTTGTTACATGTAGGCAAAGAATAAACTTAAAATAACGCAAATCTGTTAACCTATTTTTAAAACTTATAAAAATAATAATGGAGTTTACACATAATTAAATTGTTCTTAAACTGTTTTCTAGATAAATCTAAACCACCATTGCCTTTAATACGACTAAAAGTATTTTATCATGATGATCGTCAAATTTTTAACCCAATTCGAATTGGAATGCAATTTATGGGTCGTGTTGCAAACCCAGATGATATGATCAAATTGGCATCAACCATAGCTAAAGAACGAAGAGCGAAGTCTAACATAGAATTAGATGAAGATGAATTACGACAATTTGAAGATGTACGATTTATTTCTGTCACTAAACTTTTTAAATTATTTTTGCAGGTTAACACGTGGGCAACTTGTGTTGAAGACATAATAGTGAAATATTTAAATACAGATGAAGGTAGAAAAGGAATGACAGTTTTGTCTGTTAAAGGATTAGTAGAATCGGTATCTCGTTTTGTAAAGTATGACGATGCAGATGTTCTTGGTAATTTAGTTGAGTAAGTATTATAATCAGAAACATAGAATTTCTTTTCAAGAACTAAGCTAAATTAATTTTTGGTGTTAGTGCACACTATACCATACAGTTTGTACAAAAATATAAGGCTATTGATTTTGTAAAAGGGGTACCTAATTAACAATCCATACTCCAGTTTTGATCAGACAAGAGCTGTATACAAAGATTTCAGTGCAACCATGCTAGTAAACGAGCGACAATTTCGAATTCAAAATCCAAGAGTTTTAATAGCAGAACTACATATAGAAGAAACATGATCACTAAAAGAGAGTTTACTATCAACTATAACCCCAAGATCTTTTATTACGGAACTACGATTAAATAAAACTTAAGTTACATTCATATAATAATGTATAGTCTTGGAATAAGGAACCAGTTTGAATTTACTCATGTTACATTGTAATCTATTACTAAATACACATTCCTTAAAATGGGGTCGTGTAATAATAAGTGTGATAAAAAACATGAAACCTTCCCCTTACAGACTTATTTAATTATAAAGTAAAATTAAGAATTGAAAAGATTAGAGATGCGACATGTTTGGACGAGACCGGTCATCATCAGACTTACGATTATAATGATGGTGTGATAGTAGAACTTAAGTCTAATAAATTGGTAAAATTTAAAAATTAAACATAGTAGTATGTAAAAAGGAATTTATTAAATATTGTTTAATCATAATAATAAACTAGAAAACTATATTCGAAGTCAGAAATATATAAAATTAAGTTGCGATTTCGTATAATGTTAAAGTCAAACATAATAAACCATATCAAAATTAAAAATGGAAAATTGTAATGATCACTACCCTCGTTTATGGTTCGGCCGTTGACTGAATATTTTAACATATTGTTCCATATGATCTACCCTTTCACATCAGGAACGCGGGTGGTCATTCTGGCTTTAATTTTCAATTTTTAATTGTGACATGGTTTATTATGTTTAACTTGAACGTTATTGTGAATCACAGCTTAATTTTTATATACTTCCGATTTGAATTCTATTTAGTTCGAATGTGATTTTCTAAATTATTATGATTCATATTTAATAATATCCTGTTTACATACTATTACATATAATATTTAAGTTTTACCAATTTGTTAGACTTTGTGTGGGGAAGGTTTTGTTGTTGTGTTACTATTTATGTTGTTCCACAATTTGCATTTGAACTGCATCTCAATCATAGAATTAATTACAAAATACATTTTTAAATCGTGATCAAAACATTGCAGAGCAACAATTTAGGCAAGTCGTTAATAAATAACAAAAACAAAAGAGGACCTAAGTTAGAGTCCTGTGGGACTCCTGACATACATGAAGGAGTAGAAATGCACAAAAAGTGAAATAGATGTCATGGATTGGATTAAAAGGGATACTTCTGTGGCTTTTCTATCTCTTTTCATTTGTTCGCTATCCTTCAATTGTCAATTTTTTCCTAATTTTAAAATTGTTATAATATAACTTGCTTATTTGACGAGATAGAGAAAAAATTCTGAAGGCATTATTTATGTGATTTTTAGCATAGATTATGATGGTGTAGTTAAAATTGAAATCAATTTAAAAGATTTTTGACTTATGGCATAAGCTTATGTATTGTTTTAATAGGAAGCACGTTATATATCCCCCATTGAACAGCTTGTTTCGTGTTGTGTATTTAAAAAATCTAAACATGATAATATTTTCAGTAACTAGAAAGTTACAGAATAAATACTATAGTAAATATTGTAGTAATAAGTAGGCCTTATCAATATGCTGTGTTACCATGTCTAAGCAAAAAATTCTCATGTATAACCTTTAAAACTTTTGAAAATACTTCCAAGTAGTTATTTTAAATACCATCTAATTTTAAACACAAAAGTGACGACCGTTCCGTAACAGTAGCTTCAATTATTAGTGAATACCAAAGCATCATTTTTGCATAGTTGTAAATTGTTGCTGATTAATTTTCTTGAAATTTAAAACAATTGAAAATATATTGAAAAATGATCGATGATTAATGATCCAAAGAGTACAGTAGTTTAATTTATTGAATATTTAGGATTTTGCAAATGAAATAGGAATTTTGACAAATATGAATAAAATGCGGATTTAATAAGTAACATCTTTTGAGATATGTGTGTATGTGTGTGTGTGTGTGCATATATATATATATATATATATATATATATATATATATATATATATATATATATATATATATATATATATATATATATATATATATATATATATATATATATATATATATATATAAGTGGTAATCTTGACTGATAATGAATATAAACTTATCTTATATATATATATATATATATATATATATATATATATATATATATATATATATATATATATATATATATATATATATATATATATATATATATATATACACATGTGTCTCTTGAATTTCTGGACATAGGGAATTCCATGTTAAAATAAACTATTGTAAATATTGGCTCCTAATTATTTTACAGTAAAATATCAAATGTAAAACTTCTTAAGGAAAAAAGGCTGCTTCTTATGTTACAATTGCATTTACATTTGGTTCATCCGTTTTCGAGAAAATTAGAAAAAACTTGAGCTTTTTCGTAACCGGTAACGTTAATAAGCCATGTAAGTGTCAGGATAAATACAATAAGGAGCACAAATAAAATAAGTCTGTTATAAACAAGAAGATGGTATTCTAAATAAACAAATAATTATGAAAATTGGAAAATAAATAACAAAAAATCAACATTTCTACTATTTGATCAAGTGTTCAAATAAATCTCCGTTTTTTTTTTCTTCAATGGTGTAATAAATTCATTTTTATAAACAAATTTTTCTTTAAAAAGTAATAATCTGCCCCAAATAAAGTTTTAATGATGACTGAATTGTTTTTGAACAATGAATGATTTACAATGACAATTAATAATTATTGTTAGCATTGTCTGTCTAAAGCAAAGCAACCTTCACCAGTTACATAAAAGCCCTTAAGTTTTTCCTAAATTTCTCGAAAACGGATGAACCAAATGTAAATGCAATTGTAACATAAGAAGCAGCCTTTTTTCCTTAAGAAGTTTTACATTTGATATTTTACTGTAAAATAATTAGGGGAGCCAATATTTACAATAGTTTATTTTAACATGGGAATTCCCTATGTCCAGAAATTCAAGAGACACAGTGTATATATATTCATATAATATATATATATATATATATATATATATATATATATATATATATATATATATATTATATATATATATATATATATATATATATATATATATATATATATATATATATATGTGTACATATATATATATATATATATATATATAATTAATTTTCGTGACTGTTCAAATATAATACATTTAAATAGTAGTGGGAAGCAGTCGAAGGTTACTAGTTAATTAAATTTCTTCGTTTTTATGCCAAGCTTTCGAAAATGTTTATTTTCTTTATCAAGACTAACTATAAAACAATTTGATTAACATTAGTTAATATGATTTTAGACTCCATATGTATTTTGCTCTATTTTACACACTATGTTTTTAATACTTTTTAAAATTAATCCCATTAGTGAATATCTTGTCATAATTGACAATTTTGTTACTACATTTTATATATATTGCATACAGTTAATGTTTCTTTATGTTTCTAGTTTTAATTAATATTTCATGTTAGTAAGTATTATTCATCTTTAATTAATGAACTAATGTTAATCAAATTGTTTTGTTAAAGAAAATAGACATTTTCGAAAGCTTGGCATAAAAACAAAGGAATTCAATTAACGTAACCTTCGACTGCTTCCCACTGTTATTTAAATATATAATATATATATATATATATATATATACCGGGTGTCCAAAAAGTATGGAATATTCTATATATCTCGGTAAATATTTATTTTATTAAGAAATGTCTGAAATAAAAGTTATGTAGTATTGAATTCTTCATTACAGGAGATATTTAATTTGTGGTTTCTTTAAAAACCAAGCAGCATTTGATAGAGATGTTTTTTCTCTTTTCAATGGAAAGAACTAATTTTTAAGAAGAATGCGATAATGATGGTAGAGTGATGTTAAATGTATTACCCAATCTACAATATTAGCGTAATAACTGGACTAATCTAAAATAACTCTAACAAGTTTATTTTAAGTTAATTGACGCAACAAAAAAAAAGTGAAGCAGATTCAGGTGTGATGGCTCTCATCTCTGCAGGAATGCGATTTTTTAAGCTCTCAATCGTAAAATCTTACCTACCATTTGGGTATAAAACGGCTAATGCAGGAAGTACCTCAAATCGTAGAAAGTTTAGATAAACCTCGGCGGTTAAGTTGCCCTCAAAAAAGTAAGGTCCGAAAATCTGGTTTCCCATCATTCCTGCCTACACATTAACTTTCTGCTGGTACTAAGTGTGTCCTAATTACCAGTTAGGATTTGTGGAAGACCAGTATCGTTTGTTTTGCTTATTAACTGTGCCGTTTAAGAAAAACGGTGCCTCATCAGTGAACAGAATATTTTTGTGAAAATTTGCAGTGCCTTCAAGTTGGTGGGTTATTTCTTCACAAAATTCCAATCTGCGATCCAAGTCGTCTGCAAATAACTACACACGCTCCATATGGGTGCCACTTTTCCTTTTTTTTAGACGCTATGTACAGTGGATATGTCATATATATATATATATATATATATATATATATATATATATATATATATATATATCGCGCAATTTGTCTAACGGAAACGTGTATTTTCCACGACGGACATCACAATTTCACTTTCTTCATTATTTAAAACTGTAGCTCTGCCCGTTTTTGATAAATCATTAACGGCACACGTTTCCTATCTCTGCATACCTCCCTAGCTTCCGCAAGATTCATACATAGTCTCTGACATGCCCTTTTGTTTTTAGAACTCCTTATCTTTCTTTCCTTTATCATAGATTCTACTACATCAGCCAAGTTTTACGCGGCCTACCAGGCCCGGCCTTTCCCCTAACCTCACCCACATATATTTGTTTCGTTAATCTTGCGTTGTTCATTCTCTCAATGTGACCAAACCAACGTAATGTACAACTTTTATATCTATCCATCATAGTATTTTCCTCACCACACTCCCTCATTATGCATTCATTTTTTATCTTGTCCCGTCTCGTTTTACCACATGCGCTTCTCAGAAATCTCATGCCCACTGCATTTATTTTTCTTTCGTGCTTTTTTTGACATACCCATGTCTCACTTCCATACAGTACTGACGGGACGAATACGCCACTATAGATTGCTCGTTTCGCAGCTAGACTCATGCTTTCATTTCTCATTATCGTCCAGATACTTCCAATCACTTTCCTTCCAGCATTGACCCTTCGTCCAATCTCGCTCTCAATTGTACCATCTGCAGTAAACATTCTACCGAGATATACCAGCTCGTCCACTTGCTCCACAATTTCATCTTGCAGAGTAAATACTCTACTCTCCTTTCCACCTTCCCGATTGAACACCACAATCTTAGTTTTGTTCACGTTTACCTTTAGGTTCATGCTCTCACAGACTGTATCAAACTTCCTCAGAGCGGTTTGCAGCTCATCCGCACTGTCACTTAATAAGACTGTCATCTGCATACACCAGGAGTCGTACATTTACGTCACCAACCATTACACCATTTGTATCGTTACATGCTTGTCTAAGACATTTATCCATGTATATATTGAACAACCACGGTGACATCACACAGCCTTGTCGCACTCCTTGCTCAATATTAAAGTATTCACTCACACCTCCTCTCGCCCTAACACATGCCCGACTACCGTTGTATACTGCCCTTATTCCATTTATTAGACCTTTATTTACGCCATATTCATTTAATATTTCCCACATCTTCTCTCTATTCACTCTGTCATATGCTTTCTCCTGATCTACAAACGCACAGTACAACTTCCTTTTTACCTTTAAACACTTTTCGATCACCTGCTGGAGAGCAACCATCTGATCGACACATCCTCTCCCTGGCATGAAGCCACCTTGCACATCCCACATCTTAGATTGTGTAGTTTCTCGTACTCTATCAATCAGCATTCTTCCAAAAACTTTACCAGGTACGCTGAGCAAGCTTATTCCTCTGTAGTTCTTACAATCACTCTTGTTCCCCTTACCTTTATACAATGGTACAATGATCGCGCTCTTCCAATCACTCGGCACTTTTCCACACATAAGGCATACATTGAATAATTCACGCAATCTTCGTATAAGCTTTGCACCACCATACTTGAGCATTTCACCAGTGATTTCATCTACGCCTGCTCCCTTGCCGTTTTTCAACCTTCCTACCGTTTTCTCTACCTCATTTATTCCAATATCCTTCTCAGTTTCATTCATCATTTCTTCTATATTCTCCTTATTTAACTCTTCAGTCTTACTTTCCTCACTACTGTGCAGCTTTCCGAAATATTCTTGCCAGCATTTCCTCACTTCACAATCTTCCCATACTATTTCGTTTCTATCATTCATCACTCCTGCAGCGTTCTGTTTTGGGCCACGTTTTGTATTTTTGACCCATTTCCAGAAGAGTTTTTTGTTTCCCTCAAAATCATTCTGCATTTTCTCTCCTTCTACAGCCATCACTTCCTCTTTACTTATTCTCACTGCCTCCTTCGCTTCTTTGTTTCTTAATCTGTACACCTCATACAATCGTTTCTTCTCAGTCTCATTTTTTGCAGCAATCATTGCCATGTACGCATCTTTTTTCTTACTTACTGCCTTTTTTACCGACTCATTCCACCAAGCACATTTTTTCTGTGTACCTACAATCACTCTTCCACATATTCGCACGGCACAATTGACAACAGAGTTTTTCAAGGTTATCCATGCACTTTCAACTCTTTATTCACAGCATCTACGTATTTCATTCTCGCACCATTATCCACTAGTGTGTCAACCCTAATTCTGGACGTTCGCACTGCGTTTGGTTTCCTTCTCCACACCCACTTTTGCCCTAAACACACTCTCGATACAACCAAAAAGTGGTCCGATCCACACTCCGCTCCGCGCATTACTTTTGTGTCTTTCACCAGGTTTCTAAGCCGTTCATCATACACTATCAAGTCTATCATACTTTTAGATTCACCTCTTTGCCATGTATACATATGCACATTTTTATGTTTAAACCACGTATTGGATACAAACAGGCTTCTCTCCACACAGATGTTCAGTAGGTGTTCACCGTTCTCATTGGTTCTTTGGTCTCCGAACTTTCCTAGAACGCGTTCACTATGTTCTCTCTGTACCCCCACCCATCCGTTTATATCCCCCAATATAATCACTCTTTCGTTTGGCAACAAAATAATTTAATTATAATTTCAAATTCAAAGATCTAGTAAATCCGCAAGCATTAATTTAGAAATGAAAGCTTTCGGGATTGATGTTCATAATGAAAAATACTTTTTAATCTAAATATGTATGAAACTACTCTATTTAATTAACCTGCTAGATATATTCGCACCTATCTTACCTTATCGAAATGGTATATACAAAATTCTATTTTTCTGTTTTTATTTAATATGAAAATGTAAAACTTTCGTTCTACAAATCATATCGTTCAAGTGTCACTAATTGAAGCGTTAAGCAGCTTCAAAATCTAATAAAAACTACTGGACAATCATTTCTAGATCAAATATGTAACTATATCTTTGCGTAATTTTCTCCAACATTGTAACTACAATTTATTCACAACGCGTTTATTAGAAGATAATCGCAAAGAATGTAAAATCTTAATTTTGAGTGAAACGGTTCATAACTAGCAATTTAGTGCATTTCGAACGTACAATTTGGATTTCTATTATTACGTAAACTGACATTTACCACAGGGTCAGATAAGACACTATTCCGTTTCAAGAATTCTACTCAATTGTTCATCACTGATTGGTAAACCTAGACTAACTTATAATTACATTACCTGTTACTTACTATATATCGTGATAAAAGTATATTTGACTCGGGATTTTTTAATTCGATAATAAAAATACTGTTATTTACTTACAAGTTGGTTGATTATGTTGTATGTTTTGTTTGTCTCAGGTAGTACAATAATAATCTAATATTGTAATTGTTGCCAAGCTGGTTTGACATGTTTAGAATGTTATATATGTAGTTTGTTTGTACATTTAAAGAACTAACATACAATTTTATGTAGAAAACAAATGAAACAAACCGTTGGTATGCTTGTTGAAATGGATCCAGAATGTGATAAAATTTTGAATGCCATTGAAGCATTAAGAGATCAAAGACAAAGAGAAACGGGAGAGAATGGTGATCAGGTACAGATGTGCAAAGAAAATGAGCACACTATTAAAACTATTTTTTTAGAATAATGATTTTAATAAAATTGATGATGTTTTGGGTACATCTAATGCCAATAAGACTAAATCAACAATTAACAAGGATGATGACATTCAAGAAATATCCAGTGATGACGACCAACCTTCAACTAGCACAGCAGCAAAGAAAAGTTTATTTTAAGTTAATTGACGCAACAAAAAAAAAGTGAAGCAGATTCAGGTGTGATGGCTCTCATCTCTGCAGGAATGCGATTTTTTAAGCTCTCAATTGTAAAATCTTACCTACCATTTGGGTATAAAACGGCTAATGCAGGAAGTACCTCAAATCGTAGAAAGTTTAGATAAACCTCGGCGGTTAAGTTGCCCTCAAAAAGGTAAGGTCCGAAAATCTGGTTTCCCATCATTCCTGCCTACACATTAACTTTCTGCTGGTACTAAGTGTGTCCTAATTACCAGTTAGGATTTGTGGAAGACCAGTATCGTTTGTTTTGCTTATTAACTGTGCCGTTTAAGAAAAACGGTGCCTCATCAGTGAACAGAATATTTTTGTGAAAATTTGCAGTGCCTTCAAGTTGGTGGGTTATTTCTTCACAAAATTCCAATCTGCGATCCAAGTCGTCTGCAAATAACTACACACGCTCCATATGGGTGCCACTTTTCCTTTTTTTTAGACGCTATGTACAGTGGATATGTCATATATATATATATATATATATATATATATATATATATATATATATATATATATCGCGCAATTTGTCTAACGGAAACTTGTATTTTCCACGACGGCCATCACAATTTCACTTTCTTCATTATTTAAAACTGTAGCTCTGCCCGTTTTTCATAAATCTTTAACGACACCCGTATCTTGAAATGTGTGCCAAATTTTACTTGCAGTTGATTGCTTAATGTGAAATTCTGGGTACAGATTGTTGCCCTTCGGATAAATGAGCCATTTCTCTTTACTTCAAAAGCGTATTTAACTCACAAATGGATGTTATCCAATGTAAATAAGTAACTTTTTACTTCAAGTGCACGTACTACCTTGACAGTTCTAAGGCGCAATCAATTGTATCAACAATTAAAAGCAATTATAGGTGCTTAGATTAATGACTATTGGAATAAACTTAACATCACTCTACCACCACTTTTTCGCTCTTTTTTCAAAAACTAGTTCAGTAAAAGTATTAAAGTTTTATATCATTGAGAAAAGAAAAAACATCTCTATCAAATAGGGGCACCGTGTCATTTAAAAAAATTGTAGTGATATTCGCTGCTCCTTTGTTTTTTAAGAAACCATTAACTAAATATCTTCCTGTAATAAAGAACTAAATACTAGACAACTTTTATTCTAGATATCTTTTGATTGAGGGTAACTTAACGGCCGAGGTTTATATAAACTTTCTACGATTTGAGGTAGTTCCTGCATTAGCCGTTTTATACCCAAATGAAGACGATCCGGATATACCGCACGACGGAATATGATTCCAGCAAGACGGGGCTTCTCCACATTTTGGGATTAATATTCGCCAGTACCTCAATGATACCTTTCCAAATTGTTAGATAGGCAGAAGAGATCCAGCAGAATGGGCACCAGATTTAAGCCCGCTGGATTTCTTCCTTTGGGTCGAACTTAAAAGTAAGGTTTACGTAAATAGACCAGGAGACATTGAGAGCTTAAAAAATCGCATTCCTGCAGAGATGAGAGTCATCTAACCTGAAGCTCTTTCAAATACTATTGATGAACTTCAATGTAAAATTTATCACTGCCAGGCTGTGAACGGTGCTCAATTTGAACATTTATTGTAGTTTCCCATTTTTTTTTATTGTGTCAAGATTAATATTAACTTAAAATAAACTTGTTAGAGTTATTTTAGAATAGTCCAGTTATTATGCTAATATTGTTGATTGGGCAATAAACTGAACATCACACTACCATCACTTTTTCGCTTTTTTCTCAAAAACTAGTTCAGTAAAAGTATTAAAGTTTTATATCATTGAAAAAAGAAAAAACATCTCTATCAAATGAGTATAGGGGTACCTTGTCACTTAAAAAAATTGTTGTGATATTTGCTGCTCCTTTGTTTTTTAAGAAAACATAACTAAATCTCTTCCTACAATAAAGAACTAAATACTAGACAACTTTTATTCTAGACATTTTTTGATTAAATACATATTTACAGAGATTATAGAATATTCCATACTTTTTGGGCACCCTGTATATATATATATATATATATATATATATATATATTGGAGGAAATAACGCTAATCCTTTTATTTAATCATACTGTAATTCTAGTAACAAAATACACATGTATTTTTACTTCGGTTTTGAACTGTCACTGGTTGTCAAATTTCTGACTTTGAAGGATTGAACAATCGGAGTCTACATTTTATAGACAACACTGCCATTGGGGTGCGTTCACCAGTGTTTAGCTGATGAATGTGAGTGAAGACAAGGATAGCATACAACCGCTGTGGTACTGGTGAACGCGCCCATTGTTGTGGAAGATTTTCATTAAACGACGGAGAGCTACAAAATATGGAAAAACGTAACTCATGGTTTAATAGTATATTAAAAAACAAGTTTCATAAGACCAGTCTTGAAGCACGTATTCAAGTTTTAAAAAACGAGTTTTTTAAAGAATGAGTCCTTCAAGGTCTTATGAAACACGTTTTTCTATGCTATTTTTTGTAATTTGCCCTCTTTATGTCGTTTGTTTTTAAACATTTTTTAGTTTAGTTAATTTAGGGATTTTTGTGGCGGTTGGTAATCTTAATTTTAAAAGTGAACATTTGATCTAGTCGCCTTTTGTTTTATCCAAATTCACCCTGCAACCTGTTTTTGACACATTTTGTAAGAATGACATGCATGGCATAATTCCAGATCAAGCTTCGCAACCAAAAATTTTCGTAAAATGTTTGATTTGATAGAGATTGATTTGTTTCAGATTAATTTGTTTAATTGATTTCATTTGATTTGTTCACAAGGGGGCGCAGGGTCGAGAACAAGTTCCGGCATCGTATACCTGTCTTATGAGATAATATGGGGTCCCGTTATTAAAATATAATTTCAAATTTCCCGCCAAGGGGTGAAGGGCTTTTATAGACTTAATCTAATTAGACAGGGTTAGACGTAAAACAGGTTTCAACAGGAAAAACAAGTCACGTAAACAAAGTCGTAATTACATTTTCAAGGTCCTTTCCTTAGAGCTAATTTTATAGATAACACTGTATTATGAATTGTTTAAACTATAAATTAATTTAAAGTAGTCTTTTACAAATGATTTTTAAAACGTTATTTCTATATGTAAGGTGATGGTAGAAACTGTTTCCAAATCAGAACCTTAAACTTTTATCATCTGCTTGCATCTGAGTATGTTGAAACAAGTTGTAGGAATTGACAGTTGAAGCAAACTCACTTCACGTAATTTTAAGGATGCATCTTTTATTGGGTTTTCTTCTTCTATGGTAGACCATACACAAAGCATAACCTTCCTTTGGAACCTTTCTCGTTTGGGAACCGGCAATGAAGGTTGCCTAACAGTAATCCACTGATTTTCTGTGCTAGGATTATTGAAGTAAATCCACTTTTCATCGCAAGTAACGATCCATTTAAAGAAACGTTCATCCCAAGGATTGGAAAGTAGTTGATTACAAACCTGAACTCGCCTTTCTGTCATTGCTGGCGTTAAGTCGTGAGGAACTTCTCTACAACGTCTATTGGCTTTTCCAAGTTGATGCCAATGGCGCCTTACGGTTTCTTTGGAATACCCAAGTTCTGCTGACTACTTACGGGTGCCTGTTGATGGATTCAACAACATCTCGAAGTTCAGCCCTACTTAACAAGCTGGGCCGACCAGAACCTTGTTTCCTCTTGAGACGTATCTCCGCCAGTAAATTTTCGAAACCAGCGCTGCGCCGTACGAATGTTCACTATTCCTTTCCTTTCCACTTCGCCGGTTGCAGGAACGTTTTGTTTCCAGTAATGGCGCAACAGTACCAAAATTTCGTATTTTTCGTCAGCCATTTTAACGTTTATTGCTAGTTAGAAACAAAAGAATATCAGAAGAAAATTAGACGGGGACATTTGTCTGTTGATTAGCTTTTAATACTGCATAGCATTAACATATAAAATGTTTTCTAGATAGGAGCAAAAGGGCTCAATAAGAAACTAAAAAAACGACATTTTTTATGGGCCACCCTAATAAAATTGACAATTTGTCATTCTCCATTTGTTATTATGGGATAAATACACTAATATATACATTTATATTTACATAATAATTTAATGTAGCGGGTGTAAAATAACAATTAGAGTGTGGAGGTAGATTGTTAGGTGATAATACAAATTAAGCCCGAAACCCAAGTGATAAAATTAAGTAAAATTAAAAAAGGCGCCATCAGTTCTCAATTTGTCAGGAACAAGCATATTAAATTATATGAACCGAAATATAAAGATGCTCCCTCAACAAAATAACTTAACTTAACTTAACCTTCACGCCATTCCCTTGCGGAGTAGGCAAAACAATCCCTGTCTCTTATTTATTTTTCATTCACAATCTTTCTCCATGCTTTCCTATCTCTGCATACCTCCCTAGCTTCCGCAAGATTCATACATAGTCTCTGACATGCCCTTTTGTTTTTAGAACTCCTTATCTTTCTTTCCTTTATCATAGATTCTACTACATCAGCCAAGTTTTACGGAGTCGTACATTTACGTCACCAGCATTACACCATTTGTATCGTTACATGCTTGTCTAAGACATTTATCCATGTATATATTGAACAACCACGGTGACATCACACAGCCTTGTCGCACTCCTTGCTCAATATTAAAGTATTCACTCACACCTCCTCTCGCCCTAACACATGCCCGACTACCGTTGTATACTGCCCTTATTCCATTTATTAGACCTTTATTTACGCCATATTCATTTAATATTTCCCACATCTTCTCTCTATTCACTCTGTCATATGCTTTCTCCTGATCTACAAACGCACAGTACAACTTCCTTTTTACCTTTAAACACTTTTCGATCACCTGCTGGAGAGCAACCATCTGATCGACACATCCTCTCCCTGGCATGAAGCCACCTTGCACATCCCACATCTTAGATTGTGTAGTTTCTCGTACTCTATCAATCAGCATTCTTCCAAAAACTTTACCAGGTACGCTGAGCAAGCTTATTCCTCTGTAGTTCTTACAATCACTCTTGTTCCCCTTACCCTTATACAATGGTACAATGATCGCGCTCTTCCAATCACTCGGCACTTTTCCACACATAAGGCATACATTGAATAATTCACGCAATCTTCGTATAAGCTTTGCACCACCATACTTGAGCATTTCACCAGTGATTTCATCTACGCCTGCTCCTTGCCGTTTTTCAACCTCCTACCGTTTTCTCTACCTCATTTATTCCAATATCCTTCTCAGTTTCATTCATCATTTCTTCTATATTCTCCTTATTTAACTCTTCAGTCTTACTTTCCTCACTACTGTGCAGCTTTCCGAAATATTCTTGCCAGCATTTCCTCACTTCACAATCTTCCCATACTATTTCGTTTCTATCATTCATCACTCCTGCAGCGTTCTGTTTTGGGCCACGTTTTGTATTTTGACCCATTTCCAGAAGAGTTTTTGTTTCCTCAAAATCATTCTGCATTTTCTCTCCTTCTACAGCCATCACTTCCTCTTTACTTATTCTCACTGCCTCCTTCGCTTCTTTGTTTCTTAATCTGTACACCTCATACAATCGTTTCTTCTTAGTCTCATTTTTGCAGCAATCATTGCCATGTACGCATCTTTTTCTTACTTACTGCCTTTTTTACCGACTCATTCCACCAAGCACATTTTTTCTGTGTACCTACAATCACTCTTCCACATATTCGCACGGCACAATTGATAACAGAGTTTTTCAAGCTTATCCATGCACTTTCAACGTCAGTGTCTTTTATTTGTTCGTTCCACACTGTTTCATTCACATTCAACTCTTTATTCACAGCATCTACGTATTTCATTCTCGCACCATTATCCACTAGTGTGTCAACCCTAATTCTGGACGTTCGCACTGCGTTTGGTTTCCTTCTCCACACCCACTTTTGCCCTAAACACACTCTCGATACAACCAAAAAGTGGTCCGATCCACACTCCGCTCCGCGCATTACTTTTGTGTCTTTCACCAGGTTTCTAAGCCGTTCATCATACACTATCAAGTCTATCATACTTTTAGATTCACCTCTTTGCCATGTATTATACATATGCACATTTTTATGTTTAAACCACGTATTGGATACAAACAGGCTTCTCTCCACACAGATGTTCAGTAGGTGTTCACCGTTCTCATTGGTTCTTTGGTCTCCGAACTTTCCTAGAACGCGTTCACTATGTTCTCTCTGTACCCCCACCCATCCGTTTATATCTCCCAATATAATCACTCTTTCGTTTGGCAACAAAATAATTTAATTATAATTTCAAATTCAAAGATCTAGCAAATCCGCAAGCATTAATTTAGAAATGAAAGCTTTGGGATTGATGTTCATAATGAAAATACTTTTAATGTATGAAACTACTCTATTTAATTAACCTGCTAGATATATTCGCGCCTATCTTACCTTATCGAAATGGTATATACAAAATTCTATTTTTCTGTTTTTATTTAATATGAAAATGTAAAACTTTCATTCTACAAATCATATCGTTCAAGTGTCACTAATTGAAGCGTTAAGCAGCTTCAAAATCTAATAAAAACTACTGGACAATCATTTCTAGATCAAATATGTAACTATATCTTTGCGTAATTTTCTCCAACATTGTAACTACAATTTATTCACAACGCGTTTATTAGAAGATAATCGCAAAGAATGTAAAATCTTAATTTTGAGTGAAACGGTTCATAACTAGCAATTTAGTGCATTTCGAACGTACAATTTGGATTTCTATTATTATGTAAACTGACATTTACCACAGGGTCAGATAAGACACTATTCCGTTTCAAGAATTCTACTCAATTGTTCATCACTGATTGGTAAACCTAGACTAACTTATAATTACATTACCTGCTACTTACTATATATCGTGATAAAAGTATATTTGACTCGGGATTTTTTAATTCGATAATAAAAATACTGTTATTTACTTACAAGTTGGTTGATTATGTTGTATGTTTTGTTTGTCTCAGGTAGTACAATAATAATCTAATATTGTAATTGTTGCCAAGCTGGTTTGACATGTTTAGAATGTTATATATGTAGTTTGTTTGTACATTTAAAGAACTAACATACAATTTTATGTAGAAAACAAATGAAACAAACCGTTGGTATGCTTGTTGAAATGGATCCAGAATGTGATAAAATTTTGAATGCCATTGAAGCATTAAGAGATCAAAGACAAAGAGAAACGGGAGAGAATGGTGATCAGGTACAGATGTGCAAAGAAAATGAGCACACTATTAAAACTATTTTTTTAGAATAATGATTTTAATAAAATTGATGATGTTTTGGGTACATCTAATGCCAATAAGACTAAATCAACAATTAACAAGGATGATGACATTCAAGAAATATCCAGTGATGACGACCAACCTTCAACTAGCACAGCAGCAAAGAAAAAAGCAACACCTAGTAAAGGACGTGGAAGTCGCGGTGGCGTAAAAACTAGAGGTGCGAGAGGAAAGCGTGGAGGGAAAAATAATACTAATTATCCTACCATGGATGATTTTTTTGATTAATTTATAATGTAATTATCTATTATTGTATTTGTTTAGGATATGAAATACTTACATTATTTTTATTTTTCTACATGTTTATGTATGTATTAATGTTCATTTGCATATTGGTTTTGATCAATATTTCATGTTACTGGTTATAATTGCATAATTATTGCTAAAGTTCCTCACATTTTAAAGACAATAAACGGTACAGAAAATATGATAGACCATTGACCATCTTATTTTAGCAGAGAAAGATCACTTATGATAGAAAAAAATCGTATTTTACGTCAACTATTCGGGAATATTTTTGTTTGTATGAATTCCTCTCTCGAATAACATATTATTTGCAGCGAGTAATCGAATAAATCCAACAACCTGAGATACATAGGACACTTTGGCCGCTTCCAGAAGAAATCAGTTGCGGTTGATCCGTCAAACAATAGTAACGAGCAAGCAGTTACGTTCCCGAGAACCAGGAGACCATCAAGTCGAACTATGGAATATAGGAAAATCCACGACCCCGTAGAGGCAATGAGGGCCGTCTATAAGTATCCAGAAGACCGCATTCAGGACGCTTCCAACATGGAAGAGAAATCGACTGCTTTCCTTATTCCTAGTTAGATCTTTGATTATATCTACCCCTTTATCTCAACCATTAAGGAACGCCACCGCGCTACGGTCACGACATGACCAACAATACCCATCTACACGGAGAACTTGACCGCACCACCTTCAGCATGTACCCGTTCACAATCCAATTCCACCTCGAGTTCAATCACATCGACATTGTTACATGTACACGTTCACACATCTCCTCAAAGCCCGTACCCAAATAGCATACAAACACACCTCAACCTGCTGTTGGAAATCTTCTAGTCATGCTTTCCAAGCCTCACTTTGATTTAAGGGTTCCCTCTTTCTATAGTCCAATATCGTTAGCAGATTTTCGCAAGGCGACTTGTACAGTATCCAGAAACCAACAATATTCTTTCTGATAACTCATCGGTTTTAGACCCAACCGGAGGTACCGCGGTCTCTTGTTGAAACTGATTTCAGGACAACTAGAGCATTCAAGCAATACAGTCTGGCAGTTTCTCTTGACATTAAGCTAGTATTTGACACGGTCTGGCACGCAGAACTCATTGACAAAATTCGCACCATAGGCATGCCAATCGAACTTTCAAACTCCTGCTGTCGTACTTGACTAGCTGTCCAGTACGGTTAAAATAGTAAAGCCCTTGTTCGAATTTTTCTCCCCACAGTAAAGTTACCTCAAGGTTACGACGATAGCACTCTTCACTGTAGTTCATCTCCGTCTACTCATAGTGATAATCCACCTTCTATGTCAAATCAAGAAACTAAAGCTGAAATGGCAAATTCAATCAACAAAGACATTCAACGTATTCTCGAATGAGGAAGCAATAATCTAGTTAAATTTAATGCTAACAAAACTCAGTGTTGCTTTGTGTCCGCCAAAAAGATCGATCATTTCCTGTTGTAAGTATGAATGGCTCAGTTCTTAAGTTTTCAGACTCTATTACTCTGTTGGGTATGACTGTATCTTCAAATCTCTCATGGGTTGACCATCTTCTGTCAGCTACCAAAACAGCTGCTCGTAAAATAGGTTTTTTGTACAGATCTAAGCAGTACTTTACCTCTCGACAACTCCTTCTGATGTATGATGCCCAAATTCGGCCTCTTCTGGAATATAATTTTCACCTCTGGGTTAGTGCTCCCCAATACGCTCTCGATATCGTTGATCGTATTCAAAAGAGAGCGATTAGGCTTATAAATGACCCGTCCTTAACCTCTCACATACAGTCCCTTGAGCATAGAAGGATGGTTTCAGTTCTTTCTTTGTATTATCGTTATTACAACGGCAATTGTGCTGCTGAATTATATTCTTTGATACCATCTCGGGCTATTTTTGCGAGAAACACTCGGTTCGCTCATTCACATCATCAGTATGCAGTACAAATCTCCACTTGTACCAAATGGGCTCAATCCACATTTTTCTACACGGCTTCTAAACTCTGGAACGATCTCCCTAGTTCCTGCTTTCCTCTCACTTATGATATGAGAAAATTTAAGGTAGCTGTTCATAGGCATCTATTGGCAATTCATTATCCCTCTATCCATCCTCCTAAGTGTTCCTGAGTGCTTTTAGCACGATAGGCCAAATTGAGCCTGTTCAGGTCCACAATCATAAAAAAATGCCTTATCCCGTATCCTATATACAATATTCGCATGTATTCCTACCGTTTCACAGCCCAGAGTCCCCGTGGTGCAGTTTGCCTATTATGATGGCATCTGGACGATGCACTAGAACAGCAAAACGACGCTGCGCAACATTTCTAACATCATCCGTAACTTCTGCTACTGGACTAACAGGTCAACCTAAGCAATAATATTACGCCATTCCAACTTCCGAGATAATCACCCAATCTATCCGATGAAAATGTTGTAATTTCCCCTAACAACGAACGACCAAGACTCCAGCATGGTTTGACATACCTCGGAATCTATTCACTAAAACTTAAAACTGACTACCCGACGTACAAGTAACATAACACATACAAGACTTTTATTCGCCCTGTTATAGTTTACCCAGGTACTTTGTACACTAACATTGCACGGAACCATCTTTTCTTTATTGATAGGGAATGCCTAATCGTAAGAGGAATGAACCGAGTTCACTACACATACCTTAGTAGCATCACTATACAACACGCAAACATCCCGGCCATAACAGACAGAATACAAACACTGTAAAGAAATCTGACACTCAGGCAGATCTTCGGCGACACTACCCTTATCAAGGAAGTCCTTCCCATACTTTACCCTCTATACTCCCACAAAAAAGAACATAACCGTAAGTTTACGCATCCTTCCATTTCAACCCAACATTTTTGTCGTCCTCCCCGAGGAGATTCCTTGGCCATTACCCCTTATGCACTCCCAATCCTTACGTCTATCTGATGACGACTAACGCTAAGACCCGGCACACACGCACACGCTAAGTAAATTATCTCTAAACTACCCGCACAAACACACCTCACACTAGAGTTCGGTGGAAAAGCCAAACGTTTTTCTTTTTTTAACACCAAGCATAATTAAAAGTAACATTGTAACCAATACAATACCACAGACAACGCAATACTAACAGGCATCACCAACGCTGAAAAAGAAGAAGACTTGAGCAATACACAACAAAAAAAAAATAACACTACCATAATTATTAATAGCTAACATAAACATGAGCATACTAAAAAACGGTCTTTTCTAGTCATTTATTACTGACTAAATGTGCATTAGTGCGAGGGTAATATAAATTTAAAAAGCATTGAGTGCAGACCGCAATTATCATGCAGATACAGTTGTACGAAAACCACCCAACTCCAAACGTCATCGATATAAGCAATTAAAGAACAAAGTAATGAAGTCCCTTCCGTTTTCAACTTATCGTAAAATTTTTAATATTGTTTTGTCTGAAATAAAACACCAGAAGCTTCCTCAACAAAATAATTTTTCTATTATTCCAACTCAAAAATGTAGTGCGTCTGCATAGTATAACGTACACTAGCTTTAAACTGTTAATTATTGCAATTTATGCAAAATATAAAATAGCAAAAATACAATCATAAAACAATTTGGCAGGAAGAATCTTGGACATCCGAGAAGATCCTAGGGCTGAGATAACTAGGTTAATGAGGGAACATTTTTAAGTAACACAAAGAAACGGTAAATAATTATTTACGAAAAAATCCGACCAAAATACGTTAACTTTTAAAATTTTTCTTGATCCTTCTCTGACCAGTAGGTAGCAATTGAAATGGGACCTTCAACGTGAGAATATGCCGGTTAAAATAGTTTAAGTTATCTCTTTCAATATTTAAATGAAACATTTCTTTTAATCTTGGATTGTATTCAAACCGTTATATATATATATATATATATATATATATATATATATATATATATATATATATGTATATGTATATGTATATATATATATATATATATATATATATATATATATATATAGGTGAGTTATTCAAAAATAAAATCGATAATTTTATTTTTAAAATTTACGATGTTAATTGGAAGCTTTACTAACGTATTTTGGTGGCATTAATTATGTGACTAAAATCCCTAATGTACAAGGGCATAACTTCCCGGTTCATACACGACTGCACCCTTTACGTTTATTGTGTCTGTGACGAATCCCTAGTGGAGAAGGGTATAACTTCCCGCCCCTTCTAGAGATGCGTTGGGGTTCGTTGACAGACTAAGAATAAATTTGTGTCTACCCGATGTAGAAGAAAACAACGCCAACTTTTCTTCAATGCGTAACGCTTCCGTCTGTTTGTGCAGGTGATGTTTAAACACTTAAGTGTAGGAGAGGTTGTGCATTGAACGTTAGCAGCTCAGGAGGTCAATGGAAGCTAGTGAGGTTATTCAGGGACGGCTGGCTGTATAGAGAGCTCGACGCGGTAAAGGACCCGAAATGGTAGCTACTGGTGTGACGAAAGCATCACAACAACGGCAGAGGGGATACAATTTATTATTTCTTTACCTTTACAACGGAAGTCTAATAACCTAAACGAAATTGTACGATTCTCAAAAATTGAACATTATTTGAAAAGTTTTACTTTGTCAAATATAATCAAGGCAAACGTAAATAGACACATAGATTATTAAATGTTTCACCCACTAGTATATTTTGGGTATGGACCCTGTAATTCATCTCAAAATCAAGTTAGATCTTCAATTCTAGAAGAACAAAATGAATGTTCAACTTTGTTTTGTAATAAAACCATTTTTACAATAATTCAAAAACCTAAAGATGTTAGGTATGACAGGTCGTGTACTTTGTATTCTTCTAAATTTATTTTGGAACAGCAATATTGAAAATCTTAGTTTATACATGTTTTCGTTATAACACAAGAAATGTAGTGAGCAAACTGTACATTTTATTACTTTAAGTCATTGGATATTATTACGGGATATACTCGCATTAGTCGATTAATAAATTGACGATGTGTCATTTAACTATTCAGCGGTGGAGATGTTATAACGATAATAAAATTCATGAACTGGCCGATAAATTAAAGAATAAGACTTCGGATTTTAATAAAACTACATTTAGTGTTACTATTAAAATACCTTGGTAAAAATCCATTGACAAATAAAGGTGTTTTGTAGAGGGCGCTAACGTTCATTTTGTAGATATCTCACAAAGTATTAAATTTAGATACGTAAGTTATCTTAAAAGTTTTTTGAACAGTGATAAATAAGGTATTAAAACCATTGTATACAGCGCTTTTTGGAAAACTTGTGTCAAAATGTATAGGAAGCCTTTTTAAGCGTGATTTAATTTTAGACAAGCTTTCTTAAGGTTTTTCGTAGAAAGCCTTGAAAATTAGTACCTAAACCAAGAAATCTGTTGTAAAATTTCTGTAAGATGTGTGTCGGGCATATTCTGAAACTACTGATTATTATGTTGCAGCATTGATTGGCCTGTGTCCATTAATCCCTTTCACTAGTGTTCTTAAAGCGTACATCAAGTATGATTCGATTGTACCAATGTATTAACATACATTATTTTCAATTCTAACGTAGAACTTGCTTTAACATTATCACACCTGCTGTAATACAAATATAAGACGAATAAACTATAGGGTTACCATTTGTTCACATTTCTTGTTTTTTTACGTGTCTAATTTTTTGCGGGACCAGCTTTCCGCTGAGTTTTTTAAAAGCGAAGGCTGTGATTGTAATGGCTTGAAAAATTCAATCTTAGGGAAATTAATCTTTGTAGTGCTGCACGGTGCCTAGAGGTAGGTATTCTGTGAAATGGGATTTTATCGAACGAGATAATGTCGCAAGCTTGCCCATAGGATCAGATTTAGATACCTGGTTATAGGTTCAGGGTGTATGGTAGGAAGGAAATCCAGCCGGTTCTTGTACTGTGTCATCCGTGAAGTGTATTTGTGTTTGATGACTAGGTTTGTAAGTGGTTGGCTAATGACAAAAGCGTCCACTGCACTATTCTAGGGATCATTTTAAGTGGATCACAACCACTCTGTTGTACATATTAAAATTTGGGAAGATAATAACTTCAGTGGAAGGAGATTTTGATTGGCTTTATGTGAATATTTTTGTTTTAACGAAAGAAAAAGAACCTAAATACACGGTAATACCATATATACCAGGTACCTCGGACAAAATACGAAGGCTAGACAAGCAAATACAAGATAGGAACTGCCTTCAAACCGACAAGAACGCTCAGAGGATACTAACCATGTAAATTACTAAAGATATATAGTGGATTTCTCAGCGGTTAAGGTGCCAGACTTGTAAATGAAAGGTGCCCAGTTCGAATCTGAGAGTAGTCAAGTGCTTGGGAAATATCATAGTAAGTGAATTCGACTCAAGTGCGATATCAGTCTCTCTCAGGACTAATTCTGATAACGGAAGCAGAGCCCGCTTCCAAAAGCAAAAACTGTGGAAATAGGCCGCTCAACTCAATTAATGTTATTTATATTAGACAAAAATTTATTTATCGCATTTTTCTCAAACACAGTTCTAACGATTTTGATAATATATATATATATATATATATATATATATATATATATATATATATATATATATATATGTATATATATATATACACACACACACACAAGGGTGATTCGCGTCGATGGTACCGTACCTTAGACGTTTACGGAAAACGAGACATGGGATCTTTTTGAAAATTTGGTCACTTGCATGGCTGGCTCGGATCTATCGATCTAAAATATTTTCAGCATTGCGACGTTGTCGCTTATGTGGAACAGTGGCATCACCTTTGATATTTTTAATGAGACGCCCTGTATATTATTACATTTTTGGGTTCGCTATAACTTTTAAATTATTTTTGCCTCACACTTTCCTATGCCTATCTTCAACCGTTTTTGAGTAATTAATTAATTTCCTTATTTTTTAGCCAAAACATGGTTCCAATCGAATGTTCATTACTGTGGTGTTTGAAATTTTGGATGCACTCTATGAATAAGCTATTCATCAGTTTTGCGTAACGAAATTGGTTCCATATTGTACAGGATCGTTCGAAATTCGTTACGTTTCCTCAAGGTACAAAAATGCAGAAAACTTCATTATTTCAAATGGGACACCCTGTATATTGTCGAATATTCTGATAGACAATTGAAGTCCCTTTAAAATGAAATTACTACACAATTCAAGTTTTTATAAAACTATTTCTTTTTCATGGACAATCTGTCCAAATTATAGCGAGAACATGCAGGAAGTTCAACGAAATGTATCCTAATTTGCGACCAATGGACAAAAGAAAGTTTGTACGATTATACAATAATTTCATTAATTATTAATACCTACTGTTATTTATAAAAAAAAAACGTCAAATAACAAATTCAGTTAAATATGAATCGCAATGCAAATAATATCAAACAATAACTAACAAAACTAGAAAGCATTTACAATAAATTTTCAAAATGACGACCGTTGGTTTCCAAACATTTCAGAATACGAATAATCGTTGATGATATTGTGGCCCACCTTATCTCTGTGGGATCTAGATCTTCAATGCTCCTGATAACTCGTTGACGCAAGTCTTGTTTCGTAAGTACCGGTGTCATATACACCTTCCTCTTCAAATTACCCCACAAGTAAAAATCAAGAGGTGTGAGGTCGAGTGATCTGTTTAGGTATAGGAACATGATACATCATTTTAAAGCGACTTCAATTGTCTATCAGAATATTCGATAATATACAGGGTGTCCCATTTGAAATAATGAACTTTTCTGCATTTTGGTACCTTGCGGAAACGTAACGAATTTCAAACGACCCTGTACAATATGGAACCAATTTCGTTACGCAGAACTGATGAACAGCTTATTCATAAAGTGCATGCAGAATTTCAACTTTCTACAAATTCAAACACCACAATAATGAACATTCGATTGGAACCATGTTTTGGCTAAAAAATAAGGAAATTAATTAATTACTCAAAAACGGTTGAAGATGGGCATAAGGACGTGTGATGCAAAAATAATTTAAAAGTAATAGCGAACCGAACAATGTAATAATATACAGGCCGTCTCATTAAAAATATCAAAGGTGATGGCCCTTTTCCACATAAGCGGCAATGTCGCAACGCTGAAAATATTTTAGATCGATAGATCCGAGCCAGCCATGCAAGTGGCCAAATTTTCAAAAAGATCCCATGCCTCGTTTTCCGTAAACGTCTAAGGTACTATCGACGTGAATCACCCGGTATATATATATATATATATATATATATATATAGATGATATGTTTGAGTGTTAAATATGATAGTTATAAAGAAATAAAGTTCATAATGAATATTATAATAAGATTAGAGTTAGTGTGATGAAATTGGATAAACATATATGTAAGATCGCAAGTTACATAGGTTCATAATAGCATATAACTGAGTACATATGTAGTTGAGCTAAATGATTCAAGTTTTACAATTATTGCATTTTAATCATGGGTTGTACAAGAGAAATTTCACATTAATAGTTCCGATCACCTTCGGAAGATATAAATTATGTATTTCCTTTAATATTGTTCATCATATCCATTTGGAAAAGGTAAAACCTGTTCTGGTAGCATAATCCGCTTCAGTTCTAAAATAAAAGAAAATAGTATATATTAGATAACATGTCGATGAAATAAATTGTATGATTAAAGTTAACGATAAAGACAATATTAGAAAGATTCATATAATTTATGAAATTATGAAGAATAATATTGAACAATTAGTGTAAAAGTAACTTACAGTTGTGTTAAAAGGAAGTGTAGCCACATAAATTAACATTGTTGGTGCTAATTAAATAAATTTGTTGAGAAGATAGGTTATGGACATTTTGAACTCCGATTGTGAGATAGTATTTTACATTGTTGACTGTTGAAGTTAAAGTTAGTGTAACTTTATGTGTTTCGGGTCAGAGAATCTAAATATGACCATAGATTTCCTGTGGAGATTAGAATAAGTTAGACATAAGTGAATTTCTGTATGTGAAAATGCATAAATAGTATAATTATCATATCAAAGTAGTTTAAAAGCGAAATTTTACGTAGAATTGAATGCTTATAATATTTTTAAGATGTATCCTTGTATCACAAAGATATTTGTAAAATTAATAAATTGTAAATTTCAGAAATATCATTAACCAATCAGAATTAAGTTCAGGTTTGTTTGTCCAATCAAAATTGGTGTTTTAGAAAAAAATGATACTACATTTGAATATTTTCTAGAGAACCTCTTATTAATCTTGAAGGTGAAAGCATCTTACTTTTGTTTAGATTTAGATTTAAATAAAAATTTAAGGTTGGTAAGTTTTTCATTCATATAAAAGCAAAACATATTAGCAAAAAGTTAGACTACTTAAAACAAAAGTGAGGTTAGAGTAATTAATAATAAGTGAATTGTTAAATTGATAGTTCTAATGAGTCATTAAATATTGTTATTAATTTTTTTTAATATAAACAAAATTAAAAACAGACAAAGTTCATTAATTTCATAGAAATTAGAAAAGTTTTAATAAATTAAAATTGAATGCAGATAATAATTGTATTTAAAATTATACAATACTAAAATAAATTGTTATGAAAAAAAGTCCATAAATAGAATTGAATGCATCTAATTATTGCATTAAAATTATGCAATATTAAAATAAAGTGCTTATGGAAAAAGTTAATAAGTAACGTACCTGAGGAAGCTCATGGTCGATAGCAATCACTGTTGTGCCAGCATACTTCGTGGGATCCACAATACAGCTGATTTGGCGAACGGGACTTCAAAAGTTGAAGACTGCCGCAGCAGAAGGAAGATTAATAACGCTGTAAGTTACATGAACCTCATATTAGTAGTCTAGGTTATGTTTTTGAATTATACGTATCATCAATGTTTACATGTGTACAGAATATAAAACAAATTAGAAACCAGTCAGCGAATACGAACGCGAATCATTAAGTATATAATAATATTACCAGTAGAATACCTGTACCACCCCCTCCACTTTTTGTTGACGTCATAGGCCTAGCCCAGTTTCACCCGCCCAATTTCCACCCCCTTTTTTTGACGGCTTCTTTTCAGGGGTCATTTTCAGCCCTTTGATGGAATTTTCACCCTAATTAGGACCCTTTCGGTTGAATTCAGAGCCTTTTTGGCAGTTCAGCCCCTGGAAGGTAGGAAAATGCGTGCGCATACAATGTTCTAATTGGTGGTCCTAAAGACAACCCCTTTTACCTGATTAGTTTCTGGTTGGTTCTTAGCACCACACAGTTTCTGAACTCTGATTGGAGGCTTAAGGCTCTGCAATGGTTACGGCGGGAAATTTGAAATTTTCTAATAAGGGGGCCCTAATGCTAACGTGTAAGGCAGCTATAAGAACTTGTGTTAGGGTCTGCGCCCTCTTGTCGTGGCCCCCTGGGCTGGTTGGAAATATAAGTATAATAAGGGGGCTCTAATGCTATCTCGTAAGACAGCAGAACTTATGTTAGGTCTGCGCCCTCTTGTCGTGGCCCCATTGTTGCGAAACTTGAATTTGTATAGACTAATGAAAATGTTCTCCAATAGAAGTTGATCAACGGCTCTCTTTCTCTCTCTCGTTTATCCGTTTCTCTCTCGGCTCTTTCTCAAACAAACAAATCAATCATTCAGATCAATGAATTAATCAACTAAATCAATCTCAATAAAACCAGATCATACCTTATAGTTTGCGGAAAACAGCTTAGAGTTCAAAAACTAGTGATTTGGTTTAATTAATTACAGCTTGCTTGTACAAAATCAGCCACAGTTTAAAATACCAAATTGCTATAACGGAAATAAAAGACAAAAGGTTTTAACGGTTTATTATTATATACGAATCAATAACTACGAAGTTTAAAACCAAAAAATACGTACCGCATAATGCTATTAATTAATTAAAAAATAGCGCAACACACACTTTTATCTAATTAATTAAACAAACGAGTAGAGACCGAGTAGAATAAGAGCTGATGCAGAGTTGGTTGGTTTTATGACGTCCACCTCCTATAAGGATAATAACACATTGAAATCTTTATTGGCATTTTTGTGAACAATATCAAGTAAAATATATATTAAAAATAATACGCCTACCTTCAGATGTGTTTTTCTTTCAGCTGTTCCAATAATAACTGTGTTGGAGAACTAAACTAAACATCGAAATTAATTATAATTTTTAATTAAATATTGAAACATTGTATACAGCTCACTAAACCCGTTTTGTGTTTTACTTATGAATAGTTGATATAAAACTGGCTGTTGGCTTTCTCATCATTAAGTAATTTGTAGAATGTAAATATACAAACCTAATTATCTCTACCACACTTACTGCAACTCGTATTTACCTTTCCCTTTCGCAGACTACTTAGAGTGACCTTGTTTATGGCGCCATCTAGTGGTGAAAAGGCTAAAGAATGCTTTCCGTAATAGAGGTTGATCACGTTTGTTCTCCCTCGTCTCTTTCTCAAACAAACAAATCAATTAAGCAAATCAGTCCCAAACAAATCACATTCGATCAAATCAAACAATCAGATCAATCTCAATCAATCAATCAACCAAATCAATCTCAATCAATCAATCATAACTTACAGCTGGCGATA
This sequence comes from Vesta saturnalis, assembly GCA_036346205.1. NCBI lineage: Eukaryota > Metazoa > Arthropoda > Insecta > Coleoptera > Lampyridae > Vesta > Vesta saturnalis. Next base: position 2,128,476 of record JARFJB010001442.1, read on the forward strand.
ACCAGCTTACAGTTCAAAAATACTGATTGGACTAACTTAAACTTTGCTAAAACCAACCAACTAACCACAATTCCAAAATACCAAATTGCATTAACTTAATCACCTCTCAATTAAAAAAATAGCAGTCTGATTTAACTCATAGTGTGTCTCGCACTTATTGTAATAACCCATCTAACCGTCCTTTCGCATTAACTGCAGCATTGTTAGTTCAGGTACGAACGCCGTTAGGAAAATAAGTTTATTAATAAAATCATTTATTTAATCACATTTTTTTTATCGGTCTTCTTCTTCTTCCTCGACCGTGATTCGTCGCTATCATCATCATTATCGTTTTGACACTCGTCCTTCTCCTCTATCTCACTGATCTTCTTCCTCTTCTGTAAATCGTCACCACTATCTTGGATTTGAGATACATTCATCTCATTCACGTCATCGTTTCCATCATCATCTTGAACGGTTATGTTGTAATAGTTTATTAACAAGTCAGTAAAATCTCCAATGTCCGCTGATGTTGGCTCATAAACAGGAGAGTACATTATAATAATGCTCATTGGATGACGGTTACACTTTAAAGAGCGAAACGCTCGAGAAACGAGAATGTTGCCGGCCTTGGTTCTTATGCGCGGGTGCACTTGTTATTGTTCGGATAGGATCGGTTATCTGATGGCAAGTTTGGTGTGAGGGGGCGCCGAAACAGCCTTCGCAGCCGTCTTAGCAGAAATACCTCTGCCAAAAAAGGAGCTTAGATTTATAAACGTGCCCCTAGGGAAGATATTAGAGCATGGTTTCGGAAACAAGAACTATCCGTAATTCCCGCCCCACGTTTTAGGTTAGGTTAGGTCAATACACGTACAATATTAGGTTAGATTAATAAACGCACGGTTTAGGTTAGGTCAATACTCGCACGCGAGTATTGACCTAACCTACACTTTAATACACTTTAAAGTGTAACCGTCATCAAGCGAGCATTATTATAACGTATTCTCCTGTTTATAAGCCAACATCAGCGGACATTAGAGATTTTACTGACTTGTTAATAAACTATTACAACATAACCGTTCAAGCTGATGGAAACGATGGCGTGGATGAGATGAATGTATCTCAAATCCAAGATGATGGTGATGATTTACAGAAGAGGAAGAGGAAGAATAGCGGTGAGATAAAAGAGAAGGACGAGTCTCAAAACCATAATGATGATGATAGCGACGAACCACGGTCGAGGAACAAGAAGAAGACCGATAAAAAATGTGACTAAATAAATGTTTTTTATAATATATTTTCAAACGATAAGCCCTTCAATTTTTATTAATAAACTTGTTCTCCTAACGGTCTTCGTACCTGAACTAACAATGCTGCAGTTAATGCGAAAGGACGGTTAGATGGGTAATTACAATAAGTGTGTGACTAGTTTTCTTTTGCACACTATAAATTAATCAGGCTGCTATTTTTTGAATCGAGAGCTGATTTTGTATAATTAAGTTAAATCAATTTGGTATTTTTGAATTGTGGTTGGTTGGTTGGTTTTAGCAAAGTTAGTCCAATCAGTATTTTTGAACTGTAAGCTAGTTATCGCCAGCTGTAAGTTATGATTGATTGATTGAGATTGATTTGGTTGATTGACTTTGATCTGATTGTTTCATTTGACCGAACGTGATTTGTTTGGGATTGATTTGTTTGAAAGAGACGAGGGAGAGGCGAACATGATCAACCACTATTACAAAAAAACAGTCATTAGTCTGTACACCACTAGATGGCACCACAAACAGAAATATACCTCTAGGCGGCGCCGCCTCTATTACGTAAAGCATTCGCTAGTTTAAAAACATACCACTAGATGGTCCCACAAACAAAACCCTAATTAGTACTAGAAATATAACACTAGATGGTGCCACATTTATTAAAGAAAATATTGATTAGTCCATACACAACTATATGGCGACAAATTCAAATTTCGCAACAAGGGGGCCACGACAGGAGGGCGCAGACCCTAACACAAGTTCCTATACTAGTCTTATAAATTAGCATTAGGGCCCCTTATTAGAACACTATTTATCGTTATGGGGCCGCGTCAAGGGGTGCAGAACCTAACACAAGTTGCTATACCTTCCTTATAAGATAGAATTAGGGCCCCCTTATTATAATACTATTTCCAGCCAGCCATGGGGGCCACGGCAAGGGGCGAAGGCCGAGAGCAAGTTCATATATATGCCTTATTTGATTAACATCTAAAAATTCCAGGGTCAACCGTTTCTATAAAATATCAATAATACAGGGTCATTTCAAATACGTTGAATTTATGTATGTGCTAATATTAGTGGTTTTCTAAATTAGTAACAATAGAAAACATCTCAAGATAAAATAGAAAACGTACTACTGGCTCGAAATCGGGTAAAGATAAATTCAAGACATTAGATGTTTTGCGGGTTGTTAATAAACTATTACAATATAATCGTTCAAGGTGAAAAATGATGAAATAAATGAGGTAAAATGTATCTTAAATCTTGATAATAGCGATGCTCTCTATGAAATTTCAAATAAGTTAAGTTATTTCCGATTAGAAAATTTCAAAGTGTTTAATTAGCACAGCTATTAAATTCCTTTCTGGTAAAAGCCATTATAGCGTGAAGTGCATGTGTGTGTAATTGAACATGCAAATAAATCAGGCATAATTTTTCGAATGTATAGGTGCTGACCGCTTAGATAGAGAATCTGCCTGTATAAAAAAAGCGCCATTCCATCAGGGTCGAAATGATTATTATTTCACCTAATATTTAATTTAAACCTTAATGTATTTTGCAGCGGCACAATTTAAAAATATTTGTAAACACATTAAATAACACGATGTCGACGACTGATTGCTACTTCCCCATTCGTAATGAAATTGTATAACTGTTTAATAATAATAACTGCATTCCATAAAAACAGTTTTATGATATAGGTGAGATCATTTTAAATGTATGTTGTAAGTAATAAAACATTGTTTTATATAAATTCATATAAGGACGCTCTAAGTAGTCAGCGAAATGGAAAGGTAAATACGAGTTGTAGTAAGTGTGATAGAGATAATTAGGTTTGTATATTTACATTCTACAAATTACTTAATGATGGGAAAGCCAATGGCCAGTTTTACATCAACTATTCATACACAAAACCGGTTTAGTGAGCTGTATAAAATATTTCAATATTTAGTTTAGTTTAGTTCTCCAACACAGTTATTATTAGAACAGCTGAAAGAAAACAGATCTGAATGTATGCGTATTATTTTTAATATATAATTTACTTGATATTGTGCACAAAAATTCCAATAAAGTTTAATGTGTTATTATCCTTATAGGAGGTGGACATCATAAAACCAACCAACTCTGCATCAGATTTTATTCTACTCGGTCTCTACTCGTTTGTTTAGTTAATTAGATAAAAGTATGTTACGCTATTTTTTAATAAATTAGTTGATAGCATTATGCGGTACGTATTTGTTGGTTTTAAACTTCGTAATTATTGATTCGCATATAATAATAAACCGTTAAAACGTTTTGTCTTTTATTTCCGTTATAGAAATTTGGTATTTTGAACTGTAAGCTGATTTCTGCAAACTGTAAGGTATGATCTGATTGATTGAGATTGATTTGATTGATTGATTTATTTGTTTGAGAAAGAGCTGAGAGAGAAACGGATAAACTAGAGAGAAAGAGAGCTGTGCATGATCAACTTCTATTGAAGAAAATTACCATTAGTCTATACACCGCTAGATGGCGCCACAATCCCTAATTAGTCCTACCGCTAGGTGATGCTACCTTTATTACAGAAAAAATATTTATTAGTCCATACACCACTAGATGGCCCTACAAGAGGGCCTAGATCTAACACAAGTTCTTATAGTTGTCTTAGACGTTAGCATTAGGGTCCCCTTATTAGTCAATTTCAAATTTCCCGCCGTAACTATTGCAGAGCCTTAAGCCTCCAATCAGAGTTCAGAAGCTGGGTGGGGTAAGAACCAACCAAAAACTAATCAGGTAAAAGGGGCGGTCTTTAGGACCACCAATCAGAACATTGCATGCACACGCATTTTCTTACCTTCCAGGGGCTGAACTGCCAAAACGGCTCTTAATACAACCAAAAAGGTCCTAATTAGGGTGAAAATTCCATCAAGGGGCTGAAAATGGTCCCCGAAAAGAAGCCGTCAAAAAAGGGGGTGGAAATGGGCGGGTGAAAGTGGGCTTGGCCTATGACGTCAAAAAAAAGTGGAGGGGATGGTGCAGGTATTCTACTATTACTTCAGTTCAAAAAATCTAATTATACTCAGGTAGCAGTAATTTATTTTGCTGTTCAGTCATGGAACACACAATGCACATATTTCACATAATTGTTTACAAACATATACCCGCATGCGAGCAATGTGTTGTATATTTGCTTATAATACAAGGTCTTTGAATAAAACAATTTAAGTTGAATTAAAATTTAATTGCAAAACAGTAATTGAGATATCTTATACACAATTGTAATATGAATGTTTTATTTAATATCATCATAAAACTAATTCCTTGAACCCTATTCCCTGAGTTTCTATTCTCAGAGTAACATTACAAATTATGGCACCACAAACCCGGGGCGAAGTAATTTTGTAAATACTTAGGTTTAAGTTTTACATTTTAGGAGTTAATTTGTAAACTTCTAAAGTAGTTATAAGGCAATGAATCGTTAATTAAGTTATGTAGTTAATTCAAATAAATAGTACGGGAAAGATAATTTAGTGTTTAGGTAAATTATATTTTAAATAAATAGTTATGAATATGAATGTTTTATTTAATGTCATCACAACACTAATTCCTTTAACCCTACCCCTGAGTTTCTATTCTCAGCGTAACATTACATTATATATATATATATATATATATATATATATATATATATATATATATGTGTGTGTGTGTGTGTGTGTGTGTGTGTGTGTGTGTGTGTGTGTGTGAGTGTGTGTTAGTTAATTTTATAAAAGTATGATAAACACAGGTTCAAATCGATTTGTTTCGAAAACGGTGCGTCGTAACGACTTCAGACAAGAGTATCATTCTTTTATGAAAAAATCGAAATTTTTTAAATTTTATGTTAAAATTGCGAACTTTTAAAAAACAAAAAACTTATGAATAACAATGTCCAACGCCCCGCCCAAACGAGCCGCTTATGAGTACAACTAAAAAATCATATTCACGCCAAACGATTGGTTACATTCCACTAAATAAATGTACAGAACGCTATCATTTAAACCATTTTGAAGATATTTTAATTAAATCGATGTTAGGGCGCCATATTCCAAGAGCTCGAGCTCTCATAGTAAGTATTTTTGTATTTTTCTACACGGCTTCTAAACTCTGGAATGATCTCCCTAGTTCCTGTTTTCCTCTCACTTATGATATGAGAAAATTTAAGGTAGCTGTTCATAGGCATCTATTGGCAATTCATTATCCCTCTATCCATCCTCCTAAGTGTTCCTGAGTGCTTTAGCACGATAGGCCTTATTTAGCCTGTTCAGGTTCAAATCATAAAAAAAAAAAAAAAAAAAAAATTAAGGTAATTTACGGTAAATCGACATAAAATCAGCTCTAAAATCTGCAGTTTTCTTTTGTAAAATGAGTTTGTGGGCACGTATATATATATATATATATATATATATATATATATATATATATATATATATATATATATATATATATATATATATATATATATATATATATATATATATATATGTATATATATTTATATATATATTATATAATTGGTATTGCACAAGAAATTACTGTAACAGCACTGTTTGCAGTTTAGCTCTTAATATTTATATGAGTATAAATGGCAACATTGATGTGTGATTTATGAACGAAAAGCATACAGGGAATTCAATCAATACAGTAACTGGTATATTGCTAGTTGCTACAAAATTATCTCACACAGTAATTGTGATTATATTTAATTAAATAAAAGAATCTCACATTAAAATTACAGCTCGTTTGTTATAGTTGAAAAATATTTTAATTTTTTGCAATATGAAACTTATAGATATGAAATTCAAGCTCGTACTAGGATACAATATCGCTGTCCCCAAAATTTCATTTCGGAACGTTTTGATTTAAACCAATTAATGAATATTGGTACGAGGAATTTGCATAGTTTGTATTTGCGGGAATTGGTGGTTGTACAATTATTCTAACCAGGGAATAAGTGCCCTGGTAACCTCTAAAATGCTCATTCAAAATAAAGAACTGCTTTTCAGAGAGGAGATGTTACAGTTGCTATTCACGACTGTATAACTATAATGTATAAGTTACATTTAGATAATGTTGTGTGGCGTGACACCCCTATCTCTTTATTCAATCTTAGTTCATCGCGAGTATGTAAAAAATAAAGAACTGGGTGATCTTTGAAAGAAATATTAAAATAATAGAGACATTGCGTGTTACATAGGAAAAAGTAGCTTACACAATGTGGCATCAACATACAAAAACTAATGCACTGTCTTAATATTCAAGTGATAGAAGGGACAACAGTCAGGTGATGGGAATTCACAAAAAATTGGCCGTCTATACTGTTTATCATCGTGTTGGCAAAAAACATATGTGCTATAAATGCGTTACAGCCATACAACTATAGGAGGAAAAAACATGTGAAAAAATCTGCTACTACCTACGCATTGGCACATGCACAGTACAGGTGTTCATCATGTCCAAAACCACTCGTTACATTACATAAAGTTTGCATTGACGATGAATGTATGCTGGGCGAGGATTACATGGAAAATTAGTATATAGTCTTTTTATGTGTAACAAGATATTTATAAAAATATACTCAAAGCTAATAAACCAGTTTATGCTGTATTGTTTTGTTTCCAGAAATTTACTTTCGTGTGATTATTATTATTAACGTTTGCACATACGCACCGGTTTTGTAATGGGAACATCTATTCCACTCGGTTGAGGTAGATTAATGTAGATTTAAAATGACACGCGTATTAGCTTTCGATAACCGAAAATAGAGTTAAATCGATAGTAAAGCAAAAAAATTAATCTGCCTATTGTATCAGAATAATATGAGACTAATATGAGAAAGCAGAAGATCATTGTGATCACATTTCGATTACCAAGGCGTCTCCAACGTAAAGAACACCATGTTTCTCATGGATTAGTTCAACATGAATCTGTTATGTCGTTTTTTGCAGGCCATTTACAGAAACGACCGCTTATTCTTAGAAAATAGCCATCAACAAGTTACCAGTTATTAGCAAACAACCACTTGTTCTTATAAAACAGCAACTTGCTTTTGAGAAACAGATTCCTGTTTGTGACCTATTTTGAGCTGTTGTTGACTTGTTTTGGGATATCTTTAGGAAACCGGTATCAATTTTTGAGAAGCGGGTACCAGTTTTTGGGAAACGGGTGCCAATTTTTAGGAATCCGGTACATGTTTTGCCTCATACTGGTAAGGACAGGAACTAGAAAAGCTAAATATCCAGATCCTAGTGGAGAAGGTGCTTCATCGAAAGGGCAATAGTAGTAGTAGTATTGTGTAAAAATACAGTAATTATTAAAAATAAAATACGTACATATTGTAAACATAACCTTTTTATGACTATTCAAAATAAATAATTTAAAAAATTCATGATTGTACACTAGAAATCGAACGTACTTTTGCAATCGTTGTATTTAGTTAATGGCCAAGTGTCCGAGTCTGGCCTAGATCTCTACTCCAAAGGAGCATTTGGGTCATTTTCTGCTTTATAGATATTTTCCAATATTAAATTGTAAATTTCACGAAGATCGGAATCTGTGAATGGATCAAATTAGTATTTAATATTTTTCTCTGATGGTACGGTCACGGGTCATAATATCATAATTAAGTTGTTTGTGTACATTTTATATACATTCTCGACATTTAAATTATCTAAAAGCATATTTCCGTTAGTTAGTTGCTTCAAAATGTTCAATTCACTTAACCACAACTTTTCACAATTATTTGTTGTCAATGAACGCTTTTAGTAATTAACGTATCTAGAGTGCCACAACTTAGCCTAAACATTTGATCACATGTTTATGGCGCGAGCGAGCATTGTAATTTATGCGATAAACGTTAAGACGTATTATAACTCGAGATGCGTTCACTAGTTTATCGCTAATTGTAGCGCAAGCTATTTGTCGTTGAAATTAAATAATTACGTAAAAGCAGGATAGAGTAAATATACCAAGCAATAATTTACACAAATCATTAAGTTGTGAGAAGAAAGTTAGAATCGTATTCATCCCCAACAAAGATCCAAAGAAGATATTGAACAGAACAAAGAGAGCAAGGCGCCAGCAGTCTATAACCTATTTGAGGCCTCTTCACCGATACAAGAAATGCCAAGTTACATCATCCGCTATCAACAAAAATAACAAGTAAGAACCTTTTTAATTGTGTGAATAAATAAAATACTTCTGTGTTTGATTTCCTCTAAACTTTAAATTTGAACATCATAATTAAACGAAAAAACATATGTTTAATTCTGATAAAGATGTTATTTGTTATATGTCAGTTTTAAGGTCATTTTAGATATAGGTTTGACTTTTGTATATATATATATATATATATATATATATATATATATATATATATATATATATATATATATATATATATATATATATATATATATATATATTGAGATGTTCAGAAAGAGGTAATAGAAGTATCGGACAGCTTACATGACATTTGGGTAATAAAAAGGGGTAATTTCTAGCTCAATACAAGTGCGAGACACTATTTTACATAAATCTGGTTCACGATGTGTTTAAAATAAATTTATTTGATATGAATTGATCTGAATATCATTTGCTTAGTTTGGTTTCATCATAAAAAGCAATTTGCTGCTAACAAAATTGTCAAGAATGTTAAATTTCACCATTTTCGTAAAGTCATTTTAGTATTGCAATTATTACAATAAAATTCAATTTTTCAAAGGTATTTTGGCAAGTAGACATTTTACAGGTGTTTAAACATGGACTATATAGTTAGGATTAGGTTAGGGATAAGGTATGTTTAGTTTTTAAAAGCAGGAAATACAAAAATTTAGTAAAAGGGTTATAATATGGACAGTATAGACAATTTTCGCACATATTTTTGGTAGCGAATTAGTGACAAAAATATTAATACAAGTTTCACAATAAGAAAAACATTTAGAACATTATGGCATACAGACATTTATAGTGCCGTACAATTTATAGTGAAAAATTTAAAAAAGAGTGTTAGACGATGAGACTTTTTCAATGCAAGACTATATAACATTATGCATTGCAAATAAGTAGTGAGAACAATAAAGACAAGTACTACAAACCTTAAACATAACATTTTAAGTGTTAAAAACATTTTTAATATGAATTAATTTCATTTTTAGATTTAAGTTTGGTTACATTGTAAATTTTAGTTTTTTTTCATAATTTTATACTTTTTCCACTTTATTAAACGTAGATTTTGCTCTTAAAGCAAATAATAGATGTTCTTTCTCAATATGAATATGTTTTTATAAGGATACAGCGCTTCTCTCCGCTAAATTATGTTAAATCTGAGGTGAATTTAAGCTAATAGTACAAAAGCTTAAAATTTTCTTTAAATTAAATGTTTCGAACATAAAAGATATGTATTCTTATGTAAAATGTCCTCAGAATTCCATTTTTGCAAGTAATTTTAGTGTAGCTTGTAAGTATAAAAAGTTAAAAGCTTATTTTAATTAGAGTATGTTACTTCGTTTATTAGTGTTAGGAATTATAGCTTGTTAGGTGTCCTTTTATTCAAAATTTCACGTACTTTTCATTTCCGTTTTTAATTTTCAATTCCGATTATGCATAAGAAAGTTACGGCCAAAATTTCATTTATGTACAATTTGTAATTTTAATCATCCAATCAGATCCATTGTTATTTTTGCATTATGGCTGAAAAAAAAATGAAATTTGTGTAACAACCAGAAACATATAAAAGCAAGCGCTCAGGAAATGATTCTCTCTCTTGAAATTGTTTAAAAAGTGTAAAAGGTGAAAACAGTGTTGTTAAATTTGCGAATACATAACCTAATTTATTATCGTTAAAAAGTTTTACGTTACGAATAATTTTCGAGAGCACTTGTTTTTGTATCGTCGGATAGAAATAAATAGTTCGGTCTCCGATACCTTTCGTTTAATAAAAATAATTCTGTTCGATTAATTGATGTTACGATTTTGTGAAGATTTGTTTACGTGTTTTCAAATTTAGAATAATCCTTGTTTACCAAATTAAATTCCATTTTTATTTGGTCAAAGTTTGTTTTATTTCTCCGGACAATTCCTTTTAAATAAAAATTTATTATCGGTAGCTAAAATAAAAGTGTTGTTAACAATAATCTTGAATACTTAAACATATATTTTAAACGATATCACTCATTGAGCTATAAAATCTTTTAAAATAAAAAGTTACCGTTAATAAATAAGTGTTTGGAGTTTGCCGTTTTTGGGGAAAACATCTACAAGCCTGGAAGTTGGTGTCTTCGACAACTGAGAACCGAGATAGCAGTTGGGTATTGGTAACAACAGTAGCCGAGTGAACATTGCCTGCATCCAGCTGAAGTATTTGAAGACATCATTCAATCAACAGGAAGGATTGTATATGTGAGTCAAATTTTATAACCCTACCTATTGTGAATATTCATTGTTATTTTCCTGCAATTTGTATTTGGTACATGTTTTTAGTTAAGAATTTTAAATATTTACTTGTGTAAACACCTGTAAAGATATTAATTTCTTTTCTTTTTCAAAATTTTCATTTTGGTTCTTAACATTAAACTTCTAAATTTAATCATCTGACATTTTTGACAGTTACTTAAATTCATTAACGCATGCGTTGGATAGCAAATTATATTCAGAACATTTTGTATACTTTAAATTCAATTACATATAGGATACTTCTTATACTACAAAATTATTATCTTCAACTAAATTCCTTGAACTCTATCCCCATATGAGATTTTGAGCTAGTCCGGTGCAATATAATAAATATAACATTAAGAGTAAAATAATTACTTCAATCATTATTATTACATACAACATTTAAATTTACCTCAAACCAAAATTCTAAATAACTTAAATTTTTCCTCATATTTGTGTAAGTCGCCATATTTTTTTAATGCCCTTTTTAATTTAAAATCATCTTAATATTAATACATTCTATCCCCTTATACGATTTTTCGCCAAATACTTCCCTTATCTTAATAAATCATCAAATTTAATAAATTAATCAAATTTATCATCACAATTTATATATATATATATATATATATATATATATATATATATATATATATATATATATATATATATATATTTGTAAACAACGCATTGATGCATTTTCGTTCAGATTTGGAAAATAAATGAGGATAACGTTTGATTTACTTTTATTGCTAAAGATTATTAATATTAAAAGCTTATACAAATATTGAATATGTAAATGCAGAAAGAGGTGAACTCAATAAGAATCCAGATAAATAAATAAATCGAAATGAGCATAACTTTGGTTAATGATAACAGTGATCATTTCTTTATTTTAACTTTGAGCTAGCCGTCGCAACCAATTAAGAAAGGAATTCACAAACGTAAATCTTAAAATTCATTTACTCAAACTGAAATTAAATAGCGAGCGAAGTAAAATTTAACTAGTAAATTGAACCCATTCAGTTTTAATAAAACGCAATAAAAAATAATCATTTTAACTTTCACAATAACAGTATCAAATTTTATTCAATATTGTTGAAATTATAAAAAAGTTTAAAGAACTCAAATCGTATTCTTTGGAGCGGGTTAAACCAACAAAAGTAATATCTTAGAGTATTACGCCCGCTGCGACAAATTCCGGATCTATTGGTTTGTTACAAAAACTTCCAACTTGTTCAACTCGATAATACAGTGGCCGGCGTGTAAGAAGGCGAGCCCACCTATGCGCGAAAGACGACTTTATGATGTTGTTCAAATTCCCGCGTTCGTTTACCTCAGAGGCGTCACATGGTGCATAATGTATATTTTAATGGTATATTAAAAGCAATTCAAAGAACCATATTTTATGTAAATACGCAATTTATTATAATTAAAAGCTATACTGGAAGTAATACTATAATTAAATTAATAAAATCAATATGTTATTACATTACACATAATTGATTCCTATTACTAAAATAATATTGTCTAAAGTGTTTCATTTTCACTGTCACTCAAATCACTAAACTGATAATCACTGTCACTATCTTCACCCATATTTATAACTAACTTCTCAGTTTCTATATCCAAAATTTGTTCACTTTCAAGATATTTGTCTTCTATATTAATTACTTTATTACATCAGCTTTTCCAATCTTCTGTAATACATTCAAAATTACCTATTAGACAAATGGGAGAGATGCCTACATACTTTCAGGGATAGATGCCTATTATGCAAACATGAAAAACCAAATGTTATAAAAAAACGCGTCACCAATGGAAATATTGGAATTATTCATCTTCATACGCATTCTTCCAATATACATATAATTAAACATACAAATGTGATACGCCACTGCTTAGTATTTTTATTATAATCGGCAACCGCCGCAGTTCTTCGCGATGCGCCGGCTCCTCGTCTTCTTACACGCCGGCCACTGTATCATATCTTTATCGAATACGATGCAGCTATGGAAATTTGATTTGAAATTGTATGCACCAGCACCAAATCTACCCTTCTACTTCGTCACCAAACGGAAGACTTATATTTACATAGGTACACTTTCCATTAGTTTACTGAAATCGCTATTAATCATTAATTTGTAGAAATGTTTATTAAATTCATTTTTAGCTTGCTTGCGTAATTGTAGTACTGATTTCGATATATGCTCGTAACCATGCCGTCCGTTTAGAGCTTAAGACTACTTAACATAGAAACTACTTAATTTTGTCAGTTTCAAACCAAGTGTCAAATACATATTTATGTTCCTGTAATAAACAATGTAATTACGTTTCGGGTGCAATCTGAGTCATAATTTTTTAAAATATGGAAGCTGGTGGAGCCACATGCTCTGATACTAAGGGTAAGTCGCTATAGAGCTCGTAAAATTTCAACGGATAATCCAAATCACAGTCTACAATGTAACCGATGGCGATGTCTGAATCAAGACCTTATCGATATTAGTTAGCAGTTGTTAAGTTATAATTTAACGTGTGTAATTTTTAGCATGGCGTCAAATGCTAAACCGGAGCTGCAACAGTGCAGGAAGCCACACTGATATACTTTTATACAAGTTATACGACAATTTTAAAAAATACCAACCAACAATAAGATGCCCGTTTTTAGATATGATCTGAATATTGCCCTAATGTTTGTAGCACAAATGTATTCCAGACTTGTATGTAAAAAGTTTCCCTCGCTTACACCAGCGTTAGCAAGGAGACTATAAAATGCTTCTTTTGGTGGCTTCGTTTAGTCTGCCCCATGGATAAATGTGTTCGTATAAGAAGCAACAAAAAAAATGTATCGCGGACCTTGTAATTAGATTTTTATCGTTATCAATACTACTTGTCATAAACCTGAAGAAATCCATAAACCTAAATTTTATGTTGGTATTATCTATAGACGTCGTTTAAAGGTAACATAGATACTTCTCCCGGGAAACCCATAGTCAGCTCTCGTCATAACCAATAAAGTTCTGGAATACGACTGGGACCGTATGCGTGAGGAGGATGAGGATGTCGTTTGACTAGTTTGTAATCTTGTGTAGTTCTCCGATAAACCACTGTATATAATCCACTTCTCGGTGCAAAAAATTGAAATTGTGATAATGACTCATCATAAAATCATTTCAGGTATGCAATGCTGAAGCGTACATGTTAATCGCGTATACGCGTGTTGTATGCAATACACATTTATTGAGAGATTATTTAATTCTTCAAGTTTTATTTATATCAGTTACTTTAATGGAGAATTCAATTGAATAACGATTTAAAACAATACTGAAATGAGGATAGCTAGAAGTTCTCTCTGAATGTTTTCAAATAGGATATAGAGCTGAAACAATAATCATTATTTTTAACTTCCAACTTAACTATACAGGTATAGAAGGTTATGCAATCAACATTTTTTCACTATCGCTAAACCAACTTATTAGCTCATTTTAAGACATTTGACAAAGTGTATGCGTGGGCGCGGGTGCAAAAATGCGTGCGTGCATGCAAGCATGAGTGCGTGTGCAAACGTCACCGTGGATGTGTGCGCGCGCGTGTGTGTGTTAGTATCCACGATCACTTCAGGATGATAAAACGAACGTACGTACTGAAAATTCTGTATTTAAGCTTGATTTCATTTCTCTTGTAGCTTATTAGATTTTGCGTGGGATCCAGCGTAGGAGAGGGAGGGTTTATTAGGGTCAGTTTTTGGTTTTTACCAAATATTTTTGGTACAGCTGTATATTTCAAATATATAAAAATACTGGTATACAGATATTAAAATCGTAAATGGATTATATTCTATACAATTTTTTGATACGACGCGACAAAAAAATCCCAAGGTGGAATTTAAGTGTTTGCTCAAACTTGTTCAATAACTAAATAATGATCAACTGTGTAAATATATTTTTTAAAGAAAATTTAAGTTTACATAACTTTTTTTTATGAAATTTCTTAATAGACGGCAAAATAAGTCTAAAAATTAACTAAATAAAATTGTAAATGCTTAAACTGTATTATTGATGTTTTATAGAAGCGAACGGCGTTAGAACATTTTTAAGTTTGCATCTATGTGTCTATTAAACGTCTTTCTGACTTTTGTTTACACAATGTTGCTTATTTTTGTTATGAACGCAATGAAAGTATAATAATATTAAAATCAGATAAAGGTAATGCAACTGTTATATTAAATATGAACGATTATAACAAACCTTCAGTTTGGTATAGATATGCAGATGACACATTTGTTATTTGGAAACATGGAGAAGAAGCACTGCATGAGTTTTTGGTTTTTATAAATGGTATACATCCTAGTATTCAATTTACCATGGAAAAAGAAACTAATGGAAGTTTTAACATTTCTTGACATATTAATATCTAAAAATAATAATTCACTATCTTTTAAGGTTTACAGAAAGCCGACACACACTGATAGATACCTTCATAAATTATCCAACTACCATCCACGTCATAAAATTAGTGTAATTAAATCTTTAGTAGATCGAGCAAAACGAATTTGTGACCCTGAATTTTTGAAGGATGAATATAAATATTTAAGAAAATCCTTACAAGATAATGGATATTCACTTACAGATATTAATAATGTTATTACACCTTCTAGGCGTAACCTTAAAGAAAAACCAGTTCTTAATGTTGGTACTGCTTTTCTTCCTTTTATAGCTAATGTTACAAATAGAATTGAAAAAATCCTAATCAAATATGGCATTAGGACTATTTTTAAACCTACAAGAAAAATTAAAGAGCATTTAAGATCACCTAAATATGCGCCAAACCCTTTACCATCTTCTGGAATGTATAAGTTATCTTGTTCATGTGGAAAAGTATACATCGGAACCACAAAACGTAGCTTTGATACAAGACGCAAAGAACATGAGATTTTGTAGATTAGGTCAACCAGAGAGGTCTGCTGTGGCTGACCATGCCCTGAATAATCTAAATCATGACATTCAATTTGACAATATGGAAATATTGTGAAGACAAACTCATTATTATGTTCGTTTGCAACGTGAAGCTATTGAAATATATAAACACCCTAATAATTTTAATAGACAAGAAGAAAATCTCCGTTTAAATAGGTTTTGGCATCTTATAATTAAAAAACAAAGCATAATGATACGTCTTAATTTTGATTTTAATTTTAGCTTTTGGTATGTCTAGGTTTTTTGCTGTGTTTTTCCTAGACCTTGAAGTAAATGCTTTACCAATTATATGTTAAATTACCACAGCACTGTAATTTAACATAAGTAGTTGAAATTAAATTAAAATTAAAAAATTACAAAAAACGTTCTACATTGTGCTTTTCATTGTTAATAACACTTCCAATTATTGATAAAGATATCCCTTTGTTAGATTTAACTGGGTTATTTTATTTGATGTGATGTTTGGATTTGTGAATGCTTCTATCATTTTCAAATTGAAGTTTTTCACAACTTTACACTTACATCATAACTCGATTAAATTTTGTTAAATGTGTTTTTGGCTGACAAATTTCATTGTTAGCTTTCGTCGTAGAGAGTGTTCTGCTTTGTCATCTTTAAGACAGTTTAACAATATTTAATTTTTAATGACCTCTAGTTATTCTTTACTAAAATTTGAAATTTAATTTTGATAAGTTGGCTTTATACGTTTCTCAAACTGTTGTATTAATAGCAGGCTGATGTTTATGTTTTAATTTTTTAACTTTGAAAAAATTGTTTACAGCATCTTTAACAATTTTTACAAATATTACTACCGACGAAGATAACTGTAAGTGTTATCGAAACGTTTAGATTGTATAATTTAAATACACCATTAAAAAACCCAAAAAAAGATAAGTATTTTATTATTAATTCGTCTGGATGTCTGTGCGTTGTACGATGTTACAGGGTTTAGAAAGACGGAAGTTGTGTCATCTCATGGGAAATTCTTTGCTGATTCCAAATCTCTGGTAGATTTTTTTATCTGATCACCTCTTCGTGGTAGGGAGGCGGTTAAAATCAAAATTTCGATATTAAGATACAAGCAGTCATTTTTATAATATTTATTTTAGCTAATTTAAGATATAATAATAATTAAAATAGAGAATCACCATGTTAGTTTTGAAGTTGGTTGGAATTACAATTTTATAAGAATTCGCACTTTTTGAACTTATTTCATATGCTGCTAAATCTAACCCTTTCGGCTATAGACAGGGCGCCCGAATTTGGAAAACTTGAAAATTTTAGAAAAAATAACCATAATTTGTTCAATTCTAAACATTTTTCAAGTTTTCAGGAAAACCATAGCTTCAAATTAAAACTCGTTTTCGTATGCTTGAAGAGCACTAAAATTAATAACTTTGCCCTAGTTTAACTGACCTCGTATTTCTTAAATTCGGACACCCTGTGTACTGCGTGGATATCATCAGGGTGTCCCAAGTGTTCCAAATTGTGTAAGAGAGCATTTTTTGTGGAACATGTATTTACAATACGTTATCTACGTAGTGTATTTAATTAAAAACTAACCCTGCTCTGTACATATTACTACCACCTACTTAATACATTACATACTAAATTGTAATAAGACAACCAAATACGTGATTACAGCTCCCAAAATCTTAAAATTGTATATAAAAGAATTTATTTTGCAATAATATTACAGCATACTTACTGAGTAAATTAATGTGCCATCGAGAGGTAATACTCCTTTAGCAGAGAAGGCGATTTTCTGATGGTAAAGTTGTAGCATTAACCTCGTTAACTGAAAATAAAGTTTGTACATGTTAATTTATCGGATAATCAAACTACAATCTTTAAGAATGACAAGACACCACAATCCAAAATATCGCGTTTTTAATGTATGTTGTAATATAGTGAATGTAAATACTTCAAATATAATTAAAATGATTATTAATTGTACTTCGATATCGTAGTTGGTTAGCGCGGTACTCTAGCAAAGTACAGGTCGTAGGTTCAAATCCTACTCGAGGTAAACTTTTTATTTATGTATGTAATAAAATTAACAATAATTTTTAATTACATATTTACTTTTGAACTTATTCGTTCATAACAAAAAATAATTTCAAATAGAAGACTACAGTTTTCATAAACGGTGAATCTAGATAAACCCACGAGAATGTAGAAACCTTGACATTTATATTTTTAAACGTTTTTTAAAGTAGTTTTATTTACATTGCGGCTTGGGACAAAACTTTGTATACTTCACATAATGCTTTATCATATTCTTTTGGGTCCAAACTCATACCATAAAACTTTACTTTACCCACATATTTACTATGTTGGCACTAGTTAAATGAAGTACCCTCTAATCCAGCAGGCACTGTGGTTATATAAAGCAAGTGCAATATAACAGTAGATAAGGTCAGAAGTATACGTGACAGACGGTACAATGTTATACCTACCTTTGCGGTGGTGACAGTTTATGAGTCTTTAATCTATTAAATTTGCCAGTTTGACAAATGCTTAACCCCTATTTGAAAATCGTGAGATGTCCGATTTACATACAAAAAATGTGTCTACATCAAAATTTGACTTTTTGAATTGTTTACAGTAACAAGCTGTACCAGATTTTTGAGCGCGATGGTACATGGAATTCTATTTGCTTTAAAATACACCTCCCTCTCTTTGCGGTGGTGCCAATTCTGTCTTATAAAGTGTTGCCAGAGTACTGTCAACTTGACAAATTTTTTTCTGTATTTATTTACTGATTAATTGTAATACGCATGAAAATAGATTTAAAAACTTGTAATATATAATACGTAATAAATAAGTCGATACTTTTATTAAAACTTATTTTTGTTGTTACTAATTGAAATATGGGCTAAATTAAATACATGCTCCACTAATAATCACCAAGTCCTTATTGAAAATAGACAGATGCCTGGGGACAAATAAACAAGCTGACTCATTTCCAATTTTGATAATACACATGTGATTTGAAATTAACACCGATTTCATCTCGTAAAGGCAACTATAGGATCCCGTGTTTTATTTTACCCAATGCTCATCATTTATATTACACAACCATAATAATAATAATTAGATAACACTGTGTATTGGCTGTGGTGATGAATCATAACATGAATAATTTGTACAAGTAATTAAATAAAGTAAATAAAATAAGGGGTAAGCGTTAAAATAAAAAACAATCACTTAACAGGGTTGTTGTCGATAATCGTATTGAAAGAAGGCCTTTACTGGGTGAACAGATGGTTTTTGTTACTTACACTCACGGCACATTCACTTTCTGCGTTTTGTTTATAAATGAACAATATAAAGTACTTAACGGTTTCCAGAAATCATTGGTATAAAGTAATTATTTGATGGATTTCTCAGTTGTGTAACCAACCATGACATCCTTTCACTGTTCAAATACCTCTAGGGGATTTTCTGAAAAACACAGTAATTACCTAATTACATGAAAGGCGTGCGGACCTTAAAATTACATAAAAGACAGACATACAAGTTGATTTTCATTTACAATTTTGATAATACATTTCATACCAATTTGCTTTAACTTACAGCTTGCAAACATTAATAAACACACGTTTTTGGTTGGGTCAATGCTCGCGCGCGAGTATTGACCTAAGCAAAACGCTTATAACGCGGTCGAAAAACTGAATACACACTTATCTTCTAACCCAAATACAACTTGTTAGAACGACAAAGATATATAAGCTCACGAGCAGTGCGCTAATCCGTTTTTTTAAACTTATCCATTTTACCAACTATACGTCAACAATAACGTTTTCTGCATTGAGAAGTGGGATAGTGTGTAAAAGGCATTTTAACTTAAAATGAGCACGCCATCTGTAATAATAAATCCTCACAAGCAAAAAGTTATCTCTCAGTAGTTGAGAGCGCATCTCGAGTGACATATTTCCATGGTATATAAACCATTACGTGGGATTTCTAGCAAAAGGGAAACAAAAGTGCATGGGTGAAATTGGAGGATCAATAGGAGATATTAGAAAATTCCTATGCGCTCCCCCGACCTTCTGAGATTTTACGCCTGTGCTCAAAACAATCAAAAGTATTTGAGAACTGGGTTATTAATGAACTTATGCGAGTACCTACTGCTATCTCAACCGACACTACAAAGTTCATTTTAAGGAAGTTGATGTCAAAAATTCGTATAAACAGACATTCTGAAGAAAACTCATGAATTGTCACTACTTATTAAAACTGCCCGAACGAAGCATTAAAACACAAAAAATTCGATTTTATGCAATTTTAGTTTATTAAATTACTTAATAATAAATTTAGTAGATAATTTAAAATAATGTTTGTACAAAAAATGGCGAAGGCGTTTTTCTGCACACTCCCCGATATAAATAATAAATTTCTCTTAAACCATTAGTTTTATTGACTTTAAAAAAGAGCACAAATTTGTTAGTAAATTGATTGGAGATTTTATTTTTGGTACTTAGAGATTGGACAGGGTGTAAAAAACACGAGTTATTAACCAGTGTGCGGTGGACTGTAGCTGCTTCTGGCTTTCTGAGGATGTATGTAATCAATTACTAAAATATTATCTGTTTCAGCGTATAAGATAGAAATTATAATTAAACAAATGTTTTTATTTCGCAACTTTAGAGACCTATAACTCAAAAACAAGGGCTCGTGTGACAAAAATTTATTTGAAGTTATAACGTTGTATTGGCCTCATTTAATTGCTCTCGAATTTTTTACATTAACTTCCTGTACACCATATATATATATATATATATATATATATATATATATATATATATATATATATATATATAATAATAATATATATATATATATATATATATATATATATATATATATATATATATAATTATACAGTGTTTAATGATAGACCGTAATTCCAAATTCGCATTCCTGAACTAAGTTCAAGTAGAAAAGTTCATATAAACATATGTCCTAAGCAGTCTGGTTTTCAAGATACAGGGTGTCAAAGTTTAAAAAAAAATCGGTTGTTATTATGAACATCTCAAACATCCGTTTGCCAATTTTGTTGAAATTTGGCAGTGTTGTTTATTGTGATAACGCACACTAACTATAAAGACAAAAAATGTGCGCCACTGACTTTTAAAATATTTTATATTTTTATCGGATTAAGCGGCTAAAAATAGAACTTTTTGGACTCTTTATATTTGTTTGTATCTCACTTCGTTTTCGAGAAAAAATAATGCAAATTCATTGCATGTTGCAAAATTGTTAAAATAGAATCAAGTGAACTTTGCTCGTTGCTAGGAAATGTTTTGTTGTTATAAACATAATGTTTTTGACATTCCGTGACTATCAAGAAAGGTATCCTGATCGTGTCCTTCCAAGCAGAAAAATATTCATCAACATATGTTGCCGTCTGACTAAATCTGCCAGTTCCCAAGGTAATACCTCCGGGGGAAGACCTCGTACAATTGGAACTCCGACAGTTGAGGAGACTGTCCTGCATGCAGTCGAAGAGAATGCAGCAACTTGTACTCGAAAAATTGCTACGGAAATAAATATTTGCTATAAAATGGTATGGCAAATTTTAAGAGATTCTTTGTTGTACTCTTACCACGTACAGGTACTTCTTACAAGAGATTTTGAACCACGTACGCTGTTGTGGAGATGGTATCTTCAAAGACTTGCAGAAAATCCTTCTTTATATTTAATTTAATGCAATAATGTATTTCCACAATAATCATAACTGGGCCCAAGAAAATCCTCATGTTATTACAGAGAAACATTTTCAGGAACAAATTGTCTCTCAACGTTTGGACTGGTATCATAGGAGACTATTTGGTTGGACCATTTTTTTTTACCAGGACACCTTAACGGACAACCATACAGTAATTTTCCACAAAATGATTTACGTTTACTTGTTGAAAATGTTTCTCTTCAGTTACTGCAACAACATTGGTTCATGCATGATGGTGCTCCAGCCCATTTTAGCATATTGACTCGTGATTATTTGAATAGAGCTTACCAAAATCGTTTGATACATCGTGGAAGACCACAATTCTGGCTATTTAGATCGTCTGACTTGAATAGCCTAGATATTTATTTGTGGGCGCACCTAAAATCATTAGTTTATACTACACCAATCGAGACAGTTGAACAACTAAGGAATAGAATTGTTGACAGATCTGAAACCAAACGTAACACTCATGGAATTTTTGATACAATTTGCCACTCGATGATAAGAAGAGCAGAAGCCTGCATAGAAGCGGGGGGTGGTCATGTCCAACATTTCTTGTGAATTTTCTGTTAAATTGTTATTACTTTTCATTTGTTAGGTTTAAACAATGGTTTATAAATAAATATTGTGCAAAAAGCAAACTTAATTTGATTCTATTTTAACAATTTTTCGCCATGCAACGAAGAGGTTTTATTTTTTTTCTCGAAAACGAAACATTACCTATACGAGAAAATGTCTTGAGACGAAACAGTTTTATTTTTAGCTGCTTAATCCGCCAAAAAAATATAAAATTTTTTAAAAGTCAGTGGCGCACATTTAAAAGCCAGTGGCGTACATTTTTTTGGCAATATTATTTGTGAGTCTGTCCCCCCGGGGCGCCACTGGAACTTATAATTATCATCTAGTTAGTGCTAACTCAGTGTTTTATCACAATAAACAACACTAACAAATTTCAACAAAATCGGCAAAAGGATCTTTGAGATATTAATAAAAAACCGATTTTTTTTTAGAACATGTTTATATGAACTTTTCTATTTGAATTTGGTTCAGGAATGCTCCTTGAATTACATTATATATATATATATATATATATATATATATATATATATATATATATATATATATTATTGTATAAATCTGTATAAATCACTTACCACATCATTATATTCTTTGTGTCCTGTGTCTATTCCATTAGCAATACTGGTTACAGTATCAACAAGAGCAGTTACATCATTTTTTGTTAACATAGTTGGAACGACAATATTTAGCAAGATCCAAAAATACATAATATCAATAATAACCATAGTCGGTTTAATTGATGATTGATTTTTAATTGCCTGACAAATGTGAAAAGACTGAATAACAGTTTCAAGGAAAATTTCAGGTATTATTAAGACGAATTGCCACGCAAAGGCTTCATTAATTGAGTAATTGATTTTGCACAGCGCAGAATATATTTGTGCTCCTGACCTCAAAATGTTCATTGAAGAATTTCTGCATATTATAAATGGGCGGGCCTTTTTGGTTGTATTAAATAATTCATTTAGAGCGCTGATATTCAATTTAAGCAGAAGTAAGTACAAAATCCATAATGATGAGATGATATGCACAATGAGGTGAAAAATATTAAATAAAATGGAGTATTCACCATCCCAAGAAAAAAATGACACTATTAATATTATAAACTTTAAAATAAATAAAATAATCACAGCATACGAAAATAGCAGAGCGCGTTTATAGTTGACAACAATTTGTAATTGTTGAAATTTTTTATGTATTGCCTCTATATCGTTTAAGACTTTAACCAGGATATTTCCATTGTAATTTGTAAATATCACACAAACGATTGATGTTAAAAAGTGATGAGTTAAGTTCACAAAATGAATCATTGCTGCAACACCTTTTTGTAGTCGTGTACGTTGTGATGTAAAAAACTGTTCATATATTACGAGAGATATTACAGTAATAGTTAATATTGCTAGTCGTATATAATATAGGGTATTTTTACGAAAATAAAATGTATTATTTTTATTTCTGTTAGACAGAGATGTAAAAGGTAATAAACAAAATAGCTCGGCAACTAATAATAGAGGTTCAACTATGCGGTATGGCGCAATCATGTTTTAATTTATTTTTTATGAAGGAGTATTTGAAAATGTTTATGAATGAGTTCATAACATTAATAACCATAGATAAAGTCATAAAATGATGCAGGCTTTTATCTTGACATAATCATCAAACCTTTTTCGATAGGATTGTGTTAGTTTCTCTATTGAAATAAATTTAATAACAAATTGATTTATGTATAAGAGTACGCACATTGTTTCTTAATACAGATAAAAGATAATTCCAGGCTTTGTACTGTCACTTCTAAATTAAAACGTTTGTTAAAATTTGAATGCAATAGAAATAACGATGATTATTCAATAAAGAACAAATTATTTACTTCCTTTTATTTATTAGAGTATGTAATTATACCGATACAGTAATAGGTGCTGCTTATTACGCTCAGATGTACAGTTGGAAGTATCGAAGCGCACAACATATTGATGGGGATCCATTCCCGTGTCCCATAAATTAGTATTTACATTTTAAATATGATTTTTACGCTAAATAAATAAGTTGTAGCCAGCCACGGCATACCATGTACCAGGCGGGAATATAGCCCCCACTTTCAGCTACGACGATGACGTCAGTAGGCCGATTGCCGCACGGAAAGTATTGAAAAACGGACAGATTATCTTGTCATTAATCAAATTTTAACGATTAAAAATCAAAACTCTGGTCTCCAATGATCGAAAATTACTTTTTTTAATAATTTCAATCCAAATAAAAAAATCTTAGTAATAATGTTTCATTTAGAATTGAACGATGCGTGTTATTCTTTATCTCTAATGTAAAAGTGATTAGGATACTAAATGTTTAAGTATAACTTCTATCATTTACTTGTTTAACTGTAATTGACACTAATGTAGCACGAATAATAAAAAAGTCGGGGATTCATTTCAATGTTTTTAACTTTCTTTTTGACGCCAAACTTGTTTTGCGGTCTGCAATTACTTTATTTCTTAATTTTTTATAGTTAGTCAAAACAATATTACGTGCATTGCAAACAAATTGCATCAGCATGTTTCATGGATATTGTATCCATTCATTAGTTGATAGAAACTGTAGTAAGTAACTGGTAATCCTATTCCTATTATTAATCAACCACATTTCTCAAAATTAGTAAAATATCCATGTATTTGTTTTAATAAACATATATGTAACTCCAATTTTGGTAAATACAACCATTAATTAGACTTTTATTGCAATGCTTTAAATTAAATAAAGTAGTACTATGACAGGTGTTTCGAGAATGCGGTACTGGCATTTGGGAATTATATTCCGACAGATATTATTAGAAGTTGTTGGTGCAGCCTAAAACTCCACGATTTCCATACGCTACTGCATGCATTTCATTACAATTCCAGGCATACTGACGTCACGTTTCCCACTCCCGCCTGGTATAGAGTACGCCGTGAATCGCCTAAACAGTAATACGGCAAAAATATTCGTACATTATGTATTCATTTTTTTGGCATTATGGTCTTCAAAAGAACATTAAACACAATAGCATTTGCTACAGGCAGAACATTGCCATTTGGAACGCTTTATTTAGCACAACTGCTCGCCCGTATTTTTCTTTGAGATTTCGGTAGCACACAACGCAAATGCGAGTTGGTTTCCACCAACACATATTCATCACTTTGTCCATTGTTCCCTTCTTCGAAAGTTTGGTTTAGGTTAGTCTCCACCAATTCAAGCAGAGATAAAGAGAATTGTTCTCGGAAAACTGTGATTGAAATTCTATTCTGAGTAACCTCCTTGTAAACTATGTGAGTGTTTACTACGGCAGAACCTAATAAAAACTCCATGGCTAGTTTTCTGTACCATTATGTACTTCTTCGTAAACAATGCGAATAAGCCTTAACCTAATCGGAGATATCAATAAAAGATTTTGCATTATTATAATCAAGGATAACTTCAGGTTTTCAATTTCATCACCTCTTTTCTGTGTTTTTTTCTGTGCATCCGTGTGAACAGTACTCAACATAAGGACGTCCTTTTTGTCGTGCCATTTTAATACTACTATTCCGGTATCACTTTCTTGCGGCACTACATCTTTATGCCTCAATTTTTTTTCCACTACGTCCTTTGGATTGTACTTGCGATTGGTACGCAGAGTACCAACCAAATGAGTTTTTTTTTTTGCTAACAATTTAGTAGCCAAAGAAACACTTGTGTAGAAATTATCGGTGTATAATATCCGATCAGCGTCCAAAAATCCTGCCATTAAGTATAGCACTACATTTTCGGATGCCCGTCCTCCATGCACGCAGTCGTTACCACAATATATTTTCAAATTATAACTATATCCACCTTCACAACACAACTTATATACTTTTATGCCTAATTTGTTTTTTTATGTTTCATATATATTGTTTGAAACGGAAGCGTCCACGGAATGGGACCATCATCTCATCTATACACAACTTTGAACCAGGTGTCAAAATATTTTGGAATCTTTCTAGTAATTTGGTTACAATGGACTCAGTTTTCGGAGTTTGTCATTGTTAAGCGAAGGATCTTCACTATCGCCGAAGTGCACCATAGCCAAGAGCAGTTCGGATCTGTTTCGGGGTAAAATTTTAGAAATCTCATTGGAATACACAGGATTCTTCCTCCAATATGATCGCAGTGATGGCTGTCTTGACCAAACCCATCCACAGAAGAACACTAAAAAATGTTTCGATTTCTAAATTATTAGTAAGAATCCATTTCCTAGCACGGGATTTTGATTTATTTGATTTGATCAAGCATTATTTGGCGTAGCGATTAGTTTCCTCTACAATACGGGTCAATTGGGGTTTAATATAGAAATCTTATTATATATATATATATATATATATATATATATATATATATATATATATATATATATATATATATATATATTTGAACGTCAATGCCAATGTTCTGAACCACAAAAGGAAACTGTTTTAGTGAGGTACCGTCCGTCGACTGAACGCCAATTCAATTGGAAACTGTCAGTATTATTATCTTGATCTTCGATCTCTTCGTATTCACTAGCAACACTCCCCTCGGTATATTAAGCAATAGCATCTTCTATGACTTGATCTATATCCCCATCCACTTGATTATTAGGTGCTCGACTCGTTGAAGCGCCACATCCCCAGCTCACTATTAGCACTGTCTTCATCCGATAATATTTCATTCCACAATTGTGCAAGTCTTTTTTGGCCCGCTTCGTATTCCGACGTCACTAAATTTCATGTTGACGAGTTTACGAACAGTAATTTGGATAACCGTACGTACAATACAAACAAGGCTCTACTAATGAGTAAACACGTAACACGACTTGAAATAGGAAAAGATGCGACTACAAGCGTGTCTTGACTTGCAAAAAACGTGACGCGACTTGTGTGCCACGCGACCCGACTGGTCAGCGGGCCGCGTGAGATATAAGAACTATCTCAAAAGAAAATAAAAAAAAGGGAAAATAATAGGCTTTGAGGAAAAAGTCAAGTGATTATATTAAACTGAAGCTAAAAACAAGCGAATTTGACAGTAATAACGGTTTGGTCCAGTGGATCGGATTTTTAGATTCTACTGTGGCGCTTAACGTGTTAAAGTTCTACGCGGATGCGGTCGCACATTACATTGTGACTTTTGGCTGCGATGCAGAAGATGAATTGTTTGAGCTTTAAACTGAAAAAAGATTTAAAATTGATTGATTGATTCTAACACTAGGCGATTTGAGCAAATACCAGTCTACAACATAACACATTTGGTATGCTCATAATATATATATATATATATATATATATATATATATATATATATATATCTATGTGTGTGTGTGTGTGTGAGTGTGTGTGTGTGTCTCCGTGTGTGTGTGTGCCCGTCTGTCCATGTGTCCGTGGGTCCGTACGTCCGTGTGCCCGTGTGTCCGCGTGCCCGTGTGTCCGCGTGTCCGTGTGTACGTGTGCCCGCGTGAGTGTGTGTGTGGTGTGTGTGTGTGTGCGTGTGCGTGTGCGTGTGTGTGTGTGTGTGTGTGTGTGTGTGTGTGTGTGTGGTCGTGGGTGTATCTCTGGAGTTTTTAGAGATATAAAATTTGGAAGGTATATATTTTAAAATTTCGTCCCTATATTGGGGGTTCTCATTTAACTGTTATCACTGATTCGCTGATTTGGCTTAATAAATTACAAAATCTTACTGGACGTCTTCGTCGGTGGGCGATTCGTCTACAACAACATAATTTCGCTATCATTCATCGGAAAGGAAAAGAACACATTGTTCCTGATACTCTTTATGGATCCTTTCCCAGAATAGATTGTATTGCTCCTACTTCTTCGACTTCTCTAGTTACTTTAGCTGTCCATGGTAAATGGTATCTAAAAACGACTTCTCGTCTCTTTAAATTTCCTAGAGATATCGTTTTTGGTTCGTAAAGGACGGTTTACATCATAAACGCTCCAAATATTCTTCTTTTGACTCTTCTTTAACTGATTGGAAAATAGTCGTTCCTAAGGAACAGCACAAACGAATTCTATCCGAAAATCATGATCTTTCAACATCTGGTCACTTTGGGGTTACTAAAACTATCGCTGGGACTTCTGTGCATTATTACTGGGCTGCACTTCGTGCAGATGCCGTTCGCTATATTCGTCAGTGTGCTGTCTCTTCTGCACATAAAGTGGAACAGTCCGCCCCACCTGGTTTCCTAGCACCAAGAGCCAAACCTTGGCAAATCTTATGTCTTCATATGGTCGGTCCTCTTCCTAGATCCTCCAAAGGACATTCTTTCTCTTATGTCAGGCTACCGCTTCTGCTGTTTGTCAAATAGTAGAAGACAATATCTTTCTGATCTCCGGTACTCCACAGTATATCATTAGTATTCTCTTTAACGCCAAATACCATCCTAGAGCGAATCCTGCACAAAGAATTAACAGAGTTTTAAAAACCATTATATCTTCTTATACCACTCAGAATCAACGTAAATGGGATGTTAACTTAGCCATGATTGCGTGTGCTATTGTTTCGGCAAAACATGAAGTTATTGGCTGTTCTACCTACTATGCGTTATTTGGACGAGAACATATCTTGTTTGGTGATCTTTTAGGTCCACCTTCTTCGGATTCCCCACTAGTGGATCCAGATCGTACTGTACCTCCTGTCAGTTTGACTCTATCGATTCTGACATCGATAAAAAATTTTATAAATTGAAACCAACAAGAAACACATCGTGTAAAAATGTTGTATTCAAAATTAATTTTAGCATTTAACCACGATTTAGTAAATAATACGTTCTTCATCAAGATAAAACACTAAACTAATTAGATAACCAGCCGTTAGTAAATTTTAGCGTGTCGGAATTGTGAAATTGTTTTAATAATTTAATGTGCAAGGGCAATACATAACAAGATGCTCACCTTATAATAAATTAATATGACTACTACTATAAATTTGGTATAAAAAATAGCTGGTTCAATTAATTAAACAAATCGTAGCTTGCAACTCGTTTTTTTTTCACTGAAACTCCTAACCCAGTAAAGAGTGAAGTATGTCCGTGCGCGTGTGTGTCTGTGTGTCTGAGTGTCTGTGTGTCTGTGTCTGTGTGTCTGTGAGTCTGTGTGTCTGTGTGCCTGTGTGCCTGAGTGTCTGTGTGTCTGTGTGCCTGCATGTCTGTGTATCTGTATGTCTGTGTATCTGTGTATCTGTGTGTCTGTGTGTCTGTGTATCCGTGTGTCCGTGTGTCTGTGTGTCTGTCTGTCTGTGTGCCTGTGTGTCTGTGTGCCTGTGTGTCTGTGTTTCTGTGAGTCTGTGTGTCTGTGCGTCTGAGTGTCTGTGTGCCTGTGTGTCTGTGTGCCTGTATGTGTATGTGTGTGTGTCTGTGTATCTATGTGTCTGTGTATACGTGTGTCCGTGTGTCTGTGTGTCTGTGTGTCTGTGCCTGTGTGTCTGTGTGTCTGTGTGTCTGCGTATCTGTGTGTCTGTGTCTGTGTGTTTGTGTGTCTGTGTGTCTGTGTGCCTGTGTGTATGTGTGTGTGTGTGTGTGTGTGGGTGTGGGTGTGCGTGTGTGTGTGTGCGTGTGTGCGTGCGTGTGTGCATGTGCGCGTGCGCGCGTGGCGTGCGTGCGTGCGGGCGTCCGTGTGCGCGTGTGCTCGTGTGTGCGTGCGTGTGTGCGTGTGCACATGTGCGCGTGTGTGCGTGTGCGTGTGGGCGTGTGCGCGTGTGTGCTTGTGTGCGTGTGTGGTTGTGTGTGTGTGTGTGTGGGTGGGTGCGTGCGAGCGTACGTGCGTACGTGCGTGCGTGTGTGTGTGTGTGTGTGTGTGTGTGAATACTGGTATCCACGATAACACCAGAACGAAAATACCTACGCACTTAAAATTTTCCTCGTTTTCATTTGGCTTAGAGGATTAGATTTTGAAAGAAATCCAGCCGCGGAGAGGGAGGGTTTCTTAGGGTCAGTGTTTGGTTTTTATGAAATATTTGTAAAACAACTGAATATTTCAAAGATTTAAAAATATCCCATATATTTAAGTATTCCCCTAGTGTTAACTGTAAGGCCGATTTTCTTGAATTTTTGTTGTGTTGTATTTTGAATTTCCACGAGTGTTGTATCCATTTACATTATTAATTACATTCTTCCCGGGTTTATCTCCTCGTGTATCGTTGAAGTTCTCACAAGGACTTGTATTATTACGACGACGTTTCGGCAAAATCGTATTTGCCATCCTCAGATCGCTAGTACTTTAGCTCTGCTATTGTCTTGCTGAATTGCATTTCTTGGTACTATCTCGGGCCACCTTTGCTAGGAATACTCGCAGTACAAATCTTAACTTATACCAATCGGACGCAATCCACATTCTTGTACACGGCTTCTACACTCCGCAATGATCTTCCTAGTTCCACTTTTCCTCACATGCGATATATATATATATATATATATATATATATATATATATATATATATATATATATATATATAACACACACACGACACGCACACGCACACACACACACACACACACACACACACACACATCGCACGCTCGCACGCTCGCACGTCGCACGCTCGCACGCTCGCACGTCGCACGCTCACGCTGCACGCACGCACGCACGCACGCAACGACACAGCAACAAACACACAAAACACACACACACACACAACACACCCACACACAACACACACACCACACACCACACACCACACACCACACACACACACACACCACACACAGCACACACACACACACACACAACAACACACACACACACACACACACACACACAGCACTACACACACACACACACACACACATACTACACACACACACACACACACACAACGACACACAACACACAGACACAACACACACGATCATTCTGATTTAATGTGACAACATGGATTACTTTGGTATGACAATTGAGCATTTGATGCGTATTCCTAGCAAAGTGTCAAATGATACAAGACATCAATCAACACACAAATAGTTGTAATCAGCACAAAAAAGCATTTACATTCAACTCAAAACTTATCAATTAACTACAACCTAACGTCTTCGTTGAAAAAAAAATGATCATTTATGTTAGCATTTAGGAACTAACGTATTGCTTTTACAAGAATTGTACACCCAGTTGAGCGCTATTAACAAACAATGAGTTCGGCAAGTAAATACACAAATTTGGTCCAATGCTTGAAATATCTCAAGCACAACTGCATTCACGCACTTGTTCTAAAGTATTGTTACAAATGAGTCATTTTTATGATTGTGGACCTGAACAGGCTAAATTTGGCCTATCGTGCTAAAGCACTCAGGAACACTTAGGAGGATGGATAGAGGGATAATGAATTGCCAATAGATGCCTATGAACAGCTACCTTAAATTTTCTCATATCATAAGTGAGAGGAAAACAGGAATTAGGGAGATCATTCCAGAGTTTAGAAGCCGTGTAGAAAAATGTGGATTGCGCCCGTTTGGTACGACAAGTGGAGATTTGTACTGCATACTGATGATGTGAATGAGCGAACCGAGTGTTTCTCGCAAAGATAGCCCGAGATGGTATCAAAGAAGATAATTCAGCAGCACAATAGCCGTTGTAATAACGATAATACAAATAAAGAACTGAAACCATCCTTCTATGCTCAAGGGACTGTATGTGAGAAGTTAAGGACGGGTAATGAAATATCGGCTGTTGAATAACTCTACTCACAAGCATATTGATGGTACAGATTACGACTTTACAAGAGAGATATAAGCGTGCTACTGGTCAAACAACGTTTCTCTTCAGCTTCCTCGTAGATTTTTCACAATTAGGGACATCGCCTTTTGTCCACCAAGCAATGTGCTGTTTTTTATTGAACAATCGCGGCAGTTGGCAACAAACCGCAGTCAGTATAATACAAATGCACACAATTAGAGATTAATACCGCATAGTATAATACCGCATAGTATTTAAGAGTATGTTCTAAATTTAGGATAAATTTCAGTCAATATCTCTATATCTTTGAGATAATGAAATTCACTGGCGATTTCACTATTAAAATTGCTTTGTTGTGCCATCGAAACTAATGGTGAAAAATAATCACTTCACCAAAACAACAATGTTCAAGATTTATGCACTTAAAACACAAAAGCGATGGGTTGTAACTTTTACTTTTCTTCATCTGTGCGATTTGAAAATACCGGCCCCACTGTGGTATAACGGTATCTATTATCGTTCTAACTGTGTGCTTTCTCTTTCATTATTAAAGTATACTTGATAACATCTTGTACGTGCATGACTTAGATTACACGATCAACAACTTAATACATCCGTCTTCTTCGACGGTCGAATTCACACTCTTCACACCTCTAACTCACATACATTCTCACTACCGGATGATGCAATATTACATTTATAATTCTAAGAACTATTTTATTCTAATAACTCAAATATTCCACTTGAAAATATATTAAAAAATTTAAACAATATATAGAGAAAAAAGTTGATGTGGCCAGCACATGATTTTCTTTTGCTAGTGTCTTGCTACATTACCAAAGAGTACATATACAGGGCAGGGATTAGAAAGAACATCTTGTTATACCACACCATAGTTATAAAATAGCGTTTGTCAGTTAGAGAACGGCTATTCTTAATTTATCAATATTTTCGCTTACATGAAATGTACATCGTACAATTTATTTCTTACCTATTCAATTTAACAATCATAAGTGTGCGTAAGTAATGAGCTAACTCAACACTTCTGTATATACTTATATGATGAATTTGTTCTCTGCTCCGATTGTATCAATGCCATCTAACTGAGGCCATCGTAAAGCATGTAAGAAATGGTCATTATTTATTGTCAATTTTTATACATTCCTTTTGTTCACTCGTAACTTACATGAGTATTCGCAATGTAATTCAATCCCTGGGAGTTATAGGTATTGGCAAGAAATATTTGAGAAGAATGCTATAAAGATTACGACTACTGTTCTGCATAATCTTATGTTTAGGTGTACTCACTAGAGCCTTCCGGTTCTTACTCTATTATTTGATCCATTATTGATTTTTTTATATCGGCTCCATTGTGGATTAAGAAATTATAATAATAATTTTAATCTAACTATATAATTCATTCATTCATATATATATATATATATATATATATATATATATATATATATATATATCATATATATATAGGGATGAAATTTCGGTAAAATAAAATTGAGGAAATTTACCAGAAAATCATCCGTAAATATGGAAACCTTTTTTTTCACTGAAATTTGTGTGAATAGATAGTTCATAAAGTTACCATTCCATTGATACCAAATATGTGCTCAAAAGTTCCAAAAAGAAATGTTTGAACTGAACGCAAAAAGTGCAAAAAAGTGAATTTTTGTATTTATTTTCTTTTGATTTTGTATTCACTTGCAGCCAGTACAACGAAATGTTCAAAAAAGATTTCTAAACTAAAAACATTTCAAATACAAGACAAACGTTTTTTTATTCAGAAAATAACAACTTAAAGGTATTATTCTAAAGGTAAGTATTATCACAAATATTAAAATAATACTATGTTAATTCATGAAAAAGAACTTGAAAGCATTATTCTCAGGAAAGGAACTCAAACGTGCACATTTAGTATCAGGATCACAAGACTTAAAAATGATATGCAAACAAAAAATTTTAATGAAGAAATAGAAACTAAGATATATTATTCATAAAAAAGGAGTGCATACTGCACATGATACTTAGGAGTTAGGTATCTAAGTTTTTCCTACTCAGAATAAAAAAGTGTTTGCCTTCTGGCAAGATAATGATTTTTTGTTGTTCTGTCATATGGCTATCCTCATCATCAATGATATCAGTGTTTTTCGTTTCACAGCCTTTATCACTAATTTTTCTTTCCCAGTCTTGATCACTGTTTCCCTTTCCCACTCTATATAAACACTATTTTCCTTCTCCCAGTCCCCGTTGTTCTCTCCACCACCATTTAAAATAACACTGCCCTCACCTGAGCCCCTTTCTTCATATAAACTTCCTTGGAACTGTTCCGTTTCCATATCCATGACCTTGCCGTCCTTAACTGAACTTGAAGACCACTCAAATTCTATTTCTTCATCTGTATCTTCTCCAAGCTGTAAGTCAATTTCATTATCATCTTCACCATCCATAAAACCAGTTTCATTATTTTCATCCACAGAAACATTATGACTAGGTGATGCATCGCTCTCGTTGATATCTTTAAAATCTTCATCCTTTAATAATTTAAGATTGAATTTGATCGAAACAAGTTTTTCAGTTTTTTTACCTTGGAGGCGATTTCTTTTTGTCTTTTGTCTTGATGTAGGAGAATACCTAGCAGTTTCTCTCACAGCTTGCTGCTGAAGCTGGTAAGAATAATAATTTCGAAGCAATTGTGGACAGGTTTCTTGAATCACAGAATACGGACCACCATATCGCCGGCTCTGCACTTTCCGCTGCCTTCCAAAGATATTTCTTTTCAAAAAAGCCTATTCTTGCTTTATACTCTGCCAGCTGCTGCAGAATGACAGCCTCATCAAAATTTCTTTCACATGAAAACCTGACAATAAATTTAATAGCCTCTTCTATTTCAGTTTCAGTGCATCCGCCTCCACGATATTTTGGATGCAGTAAGTATGCTGCTAAATGAGCGCTGTCATGAAGAAATTTTTTTTCTGACTCCTATAATCTTCCTTACTTCTCATCCAGTTTCTTGATTTAATTTGGTTAGATAAACTTCTGCAGCACTTTCCAGGTTTTTATTCCAGATGTTACTTTTACAATAGAATTAGTGTTAGATTCTATTTCTGAAATGGAGCACAACACTGGTTTCAAAACTTGAAATGTTGTTTCAAAACACTTCCTCGTCTAAAACACATCGACGCACTAAGGGATCCATTGAATTTCTAAGCATGCTATCTAGAACAGCCTGCTGTAAATATTCCATGTTTTTAAGTATGCTTTCAAAGCTGAATGATGCAGCACACCATCTTGTATCAGAGGGAGCAGAAAGAGAAATTTCAGAACCATTTTTTTCTAGTTGTACTCTAAAAAACTGTATTATCTTTTTAGCTTGAGAATATATTTTTGAAAATGTCAGAAGGTTCAAGATATCTTTTGCCATTAAGTTTAATGAATGGGCAACACATCCGTAGGTAAGTATTTCTGGGTACTTTTCTTGAATCTTTCCCCAGGCTGATTTCATATTTGCAGCGTTATCAGTGCAAACAGCTAAATCTTGTTCCGGCCAACATCTTATATGCAGTCATCTAAAGTTTTAAATATATATTTTCCTGAATGCTACTCAAATCCTTGATTAATCGCCTTGTAAAAAATTGGCTTTGGTGTTGTGACCATTATATTTATTAATATTGTTCCATTCACATCAGTCCGCCATCACTTAAAATACACATATTTTCAGATTGATTTATTTTCTTTCTAACTAATTTCTGGATTTTTCTGTATTCTTGATCTGAAAAAAAATCATAAGATTAAAACATATCATGTAAAGTTAAAGAAAATACGGTTTACCTAGTAAGCGATTTCCTATCAGATACCTTGAAGCTGAATTCTAAGCAGGTCTGATGAATTTGAGAACTTCTAGGAAGTATTTATTCTCAATAAGAGAAACACTACTGAAAGTTGCATAAATAGCCCTTGCCAGTGCCTCATCAACTTTCTGCTTTTCAGCGGTGCCCATTCGATCAAAAAAGCTTTTCATTGCACTGTGAGACTATAACGATGTTGATTGAGATGTTTTACACACAGGTGTAAAATCAGAATGTGCATTGCCTGTACTTTGTCAAACTGTCCATTGATATCAATACCTGAACAATTCTAAAAACCGTTTTCAGCCTTAGTTATCCAATTAGCACATATCTGTTTGCACATAACTTACCTGTTCAACCTGAAACATATTTTTCACATCTCTTGGAGCTTGTTTACAAGTTACCAAATGCCTGCTCATTCGAGTTGCATTATTAACATACTGTTTTTTTGCAGTATCTGCATACTCCCAGCTTTTTTCCACCAACATTTTTTTTATTGAAATAAATCCACATATTTGAAAACCTTTTAGGCATTTTTTGCTGATGATAATGAAATCATGCAAAGTGGAAACACTGAAAAACTATTGGTAAACAAAAGGCAACCTTTGACATTTGTCAACAAAATAGTGAAATGTTCAAATTAGAAATTAACACTTTAAAATGAGGTTAAGAAATGGCGCCAAATTCACATCCCTATATATATATATATATATATATATATATATATATATATATATATATATATATATATATATATATATATATATATATATATTTTCTATTCAGATTTCCACAAGTATTAATGTTTAAATAAGACATTTTTCTTTGAAACTTGTATAAATAAACGTACAAATTGATTGAACGTTTCGGGAACGTCCTTTGTTCCCTTTGTCAAGAATTTATTTTGACAATTACAGAAATTGAAATAAGGTAACTATTTTGAACAAGTACAGAATATGAAACAAGGTAACTAATTTAAATTTAATCTGGACGGGTGTGTTTGACTTCGGGTTGTGGGTCTAGTACATGATGTAGAAGGTGCAGAAGTGGGGACGTCAGGAATAGTTGCAGCATAAGTGTTTGAAATTTCTGGAAGATTTGGAGTTGGTTGAAATTTCGAATCAACTTGTTTAATGATATTCTTCCAAATTTGTGGCATTCTGAAAGTGTCATCTCGTTTATTGAGGGCGTTTGGTCTTCTTTCAATTTCAACTGCTTCTCTAATAATTCTTTCTTGTAAGGTGTATAGAGGTGCAATTAGACGGATATTGTTGGTGTTAATTTGGTGTTCTGTATTTAAATGATGTGCAGCTAAAGACGATGATCGATTGTGCTGCTTAATTGCTAGTTGGTGTTCATCGGCTCTCGCATATAATATTCTGTTAGTTTGTCCGATATAAGTTCTTCGACAGTTGTTGCACGGTATCTCATACACTCCTTGGTTTTCATTAGGAATTTTGTCTTTGGGGTTTCTTAAAAGTTGGGACAAAGTTGAATGTGGTTTGAATACTAGTCTGAAGTCGTTTTTGGGAAATTTCTTTGCGATTCTGTCTGTAATTCCTTTTATATAAGGTAGAATAACAGGAATCTTGCGTTCATTGTTTGACAAGTTATTATTTCTTGGTCTTCTTACTTCGTTGGTAATTTTCAATATTTCTTGATCTTTGTATCCATTTTGAACTAGTATTTTATTAATAGTCTTCATCTCTTCCGTTTTAGAATTTTGGTCAGATAAGTGGTAAGAGGGTATATCAAGGATTTCATAACCTACGTAATTGACCAGGATGGTGATGCGAGAGAGAGTTCAAGTATCTATTCGTATGAGTTGGTTTTCGATAAACTTTGTGTAAATTTACCATTAAGAAGTCTTGTTATTAGGGTGTCCAAAAAAGGGAGTGAATTATTTTCTTCAACTTCCATAGTAAATTTGATGTTGTCGTGAATGCTGTTAATATGTCCCAGAAAATGGTTCAAGTTTCCTTTTCCATGGGGTCAAATTACAAATGTGTCGTCAACATAACGAAACCAACATTTAGGTTTTAAATCTGCAGAATTTAAAGCAGTGGTTTCAAAATGTTCCATATATACACTCGTAAAAGCTGGAGAGAGTGGCGAGCCCATAGGTGCTCCTTGAATTTGCTTGTAGAATTGTCCTTTGTATGTAAAATAGGTTGAGTGCATGCAGTGGTTTATCAATGTGAGTATATCTTGGTTTATTGAGTGTTTTTCTTCTAGAATTTTCATCGTGTCTTCAATAGGTATTTTGGTGAAAAGTGACGTTATGTCGAAGCTAACTAAAATGTCATTTGGAGCCAAGGGTATAATTTTGAGTTTGTGTAAAAAATCATAAGAGTTTTTGATGTAGGATACAGCATTTTCACAAATCGGTTGAATAATTTTTTTTTTTTTGCTAAATAACGAGCAAGGTCATGAGTCGGACAATTGAATGCACTGACGATAGGGCGTAATGGCCAGTTTTCCTTATGTATTTTTGGGAGTCCGTATATTTTGGGGATTCTTGAACTTTTGTCTCTTGGAATTAGTTTCTGTTTTGTTTCTTTGTCTAATTTTGTAGAATTAATGATAGATTTTGTTGTTTTTTCTATGTAGGTGGTAGGATTGCACTGATTTTTCTTATATTCTGAAGAAGTTAACAGTTCAGACATCTTGTGATGATAGTCTTTAGAGTTGACAATGACAGTAGCGTTTCCTTTGTCAGCGGGTAGTATTAATATTTGGTCGTCATTTTTGATTTGGTGTAACATTTGGAGGTCTTGTTTGGTGATATTTTGTTTGGGAAGTTTGCAGTTCTGAAGAATATGTGTGCTACGTTGAGTCTAATTTCGTCAGCGACCGTAGGTTCTGTATCCTTTAAGGAGTATTCTACGTTGGTAATGATGTTTTCTACGGGAATCCGTTTAGGAGTGATGGCAAAATTAAACCCTGTACCTAAAACATTTAGAATATTATTATTAAATTCTTTGTCACTGAAATTGTAATTGTAATTGTCAAAATAAATTCTTGACAAAGGGAACAAAGGACGTTCCCGAAACGTTGAATCAATTTGTACGTTTATTTACACAAGTTTCAAAAAAAAAAAAAAGAAAAAATCTCTTATTTAAATATATATATATATATATATATATATATATATATATATATATATATATATATATATATATATATATCGCCTCACGTAGCATGGTGAAATCGAAATATGCCGAAATGTTCGCACCACCCATTGGCATCGATTTCCAAAATTCAAAACGCGTTCGAAAGGCGAAAAAAATCTGGAGCAAGTGATACTGCTGCAAAGTTTATTTCACTCAAAATACTGGTAAAAAGTGAACGCAAAGATTTTCATTTACTACATTTGTTGGAACTGCTGATGAACGATACAGCGCCTGCAGTCTATGATGTGATTCGTGGAAAACAAGAAATTTGGTTTCAAATGGATGGCTGCCCTGTGCATAATAGCAGACCTGTTTTTGACTACTTGATGAATACTTTTAATGGGAATGTCATTAGTACGCGAGCTAATATTGAATGGCCTGCAAGATCAGCAAGATCTCTTGATCTTGCCCCCAATGTTTTTTTTTTCTTGGAGTCATTTAAAATCGAAGATTTACAAAGAAGAAAACATTGGAACAATAATAGATTTAAAAAATAGCATTGAATTGGAGTGTGCAGCAATTACACTTAATACGCTAGTTATTGTTTAACAACAGACGGCGATTTGTTCAAACACCTCCTGTAGTAAATAAATTGATGTAAAGCTAACGTTGTTTTTTTTATTATCTTCAGAATGCATGAATTTTGAAAATCGATGCCAATGGGGCGAATTTATCGGCATATTTCGATTTTACCATTGCATCTCCTATGCTGCACGCTCTATATATATATATATATATATATATATATATATATATATATACATATATATATATATATATATATATATATATACTACTACATATATAGTAATACACTCGTTGAATTACGACACTGAAGTTTTTATAAAGAATACTCTTTACTTGCTTGCCAAGCTTTCGGCATATATTCAGATGCCTTCTTCAGGGCTACTACAACTAATTGTAAAAGTAGTATTCTTTATAAAAAAACCTCCAGTGTCGTAATTCTAACAGTTATATATATATATATATATATATATATATATATATATATATATATATATATATATATATATATATATATAATGATAACAAGAAATAAACGGTCGTTACTTGTTGATATTAAGATAATACACTCGTTAGAATTACGACACTGGGTTTTTATAAAGAATACTCTACTTTTTACAATTAGTTGTAGTAGCCCTGAAGAAGGCATCTGAATATATGCCGAAAGCTTGGCAAGCAAGTAAGAGTATTCTTTATAAAAACTTCAGTCGTAATTCTAACAGTGTATTATGTATATATGTATGTATATATATATATATATATATATATATATATATATATATATATATGTTGTGTGTGTGTGTGTGTGTGTGTGTGTGTGTGTGGGTGTGTGGGTGTATGTGTGTATGTGTGCGTGTGTGTGGATGTGCGTGTCCGTGATGTGTGTGTCTGTGAGTGTGGATGTATGTTAGTATCCACGATATCTCCAGAACGAAAATACTTATAGTACTATAGTAGTTAAAAATTTGTATTTAAGCTTGTTTTCATTGGGCTTGGAGCTGATTTTGAAAGAAATCCAGCGGTGTAAAGGGGTTTATTAGGTCAGTTTTTGATTTTTATCAAATTTCTAGATATAAAAATATCTAGAGATAGACCTTAAAAATACCGATTAATTATGTTCTATGCAATTTTTGGTACGACCCATAATTTAGCGGCAAAAAATTTCTAATGTAGAATTTAAATGTTTGTTCAATTTTTTTAATGTCTGAATAACGACTAATTTTATAAGAAAAGTTGTTAACATATTTTTTAAAGAAAATTAAATTTTACGTAACTTTTCTTTATAAAGTTTCTTAATATATTGCAAATTAAATATGAATGAAAATGGTTAATTTTAGAATTTTAATTAAGTTAAGATGTATTTATCTCTATTTGACATGGAGTTTGAGACGTCATTCTGACATAGATTATTGTTTTTGCTTTTACAATGTTGCCTGTTTTCGTTATGAACGTATGGAAGAGGTTGCATAGTTGCCCTAAAAAAATTATATTTATAATTAAATTATGATTAAATTAATTTTAATGTTAGCATCTAAATGTCTATTAGCTTGCGTAATTATCCCAAAAAAATTATATTAAAGTTGTTTCATTTCTTTTAATTTCCATTTTGTAGATTGGAAGGTCGTGCGGTGTTCCATAACGGATATTATTATTACCAAATCAAAATTTGCAAATCTGAATGTTATTACATATTGTGATAGTGAACAAACTTGCAGTACGTATTTTAAAAATCATCTCTTTCCGATTCACCACCATTTGCCGATTCGGAAATATTTGCATAAATAACTTGCCTTGGAATAGACCAATGAGTCATAAAGTGATTAGCATACCACATGCATACACGTTCCCCGCTAGTTTTATAGTTATTTGCGTAATACAAGCGGTCGACCGGAAGCATCATACTTGATACTGTTCGTCATTCCGCAGGGAGAATATCACGTGCACATTCATCTTCTTCGTCTAGTCATCCGGATGGAAAATATGTTCTGTAGAAAGTCATCGTCAACCAACCGTGAAGTGCACATGCTGCATTCACTAAGCCCTCGCTGTAATGTCTACATTGAGGGGTATTGCCCTACTAAAAATACAGAATCGAGAGGCTAATATGCCGAATACATTTTCTATCACCCGTCTCCCTCTCGACAACCCATAGTCGAAAATTCGTCGTTTAGTTGACAATTTTTTGTTTGCAATTTGATATGGTCTCAACACATAAGTATTGAGTGGGAAGGTATAATCCCTCACAAATGCTCCACCATCAGGAAATTACAAAGCTTTTTTTTTCATTGCTTGCTATCTTCAACTTGCGAAATATAGTGGTCACCTGCACGACCGTTATTGCCCACATCAATATAGTTGAAGCAGTAATCTGCATCGACCATAGCAAAAGCATACAATACTGTATATCCTTTTGTAATCGAAGAACTAGGATGTACTGTTGAGTGGACGTTGAATCGAAATGTTTTCCATTTCATTTCAAAGCCGTTTTGAATTTTCGTCCATTCTTCGGTGGTTTTGGATTTTTGGAACCTGATTTTTTTTAATTATTATTTACTAAAAACGTGTTTATCTATTACAGGGACTAAATACCACAGAGGAGAGTTGTGGTACGCATGATAGTGAGAACGACCCCCGTGAATAAGTGGCGCAAAGTTTTGAGGAGATAGAAACGTCATCAACGCTCTCATGTTCTAATTAATACTCAACCGAAAGTGGTGCAGGCTAAAAAAATATCTCCGAAAAAAATAGGACAGGGAAAGGCAAAGCTATTCCAACCCGGTTGGAATCTGCTGCTAAAGTAAATTACATGAAGTGTCAGACACTAAGGAGCTTCCCATTTGTGAAACAAAAAATACAAGAAATTCTAACTACTGAAAGATTAGCTTGTTTATGTGAAATAGACAATCCGCGACCCCAATCTTACTTCAGCGATAGTTCCCAACACATACAAAATGATAGGAACACATCGACACCTACACCATCAATAAGTGGCACACAGCCAATTGTTCTTCAGTAATTACCTAATAATTACCACGAAATGTCGCCATCACAAGAAACTACCCACTTGCCGATCGAACATAATATGGATATGATCCAATCCATCAAGGATTTGAAACTGTCTCAGTTGCTTGGTATCTCAAAGTTATTTCTAGTTTTGTTCTGCATGGAATATCTTCCCTCATGTTGTATAAATTTTTATTATTAAAGATGAAACTAATTCTAGGAGCTCCTCAAATTTTTGTACAGACATTCTTAATATGTTGAAGAAAGAGGGAAAGGGTACTCGGCAATTGACTCATTCATTAGCCCCAATGAAGCTCCAAGTTGGTTTCCTC
Source organism: Vesta saturnalis (assembly GCA_036346205.1). Classification (NCBI taxonomy): domain Eukaryota; kingdom Metazoa; phylum Arthropoda; class Insecta; order Coleoptera; family Lampyridae; genus Vesta; species Vesta saturnalis. The sequence continues at coordinate 2,171,042 of JARFJB010001442.1, forward strand.
TTTCAATCCAACCTCGAATCCATTTGCGTTTTTTTAGCATTTAAATTTAATAATATATGCTCAGCAGCTTCAGCCACTTGCATTCTTAACAATTTCCTTAACGTTTCTCTCCTAAGTAAAGGCATATTGTAAACAGTGACCAAAATGAAACTGATTCAAAACCGTGCAGTTACCAGACCAGCCGCTGTTTGCACTACAGTGTGAACCCTCGCAGTATGCTGGTTGCTGTTGCTGCTAGCCAGCCATTGCTGGCTAGTGACCGCCGCTTAAGGATCCGTTTTAGTATTCTATTCTTGTCTTCGTTCGGCAGGTTGGGTTTTCCGAAGTATTTAGGAATACAATGCATTTTAGCAGTTTGCAATAGTTAATTTTTATTTACGTTTACTTAACAGAAAAAATTAAACCCCTCTTCTCAGAAGCACGCCACATTTAAATAGAACTTTTAATTGTTTTATTCAATTAACAATATATTGGATTTGTTTTTATTACTAGGTTGTTCCACAAGTCTTTGTGCATAATACATTAATTAAGAAAACTGAAAATCAGAACAAACAAAAAACATTTAATAAAATACTTATCTTTTTTGGGTTTTTTTAATGGTGTATTTTAAATTATACAATTTAAACGTTTCGATAACACTTACAGTTATCTTCGTCAGTAGTAATGTTTGTTAAAAATTGTTAAAGATGTTGTAAACAATTTCGTCAAAGTTGAAAAATTAAAACATAAACATCAGCCTGCTATTAATATAACAGTTTGAGTAACGTATAAAGCCAACTACAAAATTAAATGTTTAGCAAGGAGTCTTATTATATACTCCTTGTTTTTAGTAAAGAATAACTAGGTCATTAAAAGTTAAATATTGTTAAACTGCTTTAAAGATAACAAATCAGAACACTCTTTACGACGAAAGCTAACAATGAAATTTGTCAGCCAAAAAACAGATTTAACAAAATTTAATCGAGTTATGATGTAAGTGTAAAGTTGTGAAAAACTTCAATTTGAAAATGATAGAAGCATTCACAAATTTAAACATCCCATCAAATAAAATAATCCAGTTAAATCTAACATCAATAAATGCAAGTGTTATTAACAATGAAAAGCAATAATGCAGAATGTTTTTGTAATTTTCAATTTTAATCTTAATTTCAACTACTTATGTTAAATTACAGTGCTGTGGTAATTTAACATATAATTGGTAAAGTATTTGCTTCAAGGTCTAGAAAAAACACAGCAAAAAACCTAAACATACCAAAAGTTAAAATTAAAATCAAAATTAAACTTGTGATCCTGAATTTTTAAGGATAAATATAAATTTAACAAAATCCTTACAAGATAATGGAAATTCACTTACAGATATTAATAATGTTACTACACCTTCTAGGCATAACCTTAAAGAAAAACCAGTTCTTAATGTTGGTACTGCTTTTCTTCCTTGTATAGCTAATGTTACAGATAGAATTGAAAAAATCCTAATTAAACATGGCATTAGGACTATTTTTAAACCTACAAGAAAAATTAAAGAACATTTAAGATCACCTAAAAGATGTGTCAAACCCTTCATCATCTTCCAGAGTGTATAAGTTATCTTGTTCATGTGAAAAAGTATACATCGGAACCACAAAACGTAGCTTTGATACAAGACGTAAAGAACATATGAGATTTTGTAGATTAGGTCAACCAGAGAGATCTGCTGTGGCTGACCATGCCTGAATAATCTAAATCATGACATTCAATTTGACAATATGAAAATATTGTCAAGACAAACTCATTATTATGTTCATTTACAACGTGAAGCTATTGAAATATATAAACACCCTAATAATTTTAAGACAAGAAGAAAATCTCCGTTTAAATAGGTTTTGGGATCTTATAATTAAAAAAAGCATAATAATACGTCTTAATTTTGATTTTAATTTTAACTTTTGGTATGTCTAGGTTTTTTGCTGTGTTTTTCCTAGACCTTGAAGCAAATGCTTTACCAATTATATGTTAAATTATCACAGCACTATAATTTAACATAAGTAGTTGAAATAAAGATTAAAATTGAAAATTACAAAAAACGTTCTGCATTATTGCTGTTCATTGTTAATAACACTTGCACTTATTGATAAAGATATCTCTTTGTTAGATTTAATTGGATTATGTTATTTGATGTGATGTTTAAATTTGTGAATGCTTCTATCATTTTCAAATTGAAGTTTTTCACAACTTTACATTTACGTCATAACTTGTTTAAATGTTGTTAAATGTGTTTTTTGGCTGAAAAATTTCATTGTTGGGTTTCGCCGTAGAGTGTTCTGATTTGTCATCTTTAAGGCAGTTTAACAATATTTAATTTTTAATGACCTAGTTATTCTTTAGTAAAAATTTAATTTTATAGTTGGCTTTATACGTTTCGCAAACTGTTATATTAGTAGCAGGCTGATGTTTATGTTTTAATTTTTCAACTTTGACAAAATTGTTTGTCTTTAACAATTTTTAACAAACATTACTACTGACGAAGATAACTGTAAGTGTTATCGAAACGTTTCGGTTGTATAATTTAAAATACACCATTAAAAAACCCAAAAAGGATAAGTATTTTATTATGTGTGATAATGGTGAAAGTTTACATTTTCAAAAAACATTTATTCAACGAAATAAGTAACGCTTTGATTTTTTAAAGATTAATAAGAATAAGCGTAAAATTGAATGGAAGGTTTAGGCGCTTTGGGGGGATATATTCCCTTACCCCCCCTTGGGTATGCCACTGCAATAATCCATAAATAAGGATCCTTTGGAGACTTTCTCACCTTGCAAATTACACCTTGATCAGTACAAAAGAAAATGAAATATTTATTTCATCTAAAATATAAAAACAAATATATTATGCTTAGCATAATCCAAATAGAGTGGCACCATTCAACTAATTTATAAATAAATAAAAAAATTTAAATCTATAAAATAATATACACAACACAGCACTAATTCGTATTAGGTAACTATAGGAAATAATATCACGTCTTAATGGCACCCATTTATAACAGCCCTGCACTTTCCTTTTTACCATTCAAAATAGCATTAATACGTCTCTCTTCTAATAACTTCCTTTTGCTATTCTTCTGTCGTCGGTATAGAATATAACCACCTATTAGTAACAGCAATATAATAATTCCCACTCCAGTAGCTATACCAGCTATAAATAAACTTGATTTTCTTTCAATCTCTTTCGTGCGAGATTTACAGTCATTGAAAGTATTTAAATCATCTTCGGAAATTTCATACGGGCATGCTAAAACAATATTCAGTATGAACCGTTGTGCGTACAAATGTATGTCGACGAGCGTATTTTTAGCTATATCTTACTTTCTTTTTTTAGATCACAGGCGATTTTGACAAATTTCACTTTCCTATCTTCCAACCAGTTCTGTAAATTCCAACAATCACAAGGGTTATGAAAATTGGCAGAGAAATTGGTATTGCTCAGTGTTTTTAAATTGCAAGTACCTGCAATATCTCTAACTTTCATATCCAGTATATGATTTCCAGATATATTGTAGAGCAATAAACTAGGAAGTACTCCAAGATCCGGCAGGTTTTCGAGTTCGTTAAAACTTATATCGAACATTTCTAATGGACTTGTAATTGGTTTTGCCTCTTCTATTGTTTCTATTATGTTAATATTTTGATTTTGACTTAGGCTTAAACGTTTTAGTGTGGGAAGGCGGAAAATTGATGGTGGGGGGTGTACTATTGCGTTAATTGATAAGTCCAAACTAAATAAATTATTTAAATTCTCAAAAGTGTTATTATCCAAATTTGTTAATAAATTGTCAGATAAGTACAGTATCTTTAATTTTTTATATTTCCCTAGTTCTTCCTTCGATAATTTGCGTATACGATTGTATGTTAGGTCTAGTATCTGGAACAAAAAAGGATCATTAATTCTTAAGACATTACAATTAGGTAAATATGCTGTTACGTTTGACTGATTTAGAAACTGAATGCGATAATTCTGTTTTTTTAATTGATTGCAAGTTCTCAGTAAATATAAAATACAACTATATAGGAAACTTCAAAGGTATGACATAAAGCAATTAACTAAACTATTTTAAAGCTCGCTGTGAGTGCCACCTATTGAAGAATAGCGTAAGCAACAATGTTTTATGTAAAGAGTATTGTCAGAGTGCAAATTCTTGCGCTACGTTGAAGTATTGGCACCATTTTCATTATGTGGGTTTGTAAAGCAAGCGTTGAATTGTACACGTGCATTTCAGATTCCAATTAATTGTAAAAAAAATAAAATAAATTTGACACTATATTATTTCAAATTTAGATTAAGCTCATCTCCCCCATACTTCGAATGTAGGGTTTCATTACGTTATATAGGGTATTTCAAAAGCTATGGTCAATTGTACACGAAAATCATTCTTATTTCAACGTCCTGTATACCCTAGACATAACAACCTAACAATAATAGTTTCCAGGCATAACTTTTTGACATAGGTGCAGTGTTATGACGAGGTGCTATTTCTTTATTATTGCACCAATTGAATATAAAGCGAGCCAAAACTCGAACATATGATTTTGTCAATTTTTTTCAAATGAATCGCCCTGTATTTTATTTTAAAAAGTGAAAAGACACTTTATCTTATTTCATTTTTATTAAGCGCTCCCTATAGCTAAAATAGTTAATTTCTGAGATATTTTCTAATTAATAAGAGAAACAGATTTTTTTTTAAGTTTCTATTATAACTAGTTAGCCGTGAACAAATAAAAGTGTGACAAATTATTATAAAAAATTAAAAAAACATCGGTTATTAAGACAAAATTCTTATAAAATTAATTAATTTCATAATAAACGTTCAAAATGTCCACCGAAAACGTCAATGCGGCATTGCAGTAGATCTTCAAATTCTCGACTGACATTTCTTAACATTTCTCTATTAATACTCTGGATTGCTTCTCGTATTCTATTCTTCATATCATCTTGTGTGGTTGGAGGTATTTGATACACACGGTTTTTCACATAATCCCACTTGAAGAAGTCAATTTTCTTAACTCTTGTGAACGAGCTGGCCATACAATGGGTCCTCCTCTTCCCACCCATCTTCCAGGAAAATGGGTATTAAGATGATTATGAATTAATCCAGTGTGATGTACCGGAGCCCCATCGTGTAACAACCACATTCTTTGACGAATGTTTATAGGAACGTTTTCCAACAGTAATGGTAAATGATTTTCTAAAAAGTCCAAATAAACCTGACCACCCACTGTTCCATCGAAAAAATGTGGTCCAATTACCTGATCTCCAACTATACCACCCCAAACATTCAAAGACAACCTAGTATGACTATGAGTTGCTATAAGATGGAGATTACTTGTCGAATAATAATGGAAGTTGTGTCTATTCACAGTTCCATTTTTATGAAACGTGGCTTCGTCTCCAAAGAGGACAAAACCAAAGAAATCCGCCTGATTGTGGATTTGTTATTGAGTCCATTCGCAAAAAGCAACCCTTCTGGGATAGTCATCTTCGAGTGACTTGTGATGCAACTGGATATGGCATGGGTGTAGCTTATTTTTACGTAGTATTCTTCGGTCGGACCTGTCACTAATAGCATGCTCACGCGAGATATCACGTGTACTAACATGTGGATTATGCGCAACTTTAAGCATCATGTTAAATTCATATTTCCTAGTTAAGTACAGATTTGGTTCTTTCCTTTTTTTCATAAACTCAAAGCATTTTCTGTAGCTAAAAAAATAAATACATACATTTCCTGTTCAGCATGACATTACTGTTATACATAGTTCTTCTTTTTTTTGTATTTTTACTTATGAGATATTTGTTTATTTGTATTAAATTGTAATAAATAATTACAGATTCATAATTATTATAAAGTGAATTTTTACTTTCATGGCATAGCTGATTTGTACGAATCAACAATATGTATTATGGTTTCACTAAATTTTTATTTGGTACTGTTAGTTAAAATTTTCATGGCATGTATTATATCGTTGGAAAGAGAAAAAAGCAATGGATTTAATGGTATCACGGCCTACCTTGAGATTTGTTATTTTTATTTTTGTACAAGAGCGTATGTCAAAAACAACTGCATTTTTTGTATTTTTTGATACATATTATTCTTATAATCTTTGCCGTCAACTTTCATCTCTTTAATTTTTTTCATATCTCCTCAGATAATGAAGATATAAGCCGTTGAGTTTATCCTAGTTTTCATATTTTTGTACAATATCTTACAAAGTAGGCTGGTGGATTTCAAATATCTTTTTACTGAAATAAAGCACACAAAAAATGGAATAACTTTTACAAAAGTTTTTCTCTTCTACAACATATATTAAGGGAGATATTTGACTTGGCCCTCGTAAAATAGACAGTATGTGATATATATATATATATATATATATATATATATATATATATATATATATATATATATATATATATATATATATATATATATATATATATATATATATATATATATATATATATATATATATATATATATATCTTTCGTTCGTCCTATGATAGCTTACCTATTGAAACGCGTTCGGTGTTTTTTTTTTATTTTTTGTGTGGTATGTGGGTATATTTGTTCCAAATTTTTCACCTAGTGCTTTCTAGAAAAGATAAAAAATGTATGTAAATTTTATAAAACAAAGATTATTGGTTAAATATTTAATTATCGCAAAAATTATGTTTGTCAGGGTTTTTGTTAGTAGAAATGTTAAGATATGCACAGATATGTAACTTAACAAAATTTTCTATGTTGAGAAGTGCAGAAACGTTTAAATGTTTGTCTATTAACTGTAAAAGGCAAACGTGCATTCCACTATGGTCCAGAATTAACCCAGTTCTGACCTGTTTATAGTATGTATGGAATGCCCACAGTATTAACAGAAAGGCATTTAACAGTGTTTTATTTAGGGCTATATTTGTAATTGTAATTTAGGTGTGCATTTCAAATTTAAAAGTTAAATAGGAGAAAGTAGCAATAACACCAGAATAATTTTGACGACAAGAAACTTTCGTGTTTTTTAAATGCTTTATACCAATTCCATTTTATTTGATTAAAGCAGTACAAAACAGTGTATATTATATTAGAGCTGGAAACTACAGTGTCCCTACAGTAGTAGGGACACTTACCAATTTTTATTAGTAAACCCGTAAGGAATCAAAATGTGACACTGTATAAGCCATGTGTTATATTCATTGCAAATATAAGCCTATGGAAACTTCATATTGCACTGTCGATACGTGACAGTTGTACATTCGCGTAGCATGAAATGTACGGATTATATAAATATTTTGATCTATTTTGTACTGCACCATTACAAATACCATTTTAATCTCCAAAAGATATAATATATCCTTGTTTGTTACAGTGCTTACGTAAATGTCGTATTTAATGATGTTTGTATAGATTGAATTCGCGAAATATCCTTGAAAGTACTGCAGGTTTTAAAACGACAAATCTATCGGTTATATGGCAACAGTTGAAGTTTATTTTACCAAATTTAAAGCGAATTAATTTTAAACAACAGATAACCATGACAATAATACATACAGTAACTGTTACCCTGTAAGTTAATAAAATATCCTGTTGTTAACAAATTATATACATATTAAGTTTCTATTGAATATAATGCACAACCCCTGTAGCTAAAGCACTCAGCTAGTCAACTACAGGACATGGGTTCGAATCCCATTCGGGGGAATCTTTTTATTTTTATAGAAAAAATTAGTAATTAGTATTAAACAATCAGTTAAGTACTTGTGTGTGCAACCTTAGTGATATGCGGGCAACATGACAATAGTACACACAATAACTGTTACCCTGTAACTTAATAAAATATCCTGTTATAAATTATATACATATTAGGTTTCTATCGAATGGAATTCATAACCCCTGTACCTCAGTTGGTAGAGAAGTCGTCTAGTCAACGGGAGGACATGGGTTCAAGTCCCATTCCGTTCCGGGGAATCTTTTTATGTATATAAAAAATTTTCAACTTTATATTTATAAAAATCATGAATACTAACTCACTAAATTGTTCAAGGATTACTATTTAAAATTTGCTGATAGCAATTATTATTAAACAATTAGTTACGTACTTGTCGTGTGTGCAACCTTAGCGAAATGCGAGCCACATGACAAGGGTACACAAAGTAACTGTTACCCTATAAGTTAATAAAATATCCTGTTGTTAACAGGATGTACATACAGGGTCCGCCTTTGGGAGCTGATCCTATGAGTATTTGCTAAACCAAACTTACTATAATTTTGAAAATTTGGTGACAGGGTAATGATGTTAGGGCTAACTCATCTAAAATATTTTCACGTTCGTACCACTTCCGGTTATACCGGAAGTCGGTACTTTTGTTCTGTTCCTGTCAAACAATTTGAATAAAACTTTGAGGTGTTGTAGGCAAAGGTTTATTGCAACAGTCTGCAAAAAATGACATTTGTAGTTTTCATAAAAATAAAATTATGAATGTCTAGACTTGACTATCAAAAAATGCAAGTTACTCAAAAAAATCAAATGGAAACCCCTATTTTTTATTACTCAGATCCATTTAACGTCAAAAATTAAGGTAAGTTTATTTAAAACTATATTTGCCTAAACGTAACAGTTTCATACTTATTATCCAAAAAATCCCAATTTTAAAATTTGTGATAAAAATGAGCTACATACTTACATCTAGTATTCCTTGTTCGTAGTCACCATGGAAACCAAATAATTGAGAATTGAAATAAAGAAAAATATTTGAATAAGTTACTGCAAAAAATTATAAAATTTGATAATTTTGTGATTCAAAAGTCATTTTTGCCAAATAGAAATTTTCTAAGTGATTTTTTTTCAAATTCGATATACAACATAAGTGTAAAAATTTAATACTTTATGAGTAAATCGAAAAAAACTACTTTTTACTGCGGAGGTAATACATACTTATCAGCGCATTATTACACAATAAAGATGCTTACTTATTTTGTTTTTCTTATGTAGTCAATAATTTAATCAAATTGTTGACAGTTTGTGTTTTTCTGGATGAAATGACTCGACTTGAATATTCTAATACAGATTATTTGAATTTAATTTTAATTCAGGGAGAATGTCAAAGAGTTGTAAAACGAACAGTAAGAACATTTATCGAACGCTATCCTGAGCGCCCCCGACCATCAGCAGGTACAATAAGGCGTGTGGTTCAAAATTTGGAACAGTTTGGTACATTTAAACACTCTGCCCCTCGCGAAAAAATTGCTATTGATAACGAACAGAATGAAGTTATAACTTTAGGATATTTCCGTGGCTATCCTTGTAATTCCATAAACGACGCGAAAACAGATATTGGCTTAACACCAACAACTATCAGAAGAATTCTTAAGAACCATAAGTTTAGACCATACTGTTTACAATTAGTTCAACTTTGAAAGAAGCAGATTTCTTGAAACGTATCGAATTTTGTGAAACAATTTTGCTCAAAATACAAGAAATTCCTAATTTTTTAACTAACATCATATAAATTAACGAAAAATGGCATATTTAATCGCCGAAACTCGCATTACTGGAATAACGAAAATAGCAATCCAATTCGCGAATGCTATTTTCAGGAAATTTGGAATTTTAACGTATTTTGCGCTATTCGGAATAACGAAATCTTTGACGTGTATTTTTACAACGAAAATTGGAGAGGTTTAAAATAGTTGATTGTTGCGATTTATGATTACAAATTTAATTTCTAGGAGAAAATTAACTTGAGATATTAAAGACTCGAATTCAACCCCGATTAAATCTAGAAAGGGAAAATTTATGGTACCAACAAGACGGTGCGCCCCCTCACAACACCAGCGCTGTTTCCATGAAACTTTATGAAATTTTTGAAGATCGTTGGTTTGCCAATAATGGTCCCTTTCCATGGCCACCTAGGTCACCTGATCTTACGCCAATGGATTTTTATCTTTGGGGTCGAATTAAAAATATTGTTTATGCTACACCACTAACGACTAAAGAAGGTTGCATTGCAAGAGTGCAAAATGCCTTCAATTCTCTTTCTCCACAAGAAATTCAAAGGGCTACAAATGAAGCCGTTATAAGACGGGTTCAACAATATCTTGCGTCTAACGGGCAACATTTTGAACATTTATTGTAAATTAATTTACATTTGATCACGAGCAAGAAATACTAAATAAGCGACTTTATCGTGTAAGAATGCACTGATAAGTATGTAGTTACTACCTCCGCAGTAAAAAGTAGTTTTTTTCGATTTACTCATAAAGTATTACATTTTTACACTTAAGCTGTATATCGAATTTGAAAAAAAATACTTAGAAAATTTCTATTTGGCAAAAATGACTTTTGAATCACAAAATTATCAATTTTTATAATTTTTTGCAGTAACTTTTTCAAATATTTTTCTTTATTTCAATTCTCAATTATTTGGTTTCCATGGTGACCACGAACAAGGAATACTAGATTTAAGTATGTACCTAGCTCATTTTTATCACAAATTTTAAAATTGGGCCTTTTTGTTGATAATAAGTATGAAACTGTTACGTTTAGGCAAATAAAGTTTTAAACAAACTTACCTTAATTTTTGACGTTAAATCGATCTGAGTAATAAAAAATAGGGGTTTCCATTTGATTTTTTTGAGTAACTTGTATTTTTTGATAGTCAAGTTTAGACATTCATAATTTTATTTTTATGAAAAATACAAATGTCATTTTTTGCAGACTGTTGCAATAAACCTTTGCCTACACCTCAAAGTTTTATTCAAATTGTTTGACAGGAACAGAACAATTAACGAGTTATTACTAAGACCGCATCTGTCAATTTTTGTAGAAAAATGGTTTTTTTTAAACAACTGAAATTTCGTATCTAGTTTATTTAACAAACTTACCTTAAAATTCGACATAGAATCCAAAAATGTATTAATATACGGGGTGTTCCATTTAAAATAAGCGACTAAGTACCGACTTCCGGTATAACCGGAAGTGGTACGAACGTGAAAATATTTTAGATGCGTTAGCCCTAACATCATTACCCTGTCACCAAATTTTCAAAATTATAGTAAGTTTGGGTTAGCAGATACGGATCAGCTCCCAAAGGCGGACCCTGTATACATATTAAGTTTCTATCAAATGGAATTCATAACCCCTGTAGCTAGGTTGGTAGAGCACTCGTCTAGTCAACGTGAGGACATGGGTTTCGGGGGAATCTTTTCGTGTATATAGTGTGTCCCAAGATAAATTCCCCAGCTGCCAGGGTTAGACCCTGACCAAAAAAAATCACTTATGTCAAAATTTCGAAAATTTCCTCTTTACAAAATCCATCTTAAAGACTGCAATGAAGGTATTTTTGTAAATCAATTTTTGAAATAAGTATCCAGGTAAAGGTAATTTATTTATAATTAAGTCGCCTTTGACGAAGACAGAATGTGACATTTTATGTGTCTATGTTTGATTGTAAAATATTTCAATTTTAAACTGACGTACAAAGGTAAATAATTAAGTTTTCATACTTATTATGATTCCCAGAAGGTACAGCAATCAATAATTTTTAGATATGATTAAACTACTTGGAGTTTGTATTAACACGTGGCGCAGAGCGTCTATACCGCCAAAGTTTTCCTATTAGGCGACACCCTGATCATAAAACAATAAGTGCTGTTGAAGTTCGTTTACTTGAAACTGGGTGTTTGGATCCTAACATGATGCATGCTAGTCCTCCTAGACAGCTAGCATGGCAACAGGAAGAGCAATTACTTCACGACATTGAAGAAGATCCGGCTGTAAGTATCAGGATCTTGGAAACCAATCGTCACCATCATCGTACTACTATTAGTAGTACGAGTAGTAGTAGTACTATTCACAGATTCATGCAAAGAGAAAATCTGTATCCTTATCACTTACAGACGGTTCAAAAATTTCATTTCTTAGATACATATGAGGACCAGCAAGTATTGTGGAGTGATGAGGTCCATGTTAGTCAACCAAGAGCGTTTAACCAGAATAATTTGCATAGCTAAAATTACGAAAATCCACATCAAATTAGAGAATCACATAAGCAAGTGCACTGGAGTGTAAATATGTGGATTGGTCGGTTGGGAAATGACATAATAGCATCACATGTTCTGCCTAGAATACTAAACGCAAAGAATTATGCAAATTTGTTGCGAAAACACAGCACCTGCCTTTTTGGAAGATATTCCTATATTGCAACGTTAAACTATTGTGTATCAACATGATGGAGCGCCTGCTCCTGTAATGAATGGGTCGGTCGTGGAGGACATACCTACTTCTTGGCCACCTAGGTCCCTGGATCTCAACCCAATAGACTTTTGGCTTTGGGGTTACTTGAAAAATGCGGTATACAAAGTCCTACCGGTTAATGGAGATGACGTTATTGTTCGTATTTATGGAACTTTAACTCAGATTATAAAAAACAATAGGACGTGTTGAAACCAATTTCCTTCGCCGCATGTCATAGAACAAAATGATGAACATTTCGAACATTTGCCTTTGTAAATTTAAGCATTTTAGTTTTATTATGTGTATATGTCACTTGGTTTAAATTAATGAACTATTTTTACTTAGATAATTGAAAACGTAATTGCAATTTTTAATATAGCCATAATTTGGTAAGGAGAAACTTTTCGAAATTTTGACATAAGTGATTCTCGACTTATTTTTGGTCATATAGCACAACCACGGAGGCTGGGGAATTAAATTTGGGACACCTTCACCCTGTATAAAAAAAAATTCAGTTTTATATTTATAAAAAATGAATGCTAATTCATTAAATTGTCCAAGGATTACTATTTAAAGTTTTAAACAATCAGTTACGTAGTTGTCGTGTGTGCAAGCTTAGCGAAATGCGGGCTACGTGACTATAGTACACATAGTAACTGTTACCCTGTAACTTAATAAAATATCCTGTTGTTATAGTAATTTTCACGAGTCAGAGTAGTTGCGTCACTATGTCAGAGGACGCCGATGTTTTCTCAGCTTCAGGGGTTATGTTCATATCAGACAATATGTGTTATGTCAGATGTTTAATGTCAGTAATGCTTGACAACACCGTACATAATCGCCAATCTACGAGGGGTCGTTTTTATATTTAATTTACAATGTTAATGTAATTTTTCATTTTATTGATTTTAAATCACATATGCCATGGTAACGTGTTTGACAATTTACGAAACAATTGCAGCATTATTAGTTCTAATATCTGTCAGTTTGTGTTGTAGCGTCTCAAAATGGACAAACTTGAATATCGAGCTATTATAAAGTTTCTTACAAAACAAAGAAAATCTCCAAAAGTTATTCGTGAAGAAATGTTGATTGTATATGGGGATAATTGCCCTTCCAAGTCGACTATTTGTGAATGGTCAAAATTGTTTAAACATGCCGAGAATGACTAGATGATGATCCCCGTCCAAGTCGGCATGTTGGCATGATCACTTCGGATGTTATTGAAAAAAACCAAGCGTTTGGTATTGGAAGATGCAAGATGAAAGAAGCGACAATTAGCGTCTTTATTAGGAGTTTCAGAAACCACAGTTTTCAGAATTTTACACGATTACCTTGGCATGACAAAAGTCAGTGCGAGATGGGTTCCACGAATGCTTACGCCTTTTCAAATGTTTACTCGAATGGAGAAGTGTGAAGAATTTTTGGCGCTTTGTGGGGACGAACCAGATTTAATTATCAATCGACTTATCACCGGAGATGAAACTTGGGTCCATCATTTTGATCATGAGTCGAAACAAGAGTCGATGCAGCGGCATATTAGGCGTTCCAGTTCTCCCAAAATATTTAAAGTCACTCCTTCTGCAGGAAAAATAATGGCAACTGTTTTTTTGGGATTGCCAAAGAATGTTAATGATTGAATATGTGAAGAAAGGTGGTACAATCACAGGCGAGTATTATGCAAGCTTAATGCATGGCCTGAGAGATGTTATTAAAGTGAAAAGACGCGGAAAACTAACGCGAAGTGTCCTGCTGCTTCATGATAATGCATCAGCCCATCAGTCAAGACTTTCAAAAGCTGCCGTTGCTAAATGTGGCTTTGTAGAAATTGATCATCCACCTTATAGTCCAGATGTAGCCTTCAGTGACTATTTTTTGTTTCCAGATCTCAAAAGAACACCAAGGGGAAGAAAATTTAGGGGCGATGATGAACGTATAGCGACTGTTCTGTTGAAAGCCATTTTGCGAGCAAACCAAAAGAATATTTTATAATGGGTTAAAGATGTTATTGAAACGATGTAATACTTGTATTGAAAAGCAAGGGACCTATATTGAAAAATAAATTTCTGTTGTTCTAATCTACTCTTATCATGCCTAGTCCGAGAATATAAAAACGACCCCTCGTAAAATGAGGCGGTAAACAAAGAATCACATGAAGGTGCCGATGACAAATTGCGCATGCCTTATCTACATGAATAGGATTTTTTATAAATGGTTTAAATATCACTTTCAATGCCAAACTGCTAGAGCGCTGATGGTGTAGTGGTAGGAGTCGCCTTGCACGCTATTGGTACGGGTTCGAATCCCGGCCCATGCAATTTTTTTTTAGGTTACTGTAGTTTTGTTTATCTAATCTACTTTTGTTAGGTTACAGTAGTTTTGTTTATCTTACCTAAAATAGATACTCGTCAGAGCCTTGTTCAGACAGCTACGATGACGTCACGCATCGGCACCTTCCTATGTTCCTTTGTTTACTGCCTCATAATCTAAATCAGTTCTATCTGCATCCTCTTGTGCACAATAGGCGGGTTCTAAAGGTGGCAATAACAAATTATATATATATATATATATATATATATATATATATATATGTCTCTTATCGAATGGTATTCATAACCTCTTTAGCTCATTTGGTGAAGCACTCGTCTAGTCAACGAGAGAGCATGTATATAAAATTTTTTTTAATTTTATACATGTATATATATATAACTTTTCAAAAAAAAACAAAAAGTGCTGTTTTTATTTAAAATTTTTAAACAAGATCATGAATGCATGCAGGTTCCATTGCATAACTTAATTTTACGTGCTGCATACACGTAGCAGGTGTTATTAACCAAAGTTTGTTTGTAACTATAGGCTGCAGATTGTCTACGTCATAGTAACATACTGTTCCGAGTGTTTCCTAATTTGACCAGCACAATTCTAACTTCATTCTAATTCTCTCTGCTGCATGCTGCTACCTTCAAAATTTTTATTTTAGTGAAGGAAACAGTTAAAATACTTATATTGCAACCTCATATAGGTAAAAAATCCCATTATGTTAATTCTACCGATTTCATTGAAAAAATACATAATTTCAAAATTGAAGATGGCGGTATAATGGTCAGATTTGATTTTGTTGCACTTTTTACAAAAGTTTCTTTAAAAGAAACTATTGAATATATTGATCGTATTTTTCTAAAAGATATAACAACTCTCTCAGAACTCTTACAACGACTCACTGGAATAATAAACTCTACGAACAGCTAGATGGTATAGCAATGGGCAGCCGTATTAATCTTGTTGTAGTTAATTTTTACTTGGAAAAATTTGAAACATTAGCTTTACAAAATGCACCTACGAAACATTTAGTTTGGTATTGGTATGTAGATGAAACACATAAATGGTATTAATCCAAGCATTCGGTTTACCGTGGAGAAGGAAACTAATGGAAGTTTACCGTTTCTAGACATACTAATATCTAAAACAAATCATTCTTTATCATTTAAGGTTTACCGCAACCCGATACACACCGATAGATACCAAATAACTACAGGCTAATGGATATTCACTAAAGGAGTTTCAAATTCCATTGTCATCTTCCGGAGTGTATAAGTTATTTTTTGTGTGGAAAAGTACGCATTAAAACCACCAAACATAGCTTTGATATAAGACGTAAAGAACATATAAGATTTTGTAGATTGAGTCAACCATTGAAGTCTGCAGTGGCTGAGCAAGCTTTAAATAATTTAAATCATGACATCCAATTTAATAATATGAAAATGTCATGATAAACTCATTATTATGTTCGTTCACAACGTGAATCTACTGAGATATATCCAAATAACTTCAAAAGATAAGAAGAAAAACTCCGTATAAATAGGTTTTGGCATCTAATAATCAAAAAGTCACAATGGTATGTCTTAATTTTAGCTTTGGTTATGTCTAGGTTTTCGCTGAGTTTTTTCTTAGACCTTGAAGTAAATGCTTTACCAATTATATATGTTAAGTTAACACAGCACTGCAGTAATTTAACATAAGTAGTTAAAATTAAAAATCATATTAAACCTACACACATTGTGTTTTCTCTACACAAAAAAAATTATTAACCAAAAACTTTGTTAGATTTGACTAGATCTTTAATTGGTATGACAAGTTTCTATTTGCGAACGCTTTTATCAATTTCAAATTAAAGTAATTATTATCGAAAGGTATACATTTATATAAAAATACATGATTTAATACCTAAAAGACAAGTAATTTAATTATGTGTGATAATCATGAAAGGTTATCCTGGACGATGGATTGGTCGTCGATGTGCAACAGGGTGGCCAGCTCGATCACCCGCCCTGCACGCTCGATTTCTTTCTTTGGGGTTGCGCCAAACTTGAAGTTTATAAAACCCAACCAGATTCGGTAAATGAACTGTGACCGCATTACTGACGGGTGTGCAAGAAATTCGTCAGAAACTTTACTCAATGTGAAGAAAGAATTCTTAAACGGGATGAGTATTTGTCAAAAAGTACAAGGTGATCATTTTCAACACCTCTTAAAATGGTAATCATTTAATGCTTTACTTACCTATTTGTTATCTTGGTATCAAATAATGAACATTATTTAATAATTAATTTATTCATTTTGTGAAAATAAAATTCTTTCCCGGTTAACAACGACTCACCGGGATTATTTTGAAATTTGAGGAATGAATTAAGGACACGTAACGAGTTGTCAGATGTCTCGCATTCCATAAGAAAAAAAGTACCAAAAAGGAGCTAGTTGTCATTTTGACATTTAGAACTGTCACTCGTTAAAATCTTATCAGTGACCCAGAAAATAAATGAGGAAAGGGCGACAGAGGTTATATACTCACTGTATATATTTTCATCATTTTAACCACAAAAATCACAATCACGAATCATTATAAATCGGCCAACGGTGGATCACAGTGCATTTGAAGATAAAACTCCAACTTTAAATTTTTAAATACGGTCGGTTCTAGTTGGATTTATAAATACGAGTACAGAATTTCAAAATGTAAAACTCCAATATGGCGTCTATACGAAACACAAAAGTTAAATACGACTGCGTAAAACTTAGTAGGCCTGGAATTTTGTAAAAATCATTTTTTAAGTCGGAATTGCCCATTATACCTGTACTAAGAATCTGGTGAGTGCACTCTTACAATAAATTAAAGATGGAGGTTTTTAAAAATGCACATTTATCATTTTCGCCATGTATCTCAATAACGGGATTAATTTTTGTAAATGTAAGTCCGGATTGTTAATGAGCACCTAAATGTGCAAGTTTTTCACCATATGACCGATTTTGTGTCTATTACAGTTTCCAATATCCCCATGCATCCCATCTTATCCTATATATTCCGATTTAAATGTGTATATATTTATTTCCTTTAAAAAGTACAACTTAACCTAGTGTTACTATACCTTAAAATAACAGAATTTATTAATATTATTTTTGATTATTGAGGTGATTGATCAAAACTATGCTCAATACATTGTTCAAAAACACGTTTAGAAATATAATGTAATCGCTTGCATAGAAATTAATTTTACATTATTATTAATGTACCGTATTATGACATACACTGAGTACATCTGAATAACATGTGTAGCAAGGAACTAACCTAAGAAATGTTATACCATTTATTTTTTACCTACACCTCTTCTACTAGGTACTACATAACGTGTAACACACACGATTCTATTTTTATATACAGGGTGTATTTTAAAATCACCGACAAACGAAAACTGGAGATTCTATGATTCAAAATAAGACAAATCATAAATGTTTTTCCGAAAATGCTTCCTAACCGAGATACAGGTTGATTAAAAAATAATTTTTTTAAGATTTTTTTAAGATTCCTCAAAAATTACAAACGATATTACACTGAGATTTGGTACACCTGAATGTCTAATTAAGTACAAGTAATCAGGTGAGTTTGAGTCAACTGGCTCCATCCAGTGGCGTAGAATATGTTAAGTTAATCACTTTAAGTAAAAAAAAACACGTCCCTGCTTTTTGTGAAGAAATATTTTTTTGTTAAATTCAACATTTAATTCTGCAAATAAAATCATACTTAGTATTTTTTCGATTCGACACCCGTTTTTGAAATATTTTGCATTAACATAAACGACTACATTATTCAGTAATAACCAAATTAAATAAATCAGAGATTGCTTTGCATTTGACAGTTACGTATCTTATGTTTGCTGAAATAGTTGCATTTACGCGTGTTTTGTAATCCATTGTTTGTGTCTAATTACTCTGAAAAAATGAATTATTCCAAACGAGAACTGGTCGATATGCATTGATGTTATGGTAATACTAATTGCTATGCTCGTGCAGCTGCTCGACTTTATGAACAAAGATTTCCAAATAGAAGACATCCACATCATATTACGTTTAGAACCGTTCATCGTAACTTGTTACAGTATGGAAGCTTAAAAGGAAAGAAAAATTCCGGACGAAATGCTCGTGTACCAGTTGAAATTGAGGAACAAATTTTAGATAGAGTTTATGGAAATTTATCAATAGGTACGCGTGAGTTAGGTTTAGAATTTGGTATGTCGCATAGCAAGTCTTGGAATGTTTTATGAGAACAAAATTTACATCCCTTTCACCTACAAAAAGTGCAGGCATTATTTCCTGCTGACCATCCTTGTTGAATGAATTTTTGCGAATGGTTTTTAAATAAAAATGCTGAAGATGTATAATCTGTTAGAAACTTATTGACCACTGATGAGTGTATTTTTTTCCGAAATGGAATAATAAACTTGCGTAATTCCCACGAATGGTTAGATGAAAATCAGCATCCAACTGTAGTTACAGCTCACCAACATAGATTTAGCGAAAATATTTGGATAGGTATACTAAACGATCACCTAATCGGACCTATCCGTTTTCCTCAAAGATTTACTGGCGAATTCTATTTAAATTTTTTGAGAGAAGATTTGCCAGAATTGTTTGACGACGTACCCTTAGATGTTAGAATGAACATGTATTTCATGCATGATGGTGCGCCACCACATTCTACACGAAACGTCAGAGAATTTTTAAATGCATGGTTCCCTGGACGCTGGATTAAACCCATTAAATTTTTTTGTGTGGGGGTATCTGAAAACTCGTGTCTATTCTTTTCAAATTGATAATCGAGAGAAACTTTGGACTCGCATACAGATGGCATGCGATGAGATTAGGGCTATGCCACAAATTTTTCAGCGTGTTAGGTTTCATTTGCTAAGAAGAATACATGCTTGCATTCAAAAGGAAGGAGGACATTTTGAACAATATGTATAAAAATAATTATTATTTTGTTTTTGATTCCTTCAATATCTCTTTAATAATATATCTAATAGTTAACTGCGTTATTTTTTTTTATTTTTATTGAATAATGTTATGTTAATGCAAAATATTTAAAAAACGGGGTGCCGAATCGAAAAAATACTAAGTATGATTTATTTGCAGAATTAAATATTGAATCTATCAAAAAAGTATTTCTTTAAGAAAACCAGGGGCGTGCGTTTTTTTTTACTTAAACTGATTAACTTGAAATATTCTACGCCACTGGATGGAGCCAGTTGACTCAAACTCATCTGATTAATTGTATTTAATTAGACATTTAGGTGTACCAAATCTCAGTGTAATATCTTTTGTAGTTTTGGAGGAATCTTAAAAAAACCTTAAAAAAAGTATTTTTTAATCAAACTGTATCTCGGTTAGGAAGCATTTTCGGAAAAGCGTTTATGATCATTTTTGTCTTATTTTGAATCATAGAATCTCCAGTTTTCGTCTGTGAGTGATTTTAAAATACACCCTGTACAAAGTGGATATTTAAAATTTTTACACTAACGTGTTAAAATACAACGCGCTAAATAAAACAGATTTATGAATGATTTGACCAAAATATCCCAATAGGAGGAGAAGGTACTCTGTCTTTTCTTGATCGCCTTAATGGAAGCATACAATTCATAATCATAAAAGTATGTTTACAACTGATTCAAATTTGGCATTTCAAACAGATCGAATTACTTAGATGTGCTTCAATTTATATTGTATATTGATCTAAATTAAAATAAGCAAATTACCGTAAAAAATAATTCTTCATAATTAGGACAAGATGTAAACAATAAAATCAACTGAATAATTTTAATGTATAAATTAATAAATTATAGGTGAAAATTCAAATTTATGTAGTTTTCTCATTATTTACTAGTTTTACGTAATTATTGATACAAATTAGCCGCGTCTCTCTTGGTAAATTATTTCTTTGATGTTGAAGTACAGCAGAGATATTTAACTTTACTAATGATTTAATGGTCAGATTATTGAGCTGGTTGTAAACTATTAACTCGAGCAATGATCACTTTTGACCTTTTAATTAGATACTTTTTTTCCTTTTTGGTGATAAGCAATCGGTATGATTCATACATTTTTTAATTATGTAGATTGACTTATCTAATCTAACGTTTCAGTTTTCAGTAATTGCAGTAATAAGTATAATATAATTTCTACTTTAACAATTTTAAAAAAGACTGAATATTTGGATGTTATTCGTATTGAAGATAGGCTAGTTTATAGCTGAAATACGTCAATTATTATTAATTAAAATTAATTATTAGTCGTAAATTAGTCATAAATTGTATCATGGTTTTCTCCAAATGCGTTAACTAAATTCTGTCATTGGGAAAATATTTAGTTTGGATTACTTTAGGTGATTACCACACCCATAAATATAAACTTTAATACTAAAAGTAATACATATGCTGCAAGGTGAGTATGTACCGGGTGGATAAATAAACCGATCCCCCGTCTATATCTCTGGAACTGTTTATCGTACAGCTTTGGGAAAAAAAATTCCTTAGTAAAAACGGCCAATCGAAATCGCTGGAAATAAAGTTTCTAGTTTTACAGCTAGAGGCCATAATCTTTATAGAAAAATTTAAAAACAATTTTTTTATAAAATATGTCCAATTACAGTAGGTATTAAATAAGTTAATTAGAATGATGCATAATTTCTGCACAAATTTTGTTAAATACTTTTTCTCTATTTTTTCAAATAAACGGTGGGGAAGAGTGGGAATGTTTGCATGAATAAATAATGCCTATAACTTTGGTTTGGATCAACCTAGTTTAACGAAATTATTCTCATTCGAAAGGGCGCAGATGAACCAATTACATCTACTATAAAACAATTGCATTTAGTTTTAATTGTCGTAGATAGAGGGCACTCTCGAATAAAAAAAAATTAAAATTTGTCTATGTTAAAATTTTTAAATGGAAACACCTAAGTATTGTAAATTACAACGGAAACTGATTAAATACGTAACAAAATGGCGCAAACCGCATGCCAATATCTTTTGTCTAACTCAACATATAAGTAAAAACGCATAAATATACGTAACTAGTATTGGATCACTCTGTATTATAGCTTAAAATAACAAAATAGGTATATGGAAAGAACATCACACACATTAAAACTTAATGTCCAATTAAATGTTCAAAATGTTTTCCATCACTGTCCACACAAAGAAGTAGGGTAAAGTGGGGGAATATCGGACGTGGGGATAATACCGGCCGTCAAGTTTCTCTCACCCTAATAAGAATTCTGGAGCTGCTGGCATTTGCCGATCAACCATTTAAACGAACCTAACATTTAGTATTGTTTAGGCAGTGCGATAGCCAAGTGTATGCTTTTTGTGAAGAATTTTTCGTAAGAGCACGTGTCACTATAAGAAAGGCGTGTGTTTACAGCTGCGTATTTCAATAACGGCAAGTCGTAGAGATATTTTGTATGCGTGCAAATGAACGTAATGTTATTGTTTTTCACTGAGTTTACTCAAAAACCACGTAAGATAAGGCATTTTTAAATGATTATTGATGTTTAGAGTATTGTTTTGGGGGTAATTGCGGCCATCATTGTGTGGGTAAAACCGGCACGGCCGATATTACCCCAAAAAATATTGTTTAAAATTTTCGTTCATTTTCAGATGCCGCAGACTTACAGACGAAAATCTCATAGAACTTGTTGGTCTTCCGAGACACTACAGGCAGCTCTTGAAGCAATAGAAAATGGGCGCTACATTCGGGAAGTTTCAAGAACTTTTGCAATTCCAAGAGCTACCATTCAAGATTATCGTAAGAACAGCAGAGTATCGAAACCTCAATTAGGACGACGACCAGTATTTACTGAAGAACAGGAGCGTGAATTATCGGAGCATATAATTAATCTTTCCAAACTTTTTTTTTTGGTATTACATCAGCACAGATTCAGCAGAGCGCCTGCACTTTGTCCAAATTAAATAATTTGGCAAATAGGATCAATGAGGAAAAAATGTCAGGTGGTAGTAACTGGCTAGAGGGATTTCTACGAGGCAATCCATAAGTTAGACTAAGGAAACCCGAATCAACGAGTATTAATCGTGTGACCGCTTTCAACAAAGAAGAAATGGGATTTTTTTTGCAAACCTAAGCACTCTCATGGAAAAATACAAATTTTCTCCAAGGCGAATATTTAATGTTGACGAGACTGGTATTACAACAGTTCAGCATCCTAACAAAATTTACGCTGAAAAAGGTCATAAAAAGAGTCGGCTCCTTAACAAGTTGGGAGAAGGGAAAAACCACTACTGTTTTGTGTTCATTTAGCGCAGCTGGAACTTACGTTCCTCCTATGTTCATTTATGCCAGGAAACGAATGGCTGATCATTTGAAAAATAACGGAACTCCAGGCGCTATTTATCACTACTCAGATAATGGTTGGATTACCGAAGATTTGTTCATTGAATGGTTAAATCACTTCAAGCGTTGTGTTAAAAACTCTAAAGAAGATCCAGTTCTGTTGTTATTAGACAACCACTCTAGTCATTGCTCGTTAAAAGTTTACAATTTCTGCAAAGAAAGCGGAATTATTATGCTGACAATTCCTCCCCATACGTCGCACAGAGTTCAGCCACTTCATGTTACTTTTTATGGTCCGTTGAAGATAGCATATAATTCAGAATGCGATAAGTATATGAGGAACCATCCGGGCGAAAAAATTACGCCCAACATCGTTGTTGCTTTATTCAACAAAGCTTTCGAAAGGGTGGCAACTGTAGAAAAACCTACTAAAGGTTTTGAAGTAACGGGAATATTCCCTGTCAATCCTGATGTTTTCAATGCAGAAGATTTTGCCCCCCGCTGAAAACTTAAAACCAGCAAACTGAAATGAGTTGGTTCCTAGAAATGAACAAATATAAAAGAGGGCAGGGAAGAAGATGTATGACAACTAAGAACCGAAGGAGACACTGACGAAAATGAAACAAAACAGAACATATCGTTTAGGGAAATAATACCTGTTCCCGGATGTTCTGGAACTAATAATGAAAAAGAAATAAAAGGTGAGAAAAAGCAACACTCCCAAATATTTACATCGACGCCAATGAAAGAAATTTTGGAAGAAAAAAACAAAAATAAAATGCTGCAGAAGGCAAATGATGGCCATTCAAAAGTAAAAACAGTAAAAAAACAGGTTTTCGGTAGCCTTGATGACAACAACGCTTTTGTGAATAAAAATACCAATATTTCTATGCGACACAAACCAGAACTAAGAAAGAAAACTATGGTAACCTACAATAACTGTGAAGATGAAGAAGAAAAGTCCGACGTCGAAATTACTGAGGACATTTGCTCTATTTGCGGAGAATTTGGAAAAAACCGGGAACTTTGGCTGAGATGTGTGAGCTGTTCTGGATGGGCTCACAGTGATTGCACAAATGGAGAAAGAAAGAAAAGCTATGTGTGCGCCACTCATATATTTTCAAAAAGGCTTGAAATTTTTTAACCTTATTTTGAAACATATAATAAATAAGTATTTTGCTTTCGAACCTAATATCTTTCATTTAGACTGACTAATCTCCTTTTACATTTTAAAAATCTCTGAGATATTCAAGATTTTCCTTAGGAGGCCAGTATTCCCCCACTTTACCCTAATCCATCGCGGGTAGGCATAACAGCTGCTTGAATCTCAGCTATGGATATACCATTTATTGCATTTCTATGCGTTGTTTCATGTTTTGTCGCGTGGTTGGTCGAGTTTGAAAGACTAACTCCTTCACTCTTGTCCAAGACATGTTAAGTCTGGAGATCTAGCTGGCCATTTATATGGATATCTTAAATTCAAATAATCTCTAACTCGCCTGGAGTGGTAGAGAACTACATGATAAGGATGCAGTCAAAACACATAGAAAAACAAATATTTTTAAGTAATGAATGAAATGATTAAAGTGCCATGATGCCGTTTTTATCGTAATATGAAAATAAAACAGTTCAATCTAAAATTTAAAGAGGATTACAATTTTCAAACATAAACGTGCAGTTCATAATATTATAAGAAACCTACCTGTTATGCTTTAAAATCCTTAGAACGGTAGTTTTTCGTATGTTTAATTCTGTGGAGATTTGCTGACTACTTATATGTGGATTCTATTGAACTAAAGCAAGAACATTACATTATCTGCGGTCACACCTACACCACGTCGTTTATAACAAAGACGATGAAAAGCTACTACTTTTTCTTAATTTTTTTACCTTTCTTTTAAATACTTCTTTGCCATAATGTCTCCTGTCAGGATATCTTCGGCATATATACGTGAGACAATAGCGGCATTTTGATGGCATTCGAGATAAACTCCAATCAAATCATACACTTCGGCATTTGATATACTCATTATGAATGAATGCTGATTATTTACTGATATTAGTAATATTAATATCTAATTAAGAAAAGTTATATTCGAGTTATATGGTAACACTTCTTAAAAAGATCGCAATATTTTGACTACTGTCAATAAATAAACAATTTGAAGCCCTGGCAACTTTATTTCGCAGCCTTCTTAGTTTAACAAATTCAGGAAATACTGACAGATTTTGTTATTTTAATTTATAATACAGAGTGAGCCAATAGTAGTTACGTATGTTTACGCGTTAGACACAAGATATCGACATGCGGTTTGCGCCATTATGTTACGAATTTAATCAGTTTCCGTTTTAATTTACAATACTTTTTAACATAGACAAATTTTAATTTTTTTTTTATTCGAGAGTGCCCTCTATCTACAACAATTAAAACTAAATGCAATTGTTTTATAGTAGATGTAATTGGTTCATCTACGCCCTTTCGAATGAGAATAATTTCGTTAAACTAGGTTGATCCAAACCAAAGTTATAGGCATTTATTCATACAAACATTCCCACTCTTTATTTGAAAAAATAGAGAAAAAAGTATTTAACAAAATTTGTGCAGAAATTATGCATCATTCTAATTTACTTATTTAATACCTACTATGATTGGACATATTTTATAAAAAAATTATTTTTAAATTTTTGTATAAAGATTATGCCCTCTAGCGGTAAAGCTAGAAACTTGAAAGTTATTTCCAGCGATTTCCCTTGGCCGTTTTTACTAAGGAAATCTTTTTCCCAAAGCCGTACGATAAACAGTTCCTGTGATGTAGCCGGAGGATCGGCTTATTGGTCCACCCGGTACATTTAACAAAAATGAAAAAACAGGGATAATTTCGTTTATAAAACTTTTAGTAAAAAAAATCCAATATATGATCATTTCACGTCTAATCATGCACATTATTCATAAATTGATTCGTTCAGTTATTCGAATTAACATTTTATACTTTTATCAAATCAAACCCTTTTATGTTTTAAATATCAAAAATCATAATTTTGCTAAGTATTGCCAAAATACACACAAGATTTCGGGTAATAAACGACGATGTAAACAAATTAAAATAGTTCCCAAGTCATTCTAACACTAATGTGTTATAGTTGAAATTATAAGAGAATTTTGATATCGGATTAGCGCTTTTATTCAAGCACATCGACCTAAAATCATTTACACGGCGGTACTTCAATTTTGTTTACTTGTATCGTTTTTAGAATGTTACAAACTTAACTAAATAAAATGGAATAATTCTCATTGATTTAAAATATGCATAAATAAATTCATTATGACGATATAAACAATTACGTTCCTAAAAGTACCTAAACAATTAAAAAACAATTTCTGATGAGCCCGAATACCTACATAAAATATTAATGTACAATTTATATAAAACCGTTTTACTATATAATTGCTTACGGTTTAATCCTTAATTCGGAACCTTCAACAAGACGCTTAAATTTTAAATTATATATTTTACAAATTGACAATTATTATTTTGAGTTATTCTTCCAACTTTTAACCATAATCATACAAAAAAAAGAATTCCAGTTAATAAAATTGAAATTCGAAGGTTTTTTGATTTTGAAAAGCGCTTCAAATTTAAATTTTACACAAAAAGACAAACTTTACTTCACAAAATTCAAAAATTGAAATTTTACAGATTTTTGTCTTTCAAAAAAACGTTTTACCTATAATTGTACACAAAACAATTAGCAGATTCCCTGATCACTGTCTTCTGTATCACTCCCACCTACAGAAATTATCAACGGTTCCACCATTACATCTAACAGGTTTTCACGTAACCACCCATTGAACATAAATTTTTGAGTATGCAAAATTGTTTTTTCCAAATATCAGCATCATATTGTTTCAAAGACTCCTCCCACATTTGCAGTACATTATCAGAATATCCATCTCTCTAATGTTTTAATCATAAAATGATTTGCAAATTTTCCAAATGTTTTCAATGGCATTGAGTTGACAATGGTATGGAGGTAATCTGAGAATAGAATGGTCATCTTCTAGAATAATGTTATTAACCACGTAGCATTTTTCACCTTTATGTTGCTTGGCAAGATTCTACAGATCTACCTTTAGGTCACTTTCACAAAAGGTATATTTTTATTTTTAGCCAGTTTTGTGAATCAACTTTTTTCCAACTAGAAGATGGCATCTGTTCGACAAGACGGAAATGATATGATGCATTATCCATCGCGATTATAGGTTGTTCGTTTAACTTTTAATTGTTTATATCGTCATAAAGAATTTATTTATTGCATATTTAAAATGAATGAGAATTATTCAATTTGGTTTAGTTAAGTTTATAACGTTTTAAAAACGATATAAGCAAAAAAAAATTGAAGTACGTTGTGTAAATGATTTTAAGTCGATATTTGCCATTTATGTAAAGACATGCCGATGCACATTTGCATCTTCTTCTAACGCATGTACTTAAATTGAACGTACGCTTTAACGCACAGTGTAGGTTTTAGTTTACCACCCGCGTGGTTATACACAACAAACTTCTTTCCGTCTTCGTCATATAACATGTGTAAAAATGACAAAGTTACATATTCGACCGCAGTGCATGGATAAAAGCGCTAATCCGATATCGGAATTTACTCATAATTTCAACTACAGTAATCTAATGTGCACATTATTCATCCAAACGATGAATTTTTAATTAACTGTTATCAATGTTTAATCTTGTTTTGAACATGTAAAATTTCAAAAGTTTTCATAATTATAATTATTTATCTTTTGGAATTTAAATCGTGATAACGTGATAAACTTGATACATTTGGACAATTGCGGCTATCGTTGTCGGTAAAATGTAAAACGTACGATTTTAATTAGTTTAACACTTACTATACTGTCGAATCGTATAAAGTTCCTAAAAAGTATGATGATGATGATTTTCCCATTATTCCCAAGTGGGACATAGGCTTTGGATAAAGTTTCTCCAGTTCTGCCTATTTTCTGCTAACTTGCTCAGCTGTGCCGTCGACATCTTTGTTTCTTGATTGATTGATCTTTTCCATGCGGATTTGGGCTGACCTCTAGTTCTCTTCCCTTGTGGATCTTAATACTTGTTTATATAATTCGCCTTCATTCTTTCTGAGCGTGTGCCCTAGCCACCTATATTTCCTTTTAGCGTTGGCTTCACTATAGCATTAAACACATTTTCATTTTTATAGCCAAGTTCGTTGCCCGCCACATTGTATTCCTATAAATACTCAAGTGGGACATAGGGTTTGGATAAAGTTTCTCCAGTTCTGCATATTTCTGCTAACTTGCTTATCTGTGCCATCGACATCTTTGTTTCTTGATTGATTGAGCTTTTCCATGTGGTTTTGGGCTGACATCTATTTCTCTTCCTTTGTGGATT
This sequence comes from Vesta saturnalis, assembly GCA_036346205.1. Taxonomy (NCBI): domain Eukaryota; kingdom Metazoa; phylum Arthropoda; class Insecta; order Coleoptera; family Lampyridae; genus Vesta; species Vesta saturnalis. Next base: position 2,199,406 of record JARFJB010001442.1, read on the forward strand.
CCATCTTAATACTTGTTTATATAAATCGCCTTCATTCTTTCTGAGCGTGTGCCCTAGCAACCTATATTTTTCTTTTTAGCGTTGGCTTCACCATAGCATTTAAACACATTCATTTTCATTTTTATAGATAAGTTCGTTGCTCGCCGCACTTTATTCCTATTTATTCCTGTAAATGCTCCCCTTTCCTCCACTATCATACTTCCCAAGTAAATAAAGTCCCTCACTCTTTCAATTGGTTCCTTTTCTATTTGTACTTCCCTTGCATGTTTAATGTTAATACACATAAGATATGTCTTTATTTGTAGACCAACTTTAACTGAGTCCCGCTTGAGCTTGTTTATCTTTGTTTGCATATCCCTACTAGTATGAGTCAATAAGCACAAGTCATCGGCAAAGTCCCATTTGAAACTACGTTTTTTAATATTTCATCCAACAGTATAATAAATAACATTTGGGGACATTATGCATCCTTGTCTCACGACCGTATTTGTTACAATTTTTTCTGAAAATCTACCATTATGTAGCACTCTACAACTGTAATTTTTGTAGCCTTCTTTTAGTAAGTTCATAAATTTCTCTGGTAGTCCCTTGCTTTTTAGTGCAATCTAAATACTGTCTCTATTCAGTTTATCAAAGGCCATTTAATAATCAATAAAGGCCAAGTATAACGGGGATTGGTATTCGATTGATTGTTCCGTTATTATCCGCAGCGTCGTGATTTGGTCTATACATGTGATCTGTTTGATATGAATCCACTTTGTTCCTTCCTCAAGTCATTATCTAATTCTCGGTTTTTTAAGTCACCCTTTTTAGGTAATTTTATTATTAATCCTTCTCTCTATTCACCAAGAAAACTTTCCGTTGTCCATATCTTATCTATTAGTGGTATAAACAGGTTTACGGTAACTCTTGCATATACCTTTAGCTTTTCGGCTGTTATGCCATCTGTTCCAGGTGCTTCGTTACATTTCATCTGATTAATTGTAATTATGAAATTCTTCCCCTGGTCTTAGTTGTATAGTCTCGTCATTCATTACTTTGCCACTTATACTTATTCAATGAATCTGTTGTTGTTCGTACACAGGAGTTTTCCATTTTTACTTCTAATACTGTAGTTGGGTCTTCTACACGTACTTAGTTTTTTAATATTTATATACAGTTCTTTAGTATCTCCTTTGTCTGCCACTAGTTCCGCATTTTCTGCAATACTATTTGTAGATTCTCTTTTATTCCTTCGCACTGATTTTTTAATTTCATTATTCATTTTATTGTATTCGCCCTGCTATGCTTTTTTCTTCGTTCTATTCTTCTCCGCTAATTTGTTAATCTGAATTTTTCTCCTCTTCTCAATTTTATTCCAAGTACCGTCACTCATCCATTCTATTTTAGCTGTTTTAATAAAGCCACATGGTTTCCTGCAAGTTTGAAGTTTCAAAACGTCATTCCCAAGTTTCTTCAATTTCTCCTCCAAAGTCCATATTTTGTTACCTACTTTTAATTTATTAACGCAAGTTGTTTTAACATTTTCATCTTTGAGTTTCGTTACGTTAAATTTTCTCCTATTAAGCTGGTTCACAAATCTTTTTTTTCCTCTCGATTTCCATTGTACCCTTACCAAGTAGTGCTATCACTGTTTATTTCGGCACCCCTTTCATTTCTATTATCAAACAAAATATTTTTCCATTTACTACTAATACAAATATGATCAATTTGGGTTTTTGTAGTTTGACTTGGCGATTTCCAAGTAACTTGACGGATATTCTTATATATGAAAATTGTACCTCCTGTCACCAAATCATTAACACCACATAATTCAACAAGTAACTCTCCATTTTCGTTCATTACACCTAGCCCGTGCTTGCCCATTATGTTTTCTATCCCTCTATCCTAACTGCGCATTCATGTCTCCCATTAAAATTATGAGATAATCCTTTTTAATTGCGCGAAGCGTTTTCTTTAACAAACCATAAAATTCCACTTTCTCTTGGTACTCACTTACATTTGTAGGTGCGTAGCACTGAACTATTACTATTTCCTTCTGTTCTAAATCTAAGGTGACTTTTATTAATCTTTCACTAATAGGTTCCTAGTCAATTAAGGTTTTTCTATGTCATTGTTAAAGAATACCCCTACTCCGTATTCATGATCGCTGTCTTGTGCTTTGCCCGAGTATATAAGAGAGTATCCCTTTGATTTATATTCGGCGTATCCCATCCATCTGCACTCACTTATTCCCAATATATCTATTTTATACCTTTCCATCTCCCTTACGGTTTGTGCTGCCTTGCCTTCCTGATACAAGATACGTACATTCCATTGACATATTTTAGACGTTGCTTCTTCCCTACATTTTCTTTTGTGTTTGTTTCGTATTACTTATTCGTTGTCCATTTCTTTGCTTTAGTCGTCGTCCTCGTATACCTCACCGGTGTCATTAACTTATTAATTTTTTTATTTCATGAGTTTATTAAGATTTTCGTCCGAGAACCAGCCTTGTTCATTAATAAAGATCTTTTTAAAGCCTATTCTAATCGTATTTCCATTTCTTTCGCGACTTTAGCGTTTTTTCGAATTATGGCCTGGATTTTCCTATCTTTTAAGGACATGTCGTCCGCAATATAAATTGTTTTACCCTTTAGTTTAGCCTTATTTTTTATAACTTGCATTTTTTGGCCCCATTCGCCTAACTTTGCAACTATTATAGAATGTGCTCGATTGGTTTTTATATTTTTTGCTGCAACTATACTGACTGATAATCCTTGTTCCGCTTCTAAAAACTTTTCCGTTGCTTCTTTTACTGCCCCCACCCCCTTTTATCACAATATTACGCTTTCTCTCTGCACTCTCCAAGATTTCAACTTTCTTCTCAAGAATAGCTACCCACTCCGTTAGCTTTGTATCAACCTCCCTTAACTCTTTAATATCCTTCATAAAATTATCCTGACCTTCAACCAGTATTTTAAGCATCCTTTTAATCTCGGACATATCTGATGTTTCTTTGTGCAGAGTTGTTCTTACTTTTACATTGCCGATACTTGGCCGTACATTTTGTAATGCTTCCTTCAATGTCGCTATTGCAATCTCGCTCTCCTAACATAGTTGGTGGCGTTCTATATGTTTTCCTACTTTTCCTGAAATTACCATCTTCGCCTTTCTTATTATTTACAATTACTTTTGGTTGTATTTTACGCTTATTGTCTTCAGTGATTGACAGGGCAGCCCGAACCTCGGTATCGAACATAACCCCCTTCTCGCGTAAGAGCTTCTGTGATTTTCATTACAAATCTCTTAATTCCAAAAAAAAACTTAGCGTTTTTAAGCTCATTGTGCCGGCATCGTGATCTTCGCCGCTTCGGATCTGTCACTGCTTGCACACAGATAATACGAAGAAGCGGTCATCAGTAGAGGAGCCACAGCCTAGCAGCAAGCAGGAGCCGCCGGAATACAGCAGGAGCGAAGAACAACATAACAACATAAATATGCATCCAGGACACCGCCACCGCTAACTACAGGATTGACGTCGGGTAAAACAATAAGTATCGGTTTTATTTTTAATTAATTTTAATTTATTGTTTTATTTTAACACTTGTTTTCCTCCTTTTTCTATTTGGGTCTCTGATTTCCAAGTCTGTATTCCTCGGGGTGTGAGACTGCACCTCGACGGAGACCCGGCCTTCCTTTAAAACAATTTCTTTCTTTACTCCTTCCACACATAACACACACATGCGCATACACCCTAGCCTCGCCACCACCATCCTCACGTAAACGCTCCCAATCAAACGCCTCGTCCATTTCCAGCTCATCCACATACTCCTACATCTCAACACGCTCCACCGGCTCCACAAAACCACACAAACCCGCCCTCTTACCCACATCCGCGCAGCCACCTGTACCTGCCGTGATTTCTACACCCGTCACCCCTAATCCTAATCCTACCCGCTCTCAATCCTGGAGGTATTGCATCCGCAATATCCCGAAATCCATATCCACACAGAAATCCCTATTCAATTCCCTTAAAGCCCTAAACCTTCCCTGGCTAAACTTAACCTTTAACGTTTAACGTGAGGAAGGCCGTTCGCGTCACCGCTAAGGCGACCAACACCCGCACATCACTTATGCGTATCATAACCTCGTCCCAAACCACCCTCGAGCACCTCCTCATACGCGGTGTCGTCATGTTCGGTCGACACGACAGTTGCGAACCCTCCCTTATCCCTCAACCTCTCCCCAAGTATTGTTCCACCTGCACGCAGGTGGGGCATACTGCCGAGGAGTGTCCTACCCGTGCAATCCGTTGTCCCAACTGTGGCGAAAGCCACAGATCCTCGGCTAACCCAAGGTGTAACAACTGTGGGGAAGCTCACCCTACCCCCTACCTTTTCCTTCAAGTGCCGGAAGCGGCGGGAACCTCCCAGTTCTCGGTCGAAGATGGCTTCCCTCGAACCTATCCTGTCTTCCGAAGAGTCCGACTCGGAAGACACAGACCACCTTAAACCCTCTCCCGACACCAAATCCCTATCCATCAAAGACTTCCTTAAAATCGCCACCCACTACCTCTTCCAGATGTTCCCCGACCCGATAGGGTTTCCGCACACTAGATTCGCTATCCCGAAACTTCTTCCAACGGAGGATCAACATCTGCGTATCCGGTACGCGGATGAAGGTCGTCGTAATCCGCCAACCCAATCCTTAACTCCTTCCACAATGGATATCCTAGCAGGGACAGTTAATGCCAGGGGCGTTCGTCTGAAACGCCCCTTACTTAAACACTTTTTACACACACACAATACGCACATTATTTCCATCACGGAAACAAAACTCACACCCAGATGCACACTTAATTTCAACACATTTCACACCTATGTAAACAATAGTCAACACGGAACCACCCTCTTCAAAATTGCTTCCCATCCACTCCTTTTCAACTTCCTGCGCACCTACAGCATCTCGAATGCGTTGCTGCGACGGTGCACTTTCCTACTCCTATAGTATTTATTTCATACTATAACCCGCCCGGCCACAACACCCTATCCGATGACCGTTTAACCTACGCCTCTGGCCTCTCTAATGCAGTTATCCTAGGTGATTTCAATGCCCGCCACATCCAATTCGGTGACACCGCAATTAATGGCAACGGTAACTGGCTATTCATTCAGTTGCCGCTCTTGCGAATCGCCAACACTCTTCGAACATTTAGGTGCCTCAATAGTAGATCACATCATAGTTTCCGAACCCATAGCTCACTATTTCGATCGTGAGTGCTTTTCTAGGCACCACGATCACATCAGATCACATACCACTACTGGTCAAAACTTCATTTGTCCAGCTCCCCCTACACTTCCTCAACACAGTCATTAAAGATTTTTCAAAAGCAGACTGGAATGTGTTCTCCGAACACATCTCCAACACCCTTCCTATACCCAATCTTCAAACGGCCCAAGATCTCGAGAGAGCCATTAGAGACCTAACTTCCGTAATTACGGAAGCGGTCGATATCTCTGTACCACTAAGAAACATCGACAATTCCCGCAAACCGTTCCCACAACACATTGTAAACTGGATCAAAGAAAAAAGACGAATCTATCGTCAACTCTTGCGATCCAGGGACCCGGCTCTCAAGACCGAATATAATCGCCTTAACGCCTTAATCAGGCGAGAAGCCAACAAACACGCCGAAGACTCCTGGACCAAAGCCACCTCCCAGCTAGATTATAGAAATGGGAAACTCCTCTGGCAACAGTTCTATAGACTGACCAGAAGGAAAGACAACCCTAAATCCCACCTAACCGACCTACAGGGCAACCTAATCTCCTCCGACGAAGGGAAAGCCGATTTCTTTGGTCACCATCTCCAATCCACTTTCCGATCCCCAGATGATCTCCAATTCGATAACCGGTTCAAGATACTCCTCGAGGGCCGCCTTGAAGAATTCCGAAACCTTAACCTTCCTGAAATCCAACTCGATAACGAGAATTCCTTTTATGCTCCCATCACGTCCAACCAGGTCCCCACCTGTTTCAAAAAAGAAAAAAATTCTGCTCCAGGCCATGACGGCCTAAATCGAAAAATACTCCGCCATTTACCCGACCAAGCCCTCCGATTACTCTCCAACATCTACAACCAATGTTTAATTCTATCCCACTTCTCGACGGACTGAAAATCGGCCTGCACAGTCATGATACCCAAACCCCACGTCGACCTAACCTCACCCTCTTCCTATAGACCAATTTCCGTCCTAAGTTGCATCGGAAAATGGTTTGAGCAAATTCTATCCAGGGGACTCAGGGACCACCTAGAATTCAACGACCTCCTTCCTAATAGCCAATTCGGCTTCCGTCCCAGCCGAACGTGTCACGATCCCTTGTTGAAGCTGCTTACAGAAACCACCAGAGCATTCAACCACAATCAATGCAATCTGGCTGTGTTTCTGGACATTAAGGAAGCATTTGACAGGGTCTGGCACGCCGGTCTCCTACACAAAATCCGAAACCTCAACATACCCGACCCCTTCACCAAACTTCTACTTACGTACCTGACTAATCGGTCAGTTCGGGTCAAAATACGGAGAACCTTTTACGGTCCTTTTCAACCTACAGCAGGCGTACCGCAAGGTTCTGCCTTAGCTCCGATTTTCTACACTATCTTCGCATCCGATATTCCCGAAGTTACCCAACCCGGGGTAGTCATTGCGCAGTTTGCGGATGACACCGCCTTATGGACGGTTAATCGGAACAGCGAAACGGAAAGTTCCCAAAGCTTGCCTCCAGAAATGTTTCCTTCAACCTAAACCAAGAAAGACTCACACTCCAAAGCGAAGTCACCTACCTAGGAATTCTCTTTAGTAGAACTCTTAATTGGCTCCCCGATGTAAAAAGAACACTCAATAGGATTAGAAATCGCACAAACCTACTGGGCGCCCTCCGGGGTAGAATCAGAGGTTGCCATGCTAAAACACTTCAACACACTTACAAAACACACATCCGCCCTGTTATGGATTGCCGAGCACCCATATACACCAATATAAACCCCAATCACATTTCCTCTATTGCCTCCTGTGAACGTCGAATTTTTAGACGCATAGGTTACCTCCTCAGGTACCCTAGTAACCTCATAACATAGCACGCCAACAAGCCACATACAGAATCCAAACACTTCAGAAAAACTTTGCACATAAAAGAATTTTTGGCGATACTATCCCAACCAAAGAAATCCTTACCACTCCCTACAACTACCGTTTTCACCAATTCCCACGAAGAAACCCTAAATTAAAATCTAAGCATCCTCCCGCGATCCTTGCATAACTCCATGACGACCTCCCCGAGGAGATAGAAGAATCCATAGATAACATCCCATATGCCCTCCGCATCCCCCCGTCAATTCGATGACGACCTAGCATGAAACCGGACAACGAATTGGATAAACCACACTAAGCAGGCTACACCCCACTAAACAACACACACACTTAATCCAATTAACGCATTATTAAATATTCAATAAATATAAACCTTTTTTCTTTTTTTTACACCAAAAATAACCATCTCATGAATGTAAACTAATAATACAAAACATCGCAACACCAACAAGCATGAATTGACCAGGGCTGAAGAGGAGAAGCACTCCTGAACAGTCTACAAATAAGATATATATGTATAAGCTACAAATAAGTGATTACTAACCATAAGCATGAGCATAACAAAAAAAAATTCAGTGGTTGAGCTATTACTATTATATTTGTTAGGTTCTTATGAATTATTCATTTTACTAATTAATATTTTACTTTAGTTGAATTTTATTGAATTTAAATTTACTTAAATTATCACGCAATGCACTTATCCTTGTTGACCCGTTGTCATGTGTCCATGATTTTATCAAAGAATTGCCAATAACTTCCGAAATTATAAATTATTTATTAACACCGTACATCTTAAATGTAGTATAAACTCTCGTAATGTGAGGTAATAACGCATCAATGTTTGGAGAAGCTTTTCTATTGCAACGTTTTCTTTTGTCTTTTACGTGTTTAAAAGGTTTATGCATTTTTTTTTATTATATTCTAAAACAAAAATAAAGCTTTTGTTGTAAAGTAAAATGAAAGTTTCAAAGGAAAACGTGATTTACTTTTGATATCGATATTTAGGGAAACCCTTTTACTAATTTGAGAGAAAGCATTAATTCATTTCTTTGTAAATAAGAGTAATTTTTGTATAAATACATGTGTTCGTTATTTTAAATTAGATGGATGACGTTAAATGGAGTTGAGATTGCATTATATAACATTAAATTGAAGGACGCATTAAAATTATTACATTGTGTGATACATCTTCTGCGAAATTAAATTTAGCCGTCATGCCGCGCCGTTTCTTTTGATAAGGTTTGCTTTTAAACAAATAATTTGGCTTCATATGCAGGGTATTAAAGGCCAGTATTGCTAATAAAATTTCAATTCACCATATATCCATTACTTAGATAAGGTTTCGCGAACAGGAACGTTTTGTTGACAATACAACTTCTCCAGACGATTTTCGAGTTTGACTTCGTGGATGCGCGTACGTAGAAAACTGGAGTACCTTTTCGTTACGTGTAGTTGGCCTATAGGGACTTGCCGAGATTGAGGAAGGCGTTTAGTGTTTAAAGTTACCAAGTGCTTTTGCCGTTCTCTGGAGAGGTCTTCGCTTTTTGCGGAAAAGCCCAATGTTCGCAATTTAAAAACATTAAGAATTATTCAGAACTTATACATTAAGCAAGCAATTCTGTCCTTGATGTAGGCACATACGCCTCCTTTATATCGAAAGTTAGAGTGAAAGTGGTATTGAGGAAATTGTAAGTCGGGTGCCTCGGAGCTTTCAGAGGAGACTTGTGTTTCAGATAGAAACAAAATATCAGGTTGTAATTGTTCAAGATGTTGGTGAATAGCAATAAGATTAGATTAGATCTTCTAGCAATATTAGAGCACTGAACTTACAGTGAGGTTTTTCAGTTCAGCGAATATTTTTTCGTTATTAACGCAATTATTTTTACCATTAAATTAATTTCTAACCAAAAGTTTTATTAAATTAATTTAAAAGAGAATGGTATCACGAAAAAAAGTGCAAATTTTGATATTTACCAATTCAAACAAATGTTTGCGTTTTGGGACTTATAAGTAAAACAACGCCAAAACTTACATTAACTTTTTATGATTTGCTAAATTTTTTATGTTTTCCACTGCTTCAATGCCATAAACCCGAACAAAAAGCTTAAAAACTCCATTATAATATTGTAAATGAACCTAAAACGTTTATAATTAATATTAAAATGCTAATTGCCGTTTAAATATAATTAGTTGATAAAAATCTTCGTGCTATGGTCACATCAATAAAACACTATTTCAAAATTGTATATATAGTCGGGCCGGCGAGAGGTGTCCTATGACTCATCTTTTAGTAAAGCATGGTTTAAGATTTTAAAAACGTATGTCGTTATTGGTTCATATAGTGAGTAATTTTGAATACCAACAAAACATCGTCAATGTTTCTAGGTTATTTTCAAATTTAAGCCGCGCTGTCACTGTCAAATTTAAATAAAATTATTGTTTGAATATCTCGGGATTTAGCAATAAAGTCGAATTTCGTTTAAGTTCTGTTCGCACTTATTCTGGCATGTAAAGTCCACAGAGTGTGGGTAGTCATATGATAAAAATATATTGTACAACTGTAAACGATTATCAGAACCGAGACCAGGTCAACAAAATTTCGTTTTGGATCTGTTTTACAAATTAATTATATCAATAATTTTCAATAAGATACGAATTAGCTAGCAGTAGGCAGTGCCCGAATGAAGTGTGAAAAGGAGGATCGTTTTTAGCCGACAGATCTCACTGCGTCAAAAGAGTGAAGACTGTAATTTGGTTATCGAAGCCACTTATAAATAACTAATTTTGTCATACATAAATACACTGTATTGGATGTTAAAAATGATATTTATTATTAGTTAATAATATAACCGATTTTAAAAATCTCAGTTTACAGTTTGTCAATATATAATATATATATATATATATATATATATATATATATATATATATATATATATATATATATATATATATATATATAATGAATGTAAACCTAAGTACAGCTACAGAGGTATATGTTAAATATAATAATTCTTTACAATGTTCTAAAGTAACTAAGATTCTAATTTTTGCTTTAAATTCAAATATTGAACATCTTATAATTAAAAGTCATCACCTTCACTTTCACTATCATCTTCACTCGACTCTCCAACATTGATTACTAGAGGTTTAACCATTTCCTCAGCTCTTTTTTGAACGTCACACCACTGGCTCATTTCCTTTTCAGCATGTAAAATACACTTTTGCCACAGTTCTCCAGTCACTTGGTTTAATGAATCCTTCCATAACGATAAAACATTCTCGTCCCTGAAGCCCTGTCTTCCAACGTTTTTGTTGTAACACTGTTTACAGTTTGCCCATATTAACTCGATAGGGTTGAATTGGCAGTGATACGGAGGTAAACGTAAAATTTGATGAGCGATTTCATCAATTGCATATATTTTTGGAACTTATAAATCCTTGGCAATTTGTAATAATTCCCTTTCAACATATCATTCGAATGAGAAATGTTGTGTTTTCTTAAAAATTGAAGATCTTCTTTCTTCCAACTACTTGAAGGTAATTTTTCTACTAATGTAGAATGATAACTGGCATTATCAAGAATTATCAAACTTGGTTTTTCTAAATTTGGTAAAAGCTGTTCTTGAAACCATTTTTGAAATAAATCAGCGTTCATATTATCGTGATAGTCTGCTGTCTTACTTTTACTGGAAATACCAATGATGAATTAGGTATAAAACCATCCTTGTTCCCAGCACTCAGTGCGATAAAACTAAAATTTATTCGGTTAAAAATATTTTTTACAAATTGGACTATTTTAATTACCGTTTCCCTTCTCCTAGTGTTTTGCTTTTTGTGCTTTTCAAATCATTATCATGCCATGATTTCCGAACGTTTCCTCGACTAAAAATCCACGTCTAATCCAAAAAGAGAGGATCGTAACTAATTTCACAACTTTTATTAGCAAAATATTTTCGCAAAAATGTTGCTCGAGCACCAGCAATATGAACCTTCTCCATTATATGCCTTCTTCCATCGTCAACTTTGAATTCAAAACCAACTTTGTGTAACAATTTTCTCAAACTCGTTTTACTGAAGGTAAATATTTTATCTTCTTTAAGTTCAGTTTGGAGTTTTTCGATAGTAATATGTGAGCCTAAAATTAAACAGTGATTAACTCCATTTCAACAATAATTTCTGAATTATTTGCCAGTTGCATGCATGGTGTAAATTTTTCGTTTCAAAACGTCTTACGTATTCGTCGACATCCCCTGACTTGGACTTCAAACGCAGCCTATGTTTTTGCGGTGAATCCGACGCCTATTTCCCAGATTCTAAAGCGAGAGCCATTATTGCCTTTATCCTAGTTACGGTTTTCTCGGAAATGCCGCATGCGAGAGCAGTTCGCTGCAACATAATATTACATAAATATAAATTTAAATAGTGAAAATTATTAGCGTACCTGGATAATGGAAATTAAAGGTAAACTTGGCCCCCCGCTATCGCGTTCCATCTCGAAATAATGCAGTATATTCATTAATATTACTTGAGTTTGGCTTTTCAAAGATTTAACTTTTAATGACCACTATTTGCTGCAAAATAAATAAATGCATTCAATCAATTGGAAATACATTTTGCATTATAAACTTACCTCGTAATAGTGAATATTAATAATAATAGTTTTGAAAAAAACTGTTATTTACAAATGCAATGGAAACTAATAAATTACGAAGCGATTATACGAAACGAAATACGAAGAATAATTTGAGGTTAAATAGCCAAGGAGACATCTAACAGCGTCATGCGCTTTGACTTTAGAATCGACATACGTTTTTAAGTCCTGCATTGAAAATATATAGTAGACGTATTTATTATAACCCGTCTTTCTTTAAGTGGGAACTTCGCACTAAGATAAATGGAAACAGTAATAATTATATCCCCATTCTCGAGTCCGCCATGAGACACCTCTCCCCAGCGCTACTGTACCTCAATCTCGGATATCTTCTTCAGTCTAATTTAGCACATATATGAGAAAGAATCAGTCGCAGGATGGCTATTTCTAACTCGTTCATATTTCTTCTTACATCAAATGTACAAAAACAGTAAGTCTTGTTTCTCTGTTACACATAAGCAATTAGCTAGGTTTCACACATGCTATAGCAACGTGCTAATTATAAAATTTTTGTGGGTTAAAATCCCACTCCCGGTAATCTTTTTGTTAAAAAAAAAATAATACATGTAATTTACATTTCAACTTCTATTCATTCGTTAAAACAGATAACTGTCATAGCACTACTACTAATTTTGGTAATAAGCACACAGAAGTATTATATGGTATTATGTATATAAAAGCTATCTCAGTGGTCTAAAAGTGCAATTGCGGCCACTATCATTGTTCTATTATAATTCAATAGAAAATCATTGGCGTACGAACTTGACTGAAATGAAAGAGCTGTCACCATAGACTGTCACTCTGATATTAATTAATTGCATTATGATACGCCACTGTAAATGAACGTCATATTGACATAAAAAGTCATTTTACACTATTAAAAAATTTCAAAAAACGATTGCTAGGTAAATGTAAGTGGTAACTTTTCCGTGGACGAAACCGTACATAGGTTCAAGCTCGGCCAAAGTAGTCGTGTTTCTATGAGCGTAGAAAAACTGATAGGAAGCAAAATCATAGGCTTCGTGTCAATGTAATGTTTGATACGTTAAATATCTCTTGCTAAAGCAACATTCTAGTAACAGTAGTACTAATAACCATAGCAGTTGATGCGCATGTACACTCATTTTTATTTATTTATCTAATCACAGTCAACTTTTTGTATTTATGTCAAGTGAATCCGCGATTCGCTAGGTTTCACACATGGCATAGTACTTGACTGATTTTAATTTATTTGCGAAAGCAATATTGATAGTAGACTATAGAAAGAAATATTTTATTTGAACGAAGGGTGAGAGGGTGGTAATAAGAAAAAATTGATTTGTGCGGAAGGTCCCGCCTCTGAAGTTACCCGAGTCAACGTAATTTTACAATAATTTATTTCCCATAAGGGCGCAGAATCTTATTTTAAGGGTGCAGAACCGCACGTAATAGGTGCCTAATTATCACGTAAGAAAGAATAATTTGTTCATAAGGTTATGAATTTAGCTTTGCCACTAATTTTTGGAATAACGTATTTTCTATGGAGTAGCAAAATTTTATTTTAGCGGCGCATAATTGGCCCCTAATGGCTGCAAAAGAAAGAAATGATCTATGAAAAAGTTCATGGCTGTTAAGTTAGCCATGCCAGTGTAGTTGTACAATAACTTCTTTCCAATGAGGGCACAAAATTTTATTTTAACGGCGCAATATAGCAAAAAGAATGATTGATCGAAAGATTGGCGACGTGATTTCAGCCGTGTTTATAGTATTTTTGCTACAACTTATATCCTATTGGGGCGCAAAATTTCATTTCAACGGCGCAAAATGGCGCATAATCAACACCTAATTATAATTACGTTTTAACCACATTATTAAAAAAAAACCCGGCTATCTTCACACACGTGGGTAAATGAGTGAGTAAATGCTACTTGTAATGTTCGTTATTTCTGGGAACGGAGCCATAATTCTTTCATTTATATTCTTACTTGTTCATACTAAACTTACATGTAGACGTGATTTCAGCCGAGTTTATAGTATTCTTGCTACAACTTATATTCTATTGGGGCGCAAAATTAGTTTCAACGTTGTAATGTTCGTTATTTCTGGGAACGGAGCGATAATTATTTCATTTATATTCTTACTTGTTCATACTAAACGTACATGTAGACGTGATTTCAGCCGTGTTTATAGTATTTTTGCTACAACTTATATCCTATTGGGGCGCAAAATTTAATTTCAATGGCGCAAAATGGCGCATAATCAACACCTAATTATAATTACGTTTTAATCACATATTCAAAAAAGACCCTGATATCTTCACACACGTGGGTAAATGAGTGAGTAAATGCTACTTGTAATGTTCGATATTTCTGGGAACTGAGCGATAATTATTTCATTTATATTCTTACTTGTTCATACTAAACTTACATGTAGACGTGATTTCAGCCGTGTTTATAGTATTTTTGCTACAACTTATATCCTATTGGGGCGCAAAATTAGTTTCAACGGCGCAAAATGGCGCATAATCAACACCTAATTATAATTAAGTTTTAATCACATTATTCAAAAAAGACCCGGCTATCTTCACACACGTGGGTAAATGAGTGAGTAAATGCTACTTGTAATGTTCGTTATTTCTGGGAACGGAGCGATAATTCTTTCATTTATATTCTTACTTGTTCACACTAAACTTACATGTAGACGTGATTTCAGCCGTGTTTATAGTATTTTTGCTACAACTTATCTCCTATTGGGGCGCAAAATTTAATTTCAACGACGCAAAGTGGCGTATAATCAACACCAAATTATTATAGTTACGTTTTAATCACATTATTCAAAAAAGACCCTGCTATCTTCACACACGTGGGTAAATGAGTGAGTAAATGCTACTTGTAATGTTCGTTATTTCTGGGAACGGAGCGATAATTCTTTCATTTATATTCTTACTTGTTCATACTAAACTTACATGTAGACGTGATTTCAGCCGTGTTTATAGTATTCTTGCTACAACTTATATCCTATTGGGGCGCAAAATTAGTTTCAACGGCGCAAAGTGGCGCATAATCAACACCAAATTATTACTTATTATTATAACTTTCAAGACTTCTTCGATTACCTTAGTATGAAAGTTGACCATCTCCTGTCCCAGTTTCCATCTTGCGATATCTCATTTGTAGGCGATTTCAATGTTCATAACTCTAATTGGCTTCAATTTTCATCTACTACAAATCCCGCTGGTCATAGTGCAGAAACATTTGCTATTTCATGTGATCTCACACAAATGATTTCTGAACCCACAAGAATCCCTGATAACCCTAACCATACTCCACATCTTCTAGATCTCTTTCTTACATCAAACCCTCTTGTTTATAAAACTTCCGTTCTTTCGCCTTTAGGTCTTTCCGACCATTGTCTAATAAAAATCATTTCTACTGTACCTAATTCCACTGTTGTTCGCAAAACCGATAGAACCTTGTGGTGTTTTAAGTCAGCTCGATGGAGTGATTTACGGGATTTCTTTGCAACTTTTCCATGGCGTGAATATTGTTTTAAGTCGTCCTCTTCTTCGGACATCGCTCTTTCAGTATCTGAAGTCATGGGAATGGAGTTATACACTGAAAAACAGTACCGTGTAGGTCATTCACGTTCCCAACCCTGGTTCAATAAGGCTTGTTCTGATGCAATATCTTTAAAAATAAATGTTACATTAAATGGAAATCTAATAAATCGGTTGACAGTCATGTAGAATACGTTGGTGCTAGAAATATCTGCAAAAGTGTCATCACTAAAACTAAAAAGTTGTTCGAACAACGAAAATGCAATGAACTAGCTACATCTCCTTTAGGCAGTCGTAAATTTTGGTCTTTAGCAAAAGCCATTAGTAAAAACTTTCGAACATCTTTATTTCCCCCCCTGACATCTATTGACGGATCGGTAGTTGCTGATTCTGTAGACAAAGCCAACGTTTTTGTGGATTTGTTTGCATCAAACTCGTGTCTCAATGATTCTGGAAAAGATGTGCCCATAGTCAACTCTTCTTCATACGTTATGAAACCAATTCATTTTCGGTACAGGCTCTTAGAATCGATCATCAGTAGGTTTGATCTCAATAAGGCGACTGGCCCAGACGGTATCCCAGCTATTGTCTTAAAGAAATGTTCCCCCGAACTAGTACCAGTCCTATCTAAGCTCTATACGATCTCTATATCTTCTGGAATTCCCTTCATCATGGAAGTTAGCAAATGTTCAACCTATTCCCAAAAAGGCGATAAGACCGATCCCTCAAATTACAGACCAATTGCCATCACTTCCATTTTGTCTAAAATCATGGAAAAAGCCATCAATCAGCAACTTCTCACGTTCCTTGAAACTAACAAACTCCTTAGTGACCACCAATATGGGTTTAGGCAAAGTCGTTCAACAGGCGATCTTCTTTCATATGTGACCCAAGTTTGGAACAATACTGTAGAGCAGTCCGGTGAAACAGTTGTAGTCGCTTTAGATATCTCAAAGGCATTTGACCAAGTTTGGCATAAGTGTTTACTTGCCAAACTCACCTCGTTTGGGTTAAAGGATACACTCATCAACTGGGTTTCTAGTTTCCTTGATAAAAGACGAATACGTGTCGTAGTTGATGGCTTTTTTTCAAAAGAAGTTAGCATTAACGCGGGCGTACCACAGGGATCCGTTATAGCAGTAGGTAAGATTGGAGACTTTTGGGACACCACCACAAAAACCGGTTTTCCACATTTCCAAGGTTACCACAAAACCAAGGTCCCACCGTACCAAGGTCAAAAAAGCGCAATGTGTGACCTACTTACATATCATTACCACAAACCCACGGTCACAAACCCCGATGTCCTGTTCCACAACTACAAGGCCATCACTGAGACATATCATTACCACAAAACCAGGGTCACAAGCTCCGCTTTTCTGTTCCACTATTACAAGGCTATCCGACCACGCTTTCCTGTTTCACAATTACAAGGTCATCCGCGTGACCTACTTTATGCTTAGCCACCTGCTTGCTACTCTATACCCACTTGTATGTTTTTGTCCACTTGTATGTTTTTGCTCAACCTCACTTTTTACCAAAATAAAAGAAAAACAATATGTTAATATATTTAATTAATGTATTACTCAGATATATGATTTTCTTTAGGAATAAAACATTTTGGTTTAGTACAAGTGCAAAAGGTCCTCTCTACTTCCGTTTCAGTACATCTGCGCGGACGTGGTGCGAGGAGCTGAGCATACGTGCAATGTGGTGCCCATCGTAGATGTTCCTGTAACGGATTGACATCTGGCTGCCATCGGTTTATTCTAACCCACACATGAAACATTCAACCGTATCGTCTGAAGATGTGGAAATGAATCCTGCTGCAGCAAGCGATGAGGGTGAGTGAACTCCAGACCATGTTCGATACGTTAGTAAGCGTTTATCGAAACAGTTGTAATACTGAGGATAATAAAAGTTTGGGTCACACATGTTAACATCAGCGAAATCAGTAAGATACTGACAGGAAATAATGTATTCTATACAATATATATACAATATATACAATATATACAATATATACAATATATACAATATATACAATATATACAATATATACAATATATACAATATATACAATATATACAATATATACAATATATACAATATATACAATATATACAATATATACAACACATATATACAATATGTACAATATATACAGTAAAAAAAAGACTACTCGTCTACGTAGCACACCTCATCACACAGTATACATGAGTCATCATCGTACACATCGTATAACTGTGTGAGAGGCGCTCTACACGACGAGCACCAATAATATTCGTGCGACAGGTAGTATCGCGCAGTCCACCGCTCCATATGCATATGATGGTCCAGTACGCGGTAATGTCCTGGTTTCAATCGGGCGAAACAGCAATGACACAAATTCATGAAGTCCACCAGATGGTATCGAACATGTATTGATACAATGTGGGCATATGCTGTTACACGACTTGCCGCAAAGTGCTCGCGTATTACCTTGCTCATTTCGGTATACCACGCTGAATTCCACTGAACCAGTTCATAATTATTTCGTAGCACTTTGTTTATGGAAGCCGGTAGTATTCCTTCCTTTTCAAAATTTACCCAGTTGGGAATTAATTGACACGTCCGTCGCGTACTAATTTGAAATAGGGTTTGTGGTTGGTACATTGTCTTCCAATCGTCTTGCACTGGAGTAACTGACATAGTGAAGATCGGTAACTATGGTATATGTAAAAACCCCTCCCTTTAAGTATACGAATAATACTGAGTGGGGATATGTAACCTTGTGTGATGACCTTGCTGTGGCAAAGTGGAATAACCTTGGGAATAAGTATGCCTAGAAATCCTTGAAGTAGTGGAACGAAAAGAAAACCTTGAAAAGGTGTAACCGACAAGACCGCTAAAGCAATGTGTGGTACAATCGTGAAGGTTACGTAAGTAGCCTTGAGGAGGGTACATAGTGGGGAGAGTGTCATATATAAAAGAGAGGGAATGTATGTAAAGTCAGTATCGTATATAATGGATAACATCGTACGTCAAGCCATAGAAAAGGCGAAGATTCTCGGTGCTATAAGTTCAAGTAAATATTGCGATATTTTGCTTAATAATGTGCATTATTTCTTAAATAAAAGTAAAACAAAGTTTGTTAGTGTCGGTCTATCACCCAAATTTGGATTTGAGCCAGTCGTAAAACTAGGTGGAACGAAGAGTGGTGGAGTGGTGTTTGACAAGCAGGAATGGCGTATACTTATGGATAATCAAGGGGTGATTACTAATTATTTCTACAGTCCTGAAGGAACATGGCTACCTACCAAACTGGGATCGAAGACTGTCTCGTACGAAAATATTAACAAGAAAAAAATTATACGCCTCTGTGATAGTGACGAAATTGATGTCTATTTAGGATGGGAGTCTATAGAACAGTTATGGAAGCTTTTGAAGATAATATATTACCGATTGGAGTTGGCAGATACTGTGAACTTTCCAGAGTTTTATAAAAACCTAATACAGTCGACAGCGACAATTCCTGAATGTAACATTCACCAAGTTATAGGTCCATTGCGTGATGTATTTGAGGTCAACATAGCCTGCCTTCTGGAAATGGAAGTATTTGCCAAGGAGAAACTATATATGGATATGGATCTTACCAATCCTATAACTCAAAGGGGGGGGTAACGCGCTTGTAGTCAATAGTGGATAGTATTAGATGTTAGTCAATATGTGGATGTGTTATAGTGCGGAGTCGTGGCCTAAAGCTGTAGATTGTGTTAGTGCAGTCCAAAGACTAATATGCCAGTTACAAGCATTAGAATTCGATGCTGATTATGAAAAGTGTATGGAATGGGCAGATTTAGTGATGACTATTTAAATAATCTAGTTAATAAGTATGGGGGAGGAATACGCCTTTGTGAAAAATACTTAACATCGCATGTAGGTGATATAGAGTGTATTTGTTGTATAAAGCGATTAATAGAAGACCTTAAAGAAATATCATTGGAGCAATTTATACACGAAATAGAAAGATATTTACCGAATTTTGAGTCATCAGATGTCGACTCACCCAGTGAAGAAGGTGCGCATTAATGAGTCCAAAACGTAGTTCACTACATAGTAGTATGGGAGTTGGCTTACAGGCATGCGCGAAAAGGAGAATGGGAACAATTAGCTAGAGATTCTGCACGATTTAAAAAGAATAGGCGACTGTGCTAATATAATTTCACCAATTCTCGAAAAACAGCATCGTGAGTGTGTGTTTGTCAGACGCTTTAGTAGTATGTAGTGATGTATATGTATAGGATAGTAGTAATAAAAAAAGTAAAAAAAAAGATCTGTTTATTGCATATTAATATTACAGTATATATAATTAAGGTTAATTAGCGTATTACACAATGTCTTTGGTAGAAATCCAGGAGTTGTGAGAAGTATCAAAACCCAACCACTTAACGAGAGCTTTATTCCCTTGACGTCGGATGACACGTTCAACTAGATGAATGTCTGGATGTTTAACACTTTGTAGTTCGGGCTCATAGAACCGACCTTGAATCTCTTCATCTCGACTATCACGTAATGTGTAGGTGAGTGGGCTTGAACGTTTAACTGTTGATATTCGAAAGACTTCGTAACTCCAATTAGGTGTGTTCCCCTTAGAGAATATGCTTCTATGTTTGCTAATGCGTACATGTTCCCCACTCTAAATTTAGGTGTTTTACGGTCAAGAACTTTCTGACATTTTAAATGTTGCAAAATATCTGCAGCATTCTTTTCCGTTACATCTACCGGTTTATATCCGGTTGTTCTATGCTTTCTTGAATTATAATCGGTAACAATTTGAGGCAAGATTGATAGCCACTTATATGATCCTTGCATGCTGAATGTTTTCCACATTATTGCTTTAAGGGTACGATTGACACGTTCGACTATGCTACTTTTCAAGGTGGAATAACTACTGTAATGATTGATATTGAATTTTTCATTACTTTTTAAATTCTGCATTATAAAACTCCGTTCCCATATCAGTTTGTATATGCGTAGGCATCTTTTGCAATCCAGATAGCAGTTTATCCATTACCTCCGCGACTAGTTTACCATTCTTGCGTTTGATGGGGAAAGCCCAGACATATTTAGAGAAGGCATTAATTATTACTAAAATATATCGAAATCCTTTATTCACATGAGCATAAGGTATCATTTCCACTAAATCAGCTTGAAAGAGATCATTTAAACCTTTTAGTACTACACAACGTCGCGGAAAATTTCTCCTTGCTGGTTTGTGCAGTTCTTCAACAACATCGGATTTACTCATTTTTACTTTGGATTGTAGTACAATCTCTAGGATGAATAATTGTTCTTTGTCGAAAGTGATATCTTTTGGAATTATAGGTTGAATCACACCTTCCTTACGAATAGTTTTATTATTTAGAAACAGCGGTGTCGTATATATTACAGTATCCACTCGAAGATGAATATCTCGAGGTAACCACTACAATGCAATATTTTTCCCTCTGTAGGAAAGAAATATCTACCATTGATACCCAATGGAATATCTACTGTTGTCTGTTGCAAGACACCTTGCAAGGTAAAATAAGTTTCGTAATATATATCACTTTGCTTCGTAGCATCACTGCGATGCTGAGTAATATGTTTTCCAAATTTATCCACTGTCATTTGATGATGAAGATGTCTGCCAAATTTATCTATTGGCATAACTGATGGACATGTAGTACTGCCTTTAGTGGTAGTCGGTGTAACAATGAAATGAAAAGGATATAGTAATAGGTTTATAACAAGAGCTGTTACTGTATTACTTTTGCTTCACGTAGTTCATCAATTATATATACTACTTCGTTGTGATTGCTAGTATTTCCTGTCGACATTGATCCTAATAATTTCCGTAGCCAATCTACTAACTTATTCGGGTTATTCCACGGTACAAATTCAATAGCTTTGTTATTGTATCGCAATAGTTGCATGCCACCACCTCTTTTGGAGATAGAAGTTGTTCGAGATCTTGTGGTTGGAGGGACAATAGATGATGTAGCTGACCGTTTTCTAGGTTGAAGTAATGGTTTAATGATTTCCACATATTTTTACTATTAGTTCCTCGGATTTGGTCTGTCGAGTTATAATTACGTCGGGCAGCATTAGTACGACGCAATATGTCATTGTAATGCTGTAGGTCACTCTTTTTGTACCCGTAGGCATTTTTTTAAAAAGTAGTTCATATAATCCCGGTGTTCCTTCATAGTCTAGGGAGGATCCATCAGGAAGAGTGATATGAAGGTTTTCACCAATAAAGTCTAATTCAGCATCACCAATAAAAATTTCTCTTCTTCCGGAATGAAATGTACGCCATATGTTAAGTCATACTCGTCTTCTGTATCTCTAAATATACCTTCAACGTAGTACTTAGCTAATCCTTGGTATTGATTTAGATAATCTTCAAAGGCGGGTTGAGATCCAGCAGCTAACAGTTCTGATTTCAATTGTTGTAAAGTAGGAATTTCCACATCATCATCGTTAGTGGTATCAGCAATTACAGTTTCCTGCGAAGGTTGCGCAATGGTTGCGGAACAAGAGTGCGTGGAGCCTTCCGTAATCCAGCTGTTTTAGGTGTGTGATGTAAAAAACTTCAGTTTCTTGTGCAATGACTTCATTTTGACAGCTTCTGGCGTAAGGGGTTCAGCTTTGATGAGAGAACCATCATTTTTAGTAATTAATTGTTTTAATGGTTGTGTAATAGGTTTAAAGTGTGCTTCTATTGCACGTTCTGTAAGAGCGGTATCTTCTTTCAAACTCGCATATTTTTTTGCACGCTCTTGCGAGCACGCAAAATGTCTTGTACTAAGCGCTCCTTCATTACGACTGCATATGTTCCATACTGCTACCATATTTATAATGCTATAAAACAGTCAAATCTTTTACGGTAACGACCGTTATTAACATCACTTTCTTTATCAATCACAAGAAATCCGAATTTGTCTTGCCAGCAACAAAACATAAATCTTTAAACCTATCAAAGGACATATCGACATTAACGTGATCATCATACACATGCTTAAGATTAGTGTGATCTTGTTGAAAAATAACAAGTAAATTCGCATTATCACGTATAAGCTGTTTTGGAATTGAAGAATACGTTTGACACAGATAGAAACAATCATTATTTCGATGTCTGCCAAAACAAAAATGATCTCTTATTTCATTTTGCTTATGACACGCTACATCATCGAAAATCATTATTGAATTTTTACGGGAATCACTAGGGGATATAACATCACTATTATCACTGTATTCGAAATACCCGACTTCTGTTATGGGTGTCAGTAAATTTCGTAGGTACTGGTATTTAGGTTGATATAATGATTTGCAATAAATATATACATTTTCAAAACGTAAACCATTTGGATGTTCTAACAAGGTAATCATAACATTTGTTTTTCCGCACCCAGATGGACCAACGATTATACCTCGTTTACATCCTCCTTTCAGTAGACCGCTATGTTTAGAGTAAAGTTCCTTGTTATCAGCTGTGTCATAATTTTTAATAGGTAATTCTGTGTCTTGCGGAATGAAGCGTATGGTGCCGTCATAGTACTAAACCACAAATTGTATGGTACTAATATATATACGTGTCATACAATAAAAGTAGTTTAGTAGTGGAGTGACAGCCAGTCTGGTATGAAGTATACTTCTCGGTGTAATAAGAAGAAAAGGGGTTCAGGATTAATTAATACCTTAATAAATAAATTACCCGTGGAGTTGCATATACCTGGGTATAGATACTGCGGACCGGGTACCCGTTTACAAAACGACTAGCTCGCGGCGACAAAGGTATTAATGAATTGGACGAAGCCTGTAAAGAGCACGATATTGCATACTCCCAGTCAAACGATTTAAGTCAACGACACATTGCCGATAAAACTTTGCAACAAAAAGCTTGGAATAGATTTCGTTCCTCAAACGCTACATTTGGAGAAAGGGCAGCTGCATTAACTATAACTGGAATAATGAAAGGAAAACGGAAAATGGGGATGGGTGGAAGATCACGGACAGGCAATAGAATGGGAAGCAAATCACGAAGAACAAAGCGTACTCCCAAACCAATTTCATTTAACAAAGCGGTACTTCTAGCGCGACGTCGTGTTGGTGGTAAACTTCGATCATCTTTACGATCTACAATACACCAAGCCTTAAGCGTTCTAAAACACAAAAAATCATGTCACCCAAGAGCAGAATATTACCTATACCAAAACGAGGGGGTTCATACCTCTTATTCCCTATTTGCAGCATTAGGAGCCTTAGGTTCGTTAGGTGGCGGTGCAGCTGCAGTTGCAAAAGCGGTTACCGACGCAAAAGCTGCGACAAAAACGTTAGAAGAAACCAAACGACACAATCAAGCAATGGAAGCAGCAACCGTTGGAAAAGGTTTATATCTAAAACCATATAAACGAGGTTTGGGCATATATTTACAACCGTATTCAAAAAACTCCCACTGAAGCTACCACGCCACGCCTTAAGTAATGTTGAGCTATCAAAATTTGTGGAGCAATTAAAGATTCCCTACTTTAGAGGGATATATATGCGAGATAAGCTACCTACACGAATCCATAGGAATGAATGTGGTATCGTGAATCTGGATAATCAAGCTAATCAGGGAACACACTGGACAGCATATATTAAGCGTAATAGACATATAACATATTTTGATAGTATAGGACATGTTAAACCACCCTTCGAATTAGTCCACTATTTTAAAAGTGATGGTAGCAGAAACACAATTGATTATAACTTTACTAAGGTTCAAGAGTTCAATACATACAACTGTGGTCATCTAGTCTTACGATTTTTATACGACTACTCGTTCTGATTGTCAGTAGTTGTTACGTGATCGTGATGTCGTACACATTTACCTTCACCGGTAAAAGCAGTATCCTGCAAGCCACTTTAATCCACCGATTTTCTTGATAATGAGTCGGAATATGTAATGGGGTTAACTAGTTTTGAATCGTTCAATACTATACAAAACGTTACTTCAAAGAACAACATGCTCATATTTGGAAGAGATAAAATTACAATACCGCCAGGAACATACGAAATCGCAGATGTGAATAAATATATTAATGACTCAGTGAAAGACGATAAGGGTATATTGATTTACGAGCAAATAATAATACTATGAAAGCAACCATGAAAGCAACCCATAACATTAGTTTCAATGTGGTCCATTCGATAGGGCCTATGCTAGGCTTTAATAAAACTGCTGTTTACCAAGCTAAAAAAGTGTACACCTCTGAGAACCCTATTAACATCATCAAAATTAACTCATTAATTATCGAGTGCAACATAACAAGTGGTAGTTTTAAAAATGGTGAGTCATCACACATAATTCATCAATTCTTTCCCAGTGTACCAGCGGGATATAAAATAATCGAATCACCTCAACATGTTATCTACTTACCTATAAATACATCTACCATTTCAACAATAACACTTAAAATAGTAGACCAAGACGGAGATCTCGTCAATTTTAACGGAGAAGTCATAACGATAGGACTACATTTAAAGAAAATATGGTGACGCGGTATAATACATGTGCATGTAACCAGTGCAAAACAAACTATAAAAGAGTGAAGTGTGGAAAGGGTACAGTCAGTAAGCGTTCAGCGACCAAAGCGTTGACAGCGCAGAACAAAGCATTCTTGGAGAGTCTCGGGTTTACAGTACTACAATGAGTGTATTAAACGTTAATGAAAAGTTGTTGTTGATAATGCTATCGTTAATTCCGAACTGCACACCCATCAACCATATACTACGAGATTTGGAAACAATGATGAAATCAGGATACCCATTCAGGAAGACATGTGCACTCTACCATCAGAAAGTTATGTTTATGTAGAGGGAAGATTATTGCGACAGGATGGCACTGTCTCCAATACCGCAAGGTTCGTTAATAATGGTATCGCATTTTATTCAGTGAAATTAGATATGAGATGAATGGAATAGTGGTAGATTCCGTAACTAAGGTGGGGTTAACGTCTACAATGAAAGGGTTAGTATCATTGACACCCAATGATCTTGCCCGCCATCAAAATGCCGGTTGGTTTCCTACATCAAACTCCACACTAACAAATGAGCAAGGGTATTTTAATGTCTGTGTACCGTTGCGAATGCTGCTTGGCTTTGCTGAAGATTATAATAAAGTGATTTTGAACATTAGACAAGAACTTGTATTAATTCGTAGTAATATTGATACCGATGCAGTAATTTCAACTGTGGACGAAGCATTAAAAGTTGACATAGATAAGATTTATTGGAAAGTTCCACACATCGTTCCAGCATTAGCGGAGGAATTAGCGTTAACGAAATACATTGATAAAAATGTGAATACTCCACTAGCATTTAGAAAGTTGGGAAACCCACATATATCCCGCTATACCAACAACAGATAAGCATACATGGGCAATCAAAACATCGACTAGTATTGAAACACCGAGATACATTATTATAGGGTTTCAAACTGGACGAGAAAATAATGTTATGCACGATGCGAGTAAATTCGATAAATGTGCACTAAAGAATATTCGGGTATTCCTCAACACCGACCGTTACCCGTATGATAATTTAAATGTTAATTATGATAACAATTGCTTTGCCACGCTGTATGAAATGTTTGCTAAATTCCAAATGTCATATTATCAAAGAGATGGACAACCATTACTCACACCTATTCAATTTACGACGGCTGCACCACTGATGGTGGTCGACTGCTCAAATCAAAAGAAGTATTGCACTCGAAAGCAGTAGTTCTTCGTGTAGAGTTTGAAACATCGGCCAACATACCCGCTAATACGACCGCATACTGTGTTATACTCCATGATCGTTTAGTTACATACAACGCGTTAACCAAAGCAGTACGACAGTTGTAATACAATGTCCGTCATAATCGATGTACAAGGGTTCAAAATATCAAAAGCGTTTATACCAAAAGAACTCGCCATTTATAATGGGAAACAAATTGCCCATTTTGTTTTTAAATCACCGTATCCCTGGCATACGTTGAATGCAGAGAGTCGTCGTCAAGCTACTTGGTTAATGCAAAACCAGCACTGTATTAAATGGGAAGAAGGGTATACACCACCACACCACTTTCGAAGAATAATCGAGAGATTGATTCAGCCAACAGATACTGTCTATGTCAAGGGCAGAGAGAAAGCAGATTACATCAGAAAATTTGTGACCCAGCCTGTTATTGAACTTGAGGAAAGTCCACCTCTTCCTGCTATGCAACCCGTTTGTTACTTTCATTGTAAATCATTATAGTATATCATTTATATAATATATATATATATATATATATATATATATATATATATATATATATATATATATATATATATATATATATATAATAGCAATAAGTCTTGTACATATTTTTAATAAAAAATAGTAAATAGTCATTTTCGTTTTTTTTATTTATATCACACAGTATTTGTATAGTATATATTCTCTTACTAACGAATTAATACATAATATTAATATATTTAAAACAACTAAAGGAATAATACAACTTATTATTAATATAAGTTTCATTAGGAGAGAATATAGGAAAAAACTAGCAAGTGTCAGTACCCAAACTATTCTTCTTCCGGTTAATATAAATTCATTTGCTTAGCAACCTGTAATAGTTCGCTCAACGGATCAGCATTCTCCAATTCCGGTATTCGCCAATGCCCCCACGCCAATGTGGAACACGTATCACGTAGTCGATATCGTTTGTCATCCTGGGACCTAAAGGCAATTTTGTTTAACATTTCGGTATATATATCATGTAAGGTTGATCGAAACACAAGCATTTTACACATTACTGTTTTATCAGACCCTCCGCGACCGCTTTGTAGTCTACTTCCGTCAACACTTTCTGAATAATAACTTTCTTAACACCTTTCGCTTTCTTAACAACTTCCTTATCAGCAAGCTTCAGACAGTATGACTTCGATCCAGCACCATAAAAATAATGAATCGCTTTCCCTGCATACTCATCTTTCATTCGTCCAACGACGGAATCAGTCGTAGGAATACCATGCAACTCATTATGATAGTTGGAAGTATCATATTCGTCTAAATTATTTCGCATGTGTGCATACATATCATCAGTTACTATCTCAACAATCAAAGAATCCGTGTCAGTATAGAGCAACGTGACATTCTTGCCATAATGAGCTCGTAAGATATCATAAAAAAACCGATACATTATAATTTTGGAAAGATCTAAAATACTGAATCCGACATAGACGGGTTTGTCGTACGTAACTACCTGTTTCGACAATTCCGCCGCAAACAATTTATCAGTGAATTGAATAAAATTTTTAAATTGCGGTCTTGCAACGTACCGCGCTAGACCTACCCGACGACCGTTATTTTCCCAATGTGTTAACAGTTTAATAACTCTTCGTTTATCGACATTTTCCATTGTTTTACCAAACACGCCATTATTCATGATTTTATAGAAATCCTTTTCAAACTTGTTGTGTGCTGTGTTGCGGAGAGCTGTATTAAGGTCTACGTATGGTATTAGCCACGGACTCTGACGAAATCGTAAAACCCTATGAATACGAGTAACAATTAAGTCATGCTCTATACATTGTTTTAAATAGCGGTAATGTATAACATAGTTGGTCTTATCACACAGGTTCGGGATTAACTTCTCCTCCTGGGAATGTGGTGCGCAGATCATTTCAGGACAAAACGGATAATCGTTGTGTTCGTCATGCAGATGGTGGGGATAATGTATATCAACCTCCAGTACAAATCCAACATCGGCGTCATCATCAATCTTTACTACGTCAAAGTGTTCTATTTCCTCTTGAGGTAACCACATAAACCCATCGTGAGGCAGGTATTGCTTCATACTCCAGCCGTATAAATTCGTGGCATCTAAATATTGTAAAAACACTTTCGGTTGTTTAGGATCATAGTTTGGAACAAACTCGTTATTAGCGATGCTTCTCCGCTTGATACAAGTACTTACTCCACCCCGAATACCTTGTTTAAAAAGTGATACATATCCATATCCGTCAGTAATTCTAGCTCTACTTTCGTACATTTCAACATGGCATCCCACGCCAATCCAGGTAAAGTGACATACTGTGCAGGTTCTAACCCATACACACCCATACATAATCTCCTAAAGTTTTCAAACACGTCAGCCAATAACAACACATCTGATTTTAAATAAATATCAGCATAATCACCTAGTGTATTACACTTAAAGTGATCCCATACCAGTAGAACGCGACAGTATTCGTCATCGGAAATATTTGCATCGCGCATTTTATCGTAGAATTTGTCATATGATGGCACCGTGATGTCGTTCAACTTACTAAAGCTGTCTACGTACGCATAAGGAAACTACCCTTATTTCTGACTAAGTTGAAGTCGCTATCATTACTAAAATATTTCCGTACCTCCATACATTGATCATCTGATAAATTCTGTGATAGAGTATCTAAGGATGCAGCCATGAATCTACAACTATCGACGAACCGTAAATTAATGTATTTCTTTTCCTGATACCATGACTGTTTACATATTCATCAACAAAATATGCTTACCAAACGTTATATATTTTTCACTGTTAACCGGAAGTACGGTAATTTCTTCCGTTTCACTCGCTAACTGTTTAATGAACAGGTGAACATCATAACCACTGAGATTATGTAGAAAAACGGGAAGAAATGTAGGTACCTGATAGTTTAAGTTACACGTTGAATGTGCTGCACCACGATACTTACCAGTAACGTGACAGTGATCTCGTACTTTCGGATTTGTCGGATCGGTCGTAAAGTGCTTACCGCATATGTAACAACATACACTGCATTCATACGTAACCTGCTGTTCATCCGTTAATGGTGTCATTGGGACAATAGCTTTGAAATGTTCATTATATATCCGTTTTACATCACTTTCCAGTCGTCTTATAAATATCTCCCTGCATTGCTCCTCTATACAGCTCTAACTTAGACCACGCATCGTTTACACTACACTTAATGTAATCACTAAACGAGTATGGTTCGTGTTTACACGTTTTTATCGTGAACGGTTTTTCGGGATCTGGTTCAGCCGTATCTACCGGTACTAAGAGCGCTTCAAAATCAGCATATATTACGAATGGTAGAACCATTTGTTTCTGATAGTTCCGAAAGCGAGTATATTTTCCGCGTAGAATTCCCCGGTTATGTCTTTTTTTGTTTCACGCCCGGTAATTTTGTATATACGAAGTTACAGTCGTGTGACACGTGTCGGGTTAATTGCTCCTCGGATCTAAAGTAATACAAGCATGCATCACAAAAATACATTGCCCGTTCCGCCGAGTTATTTGGTTGCTAAGTAAACGAGAAAAATTTTTATCCATACATAATGCTGATTATCTGTTTGGTTACTGACTAATAATAATAAATTAACATGGACTGCCTGTTTGGCTTTGGTGTAGTATAGAGGCCCCACTACCTCCGTGACACGTTGACCATCACGATAGGTATCGTCTAACCCATAAACATTAATGGAAATGTTGTTATTGCTCTCAAACGTTGAAATATTCGTCAGCTTAACAGGGAACTGTACACCAGTCCAGTCGAATAACGTCTGGAAATCAGGGTAAGAAGATGTGCGTTGTGGTACTCCCGTTGGTGTCACTAGTGCCGATACAACAGCCCATGCAAAACAGCAATTATCATTATTTTTTTACATTGACTATGGCGTGTTTATGTGCGATTTCGGCGGGGACAGCCATATAGGAAGAACCCGTTGTGGGAGCAAATTTAAGCAGGTTTACCTCTATATACACGAATTGCACCAGGGACCACCCTAAAACAGTTGTTAATACTCGAGTACACCACGACTCACACTTACCAGAATCTTTATGTTGAAATTCCGATTGTTTTGCATCCAATATTTCACTTATTTTTTTGGAAATACTCTTCTAACACCGTCCCTACACTGAGAATATCATACTTAGTCTGAAACGATTTCAGTTCTGTGCTTTCCCTACTGTTCAAAAAGTATAAACCAAACAGCTCAACATTACATTTTAATGAATAGTGTTTCTGCAACTGATTTTGTACTACCTTCAATACATTCCCTTTCACGTCTGCCATAAAGGTGAACACATCAGTATGCATATTGCATGGAGACAATCGGTACGACACAATGCGTTGTTTAAACGCATTTCGGATCAACCGTGAAAAATGTCCTCTAAAAATGCATGAAAAACGTTGTTTTTTGTGGGGGAAACACCTATATTTAGCGAAAGGAAAACAGTAGAAATCATTCGTACAACTGCTTCTAAAGTAATACAGGCGAAAAAATCAAGATGAATGCTACACCAACTTCCCCATCATCTGCTTCATCTGGCGCCGAAGAAATGTATCAGGTAAGACCATAATTTTTTTTTTTCTTGCACTATTGATGTATTTGTAACTTTTTTTTTTATTTTTTCAGGTGGACCAATCTATATCGCCTGAGGCATTTTTTCTTCGGCAAGTCCTATCCCGAGATCCCTCCAACACCTCACGTTTCCTCCACACTATTTCCATCCAGCCCTAACTATCCCTCCACCTTTAGCCCGTTGGCTTCCTCCACACCTCTACCCATCCATCCCTACAGTCCAACACTTCAGCCCTCTTCCTGAAGTGGTATACATCCTCAACCCTATTCCACTCCAATTGACGTGGGTAGCTCAACCAGTGACGATACAATCTATGAACAGACGACCGTAGTCCTGGATTCTCCACAGGAGCTCGACAGTGCTGCGAGGACAAATACATTAGACATACCTAACGCTGACGTCATCACTATCAGTGACGCCGACGATGCTGCCTACGATAGTGATGTATGCAGCACAGTGTCTTCCAGTGTTGAGGCGGTTTGTTCCTCATGTGCTGGGAACGACTATCTCAACATTGGTGACTACGACTCCGACGTAATAATGGACCCTGCCTACAGCTACGATTCAGACGACTATGACAATGACGCCCTACGACAACAACGAAGACTTAGACGTAGAGTTCATCAATGAAGTCGTCATTGAAGCGAGCAGTGACGAAGACGACTTCATGAACTCTCTAACAAATAACATGCAAAGCCTCGAACAAAGCGATCAAGACCTCGAGGCTATTGTACAACGAAACCGTGAACAGGAACTGGATGACGCAGCCCAGGAAGTCCAGGACAACGGGATGACTCTGACATGCACGACGACGAAGACGAAATTATTGAAGACACCTGGTTTTGGGCTACCCACATTCCCATGACTATTGGCCGCACTCTGCTTCCCCCGGTATCCAATATCATGCATTCGATGGCGTCAGGAGACAGTGCTGCGCAAAGCAATACAGCTTTTTTGCTAATTGCTGCGTGGTACTGGCTCTTTTACGCGCATCGAATTATCACCTGGGAACGTCTAACATTCACGGTATGTATTCCCCTTTACACTAATGCTATACTAATGCATCTGGTTTTTCTAGCTGACCACCATAGTACCATTTGTCCGGAATTATGATGTCGTGATTACGGAGAGCTCTCTGGAGGAGCAGCTAGACCGAGCCCACACTAGGCTTGTAACATTATACCTTGACTGGAATACTGTTATAAGCCTCGTTGTACTCAGTGGGTACGATCACGCCATTATACATCTGGAAACGATACTGGAAACTGTCGAAGAGATTGCAGGACTCTACGAACTCATCCGAGTTCGTAATGTAGCTCTTCGACACATGGTCTTTCCTAGTGATCGAGACAGACATAGTAAATACCTACTGCCACATTTCTCCAGCTACTTATGTTTTATTTTCAGAAAAGACCGACATCCTCAATAGTGCGGCTGCAGACCACTACCGACCACTAACTGACTGAGCGCGTTGACTATATAGACTAACAGATTGACAGACTGCTAGACAAAAGACTGACCGACTGACAGACTGCTAGACAAACAAACATGCATTACATTTTGTATATGTAGTACAGAGAAACATCACACCACACTGCACGTCCACGCAGATGTAATGACACAGAAGTCGAGAGGACCTTTTGCACTTGTACTAAACCAAAATGTTTTATTCCTAAAGAAAATCATATATCTGAGTAATACATTAATTAAATATATTAACATATTGTTTTTCTTTTATTTTGGTAAAAAAAGTGAGGTTGAGCAAAAAACATACAAGTGGACAAAAAACATACAAGTGGGGTATAGAGTAGCAAGCAGGTGGCTAAGCATAAAGTAGGTCACGCGGATGACCTTGTAATTGTGAAACAGTAATGCGTGGTCGGATAGCCTTGTAATAGTGGAACAGAAAAGCGGAGCTTGTGACCCTGGTTTTGTGGTAATGATATGTCTCAGTGATGGCCTTGTAGTTGTGGAACAGGACATCGGGGTTTGTGACCGTGGGTTTGTGGTAATGATATGTAAGTAGGTCACACATTGCGCTTTTTTGACCTTGGTACGGTGGGACCTTGGTTTTGTGGTAACCTTGGAAATGTGGAAAACCGGTTTTTGTGGTGGTGTCCCAAAAGTCTCCAATCTTACCTACTTATAGCGCCTACACTTTTTCTGCTGTACATAAACGACCTTATTTCTTCAACAACTAACCCCATCCATTGCTTTGCTGACGATAGCACTCTTCACTGTAGTTCATCTCAGTCTACTCATAGTGATAATCCACCTTCTATGTCAAATCAAGAAATTAAAGCTGAAATGGCAAATTCAATCAACAAAGACATTCAACGTATTCTCGAATGGGAAGCAATAATCTAGTTAAATTTAATGCTAACAAAACTCAGTGTTGCCTTGTCTCCGCCAAAAAGATCGATCATTTCCTGTTGTAAGTATGAATGGCTCAGTTCTTAAGTTTTCAGACTATATTACTCTGTTGGGTATGACTGTATCTTCAAATCTCTCATGGGTTGACCATCTTCTGTCAGCTACCAAAACAGCTGCTCGTAAAATAGGCTTTTATACAGATCTAAGCAGTACTTTACCTCTCGACAACTCCTTCTGCTGTATAAGGCCCAAATTCGGCCTCATCTGGAATATAATTCTCACCTTTGGGTTAGTGCTCCCAATACGCTCTCGATATCGTTGATCGTATTCAAAAGAGAGCGATTAGGCTTATAAATGACCCGTCCTTAACTTCTCATATACAGTCCCTTGAGCATAGAAGGATGGTTTCAGTTCTTTCTTTGTATTATCATTATTACAACAGCTATTGTGCTGGTGAATTACATTCTTTGATACCATCTCCGGCTATCTTTGCGAGAAACACTCGGTTCGCTCATTCACATCATCAGTATGCAGTACAAATCTCCACTTGTCGTACCAAACGGGCGCAATCCACATTTTTCTACACGGCTTCTAAACTCTGGAATGATCTCCCTAGTTCCTGTTTTCCTCTCACTTATGATATGAGAAAATTTAAGGTAGCTGTTCATAGGCATCTATTGGCAATTCATTATCCCTCTATCCATCCTCCTAAGTGTTCCTGAGTGCTTTAGCACGATAGGCCTTATTTAGCCTGTTCAGGTCCACAATCATAAAAAAAAAAAAAAAAAAAGTTACGTTTTAATCACATTATTCAAAAAAGACCCTGCTATCTTCACACACGTGGGTAAATGAGTGAGTAAATGCTACTTGTAATGTTCGTTATTTCTGGGAACGGAGCGATAATTATTTCAATTATATTCTTACTTGTTCATACTAAACTTACATGTAGACGTGATTTCAGCCGTGTTTATAGTATTTTTGCTACAACTTAGATCCTATTGGGGCGCAAAATTTAATTTCAACGGCGCAAAATGGCGCATAATCAACACCTAATTATAATTAAGTTTTAATCACATTATTCAAAAAAGACCCTGCTATCTTCACACACGTGGGTAAATGAGTGAGTAAATGCTACTTGTAATGTTCGTTATTTCTGGGAACGGAGCGATAATTCTTTCTTTTATATTCTTACTTGTTCATACAACTTAGATCCTATTGGGGCGCAAAATTTAATTTCAACGGCGCAAAATCAACACCTAATTATAATTAAGTTTTAATCACATTATTCAAAAAAAAACCGGCTATCTTCACACACGTGGGTAAATGAGTGAGTAAATGCTACTTGTAATGTTCGTTATTTCTGGGAACGGAGCGATAATTCTTTCATTTATATTCTTACTTGTTCATACTAAACTTACATGTAGACGTGATTTCAGCCGTGTTTATAGTATTTTTGCTACAACTTAGATCCTATTGGGGCGTAAAATTTAATTTCAACGGCGCAAAATGGCGCATAATCAACACCTAATTATAATTAAGTTTTAATCACATTATTCAAAAAAGACCCGGCTATCTTCACACACGTGGGTAAATGAGCGAGTAAATGCTACTTGTAATGTTCGTTATTTCTGGGAACGGAGCGATAATTCTTTCATTTATATTCTTACTTGTTCATACTAAACTTACATGTAGGTAGGTGTCTGCTGTAAAATCAATTATGTGTAAAATTAAAAAAGAAGATTTAAAAATTTCACATTTACTCGACACTTACTATAATGTAGATATGTTCACATTTATTTGCATCATATACAAACACACATAAACCAATTTTCAAGGGAATAAACATATACATAAAAATAATAAATAAGACACAGTTCAAAAATGATATCTGATGTAGGTAATTAAATGATATTAATTCACAGTTGACATTACAAAAAAGCTATTATCATCATTATTTTCCATGTCCTTCATCATTCACTGATTAAATTGCAATTATTATATCAGTGTAGCTACGTAACACTTAGGAAAGGTTAGGGATGTAACCATAAAACCAGAACAAATTGTAAAGACAAACATCATTCGTAACATTATTAATAATTAAATTAGTAATTACTGTTATGCAATCAATTTGATGAGTTTATTATGTTAATATTTTTTATTGATTCAGCGTACCTTTGAAGGCAAAATATTATTTAAAACCTTATTTACTTTGAAAATGTAAACTTTCACCATTAACACTCATAATAATAAAATACTTATCTTTTTTGGGATTTTTAATGGTGTATTTAAATTATACAATCTAAACGTTTCGATAACACTTACAGTTATCTTCGTCAGTAGTAATATTTGTAAAAATTGTTAAAGATGTTGTAAACAATTTTGTCAAAGTTGAAAAATGAAAACATAAACATCAGCCTGCTATTAATACAACAGTTTGAGAAACGTATAAAGCCAACTTATAAAAATTAAATTTCAAATTTTAGTAAAGAATAACTAGAGGTCATTAAAATTAAATATTGTTAAACTGCCTTAAAGATGACAAACCAGAACACTCTCTACGACGAAAGCTAACAATGAAATTTGCCAGCCAAAAAACACATTGAACAAAATTTAATCGAGTTATGATGTAAGTGTAAAGTTGTGAAAAACTTCAATTTGAAAATGATAGAAGCATTCACAAATCCAAACATCACATCAAATAAAATAACTGGATTACTTTATTTTAATTTGAACAGGTAGGGCCTTCGTACTTGGCCAAAAAAAACTTTTTGGTATGATAAATCACCACACTAAATTTCATTAAAATCTGTCTGATAGCCTTTGAACAATAATTTTGCAATCTGTAGTTTGGAAAATACACAATTTTTTTAAATTAAACAGAGCCTAAACTAA
The DNA here is from genome assembly GCA_036346205.1 of Vesta saturnalis. Taxonomy (NCBI): domain Eukaryota; kingdom Metazoa; phylum Arthropoda; class Insecta; order Coleoptera; family Lampyridae; genus Vesta; species Vesta saturnalis. The sequence continues at coordinate 2,235,419 of JARFJB010001442.1, forward strand.
GACTAGATACTTGAAAACTTAATGTCACATAAAAGAGCACTCAAAAATGCGTTTTGAAAAATTTAAATGCATTAATTAGGAGAGCTGTGGAAATTTTTTAAACATTTGTGTAAATATTGGGCTTATAAACAACTTTTCTTCGAATTATAATTTTTTTTTATATTTAAACTCATATTGAAAGTATTCGGAAAGACGCTTCTTTTACAAAAAAGCGATGATTTGTCAATTAGTTTTAGAGTTATAACCGTTCAAAGTTAACCGCGCAACTACGAGGGTAGGAGGGTGATTTCTTAAACAAATACCTTCGTCATTCCCAGTACTTTCCAAGTATTAAATTTCAGATCTTGCGCTTATAAACGTCAGTTGAAGATACTTAAATTTGTGAGAAATTCACCAAAAATGCTCGGGTAGTCGTGGTGGGGTAGAGAGAGCTCTGCAGCTCCGGCCGTATCGAAACTGAAATTTTGTGTGCCTGGTTTCGAACCATTGTATTCGGTTAACGTTTAATGTTTTTGAAATTTCAGTAGTTTACTACTTAAAGATTAAAAAAATACTTAAGTATCCTGAGGTCTTAGTTTAGGGCTCTGTTTAATTTAAAAAAATTGCAATTTTTTTCCAAAATATAGATTACAAAATTATTGTTCAAAAACTATCAGACCGATTTTAACGAAATTTGGTGTGGTGATTTATAATACCAAAAAGTTTTTTTTTTGGCCAAGTATGAAGGCACTACCTGCTATATGAGTACTCGAAAAAATCTTTGAAAAACATTTATTTTTTTACATCTTTTCTATTTTTGCAATTCTAAAGATGTATTTCTCGATTTTAAATAAGCTGTTTCTTGTGTAAAATTTAATAACGAAACTTTTTTCGTATGGAAAGCATCCAACCCAAAACAGATACCGCCTGGTCTATTAGAGGTTACGCGATAAACCATCTCATTAGACAGTGTGTCCCACCAGGAAGGGCCGCGGTCGATATATAGAAAAGTACGTGTAGGGTGATTTTGAAAATTTGATTATTTAGAAAGGTCAGGGAGGGCCTACCTTTTTAAAATATTTTCACGTTTCTGGCACTTTCGGTATAACCAAAAGTTGACACCAACTTGCTTATTTTAAATGGAACACGCTGTATATTTTTGAAGTTATGGATTCTACGATCAATTTTAAGTCAACTTTGTGTAAAATCGTATATGCCTAAATTCAGTTATTTTCGAGATATCTCCATTTTTAAGAAAAAATGACAGTTACAGCACCATATTAAAAATATTGAATCTTGGACAGTGGATGACTTTTAATTACAATATTTGCAACAGTAATGGTTTAAACATCGCTACATCTGAAAATAATGGCATAATGTCTGAGGAACACACAGAGCCCTCAAAATTTATAAACCAATTTAAAAAGGTAAGAACTTACCTAACTTGATTTTTTCAAACGGAGCACCCAGTATATTATTTTATTTTTTTTTTTAAAGAAGAATTAAATTCTGAATCAAATGATATAAATTTGTATGTACCTATCTTTTAAGGTAATTTAAAATAATTAAAAAACGTGTTTAGTAACTAAACACCAGAAACACAAGTAGTTATAGCAAGAAAATAATTTGGTAAACAAAAATTTAAAAAAAATATTAATTCAATAAATGTTCAAAATTTTGACTTGCGACCTCTAAACAGTTTTCGCATTCAAAATTAAATTAAATTCTTAATCGAATGACGTAAATTTCTTTCCCAGTTACAGCGAATTTTGTTATAAAAACGTGAAGTATTTCATTTTGCGAAGTAGGCTGAAAAAATAAAACAATTTAGTTTGTCTCGAATGTCAAATTTGTTGTTAGAAGTTGCGTCAGTATTGTTTGTGTCCACAAACGTGTTAATAAAGATGCCAACACGATTGAATTATACATTACGAAGATTATTTAAATTTATTTGTAATTTATGGACAATGTGAGAAAGTTATAACAAGAACTTGCGGTGCATTTTCTGATCGATATCCCCATACACAGAAACCATCACGACGTGCTGTAAGACGCATCATCGATAATTTTAAAAATTTTGGTACTACGAAAAGAGGTATCCAAAAAAGAAAACGTATTGATGATGACGAAAATATAGAAATAGTGATTATAGGGTCCTTTCGAGCTTTTCCAATGATGTCATTAAGACGAGCTGTTCTGGAGTCTGGTTTGTCTAAAAGCTCAATACATAGAATTTTAAGGAACCACAATTTCCACCCATTTTCGGTACGTATGGTACAACAGCTAAAAGAAATCGATTTCACTAAAAGACAAAGATTTTGCGAATTTGTTTTGACGAGGTATCAGGAGAATAATACGTTTCTAAATAACATTATATAGACAGATGAATCGAAGCTCACTAAAAATGGTCTTCTAAATCGTCATAACTCTCATTTCTGGAGTGACTCCAATCCACACAATTTAAATAGTAAGTAAATATCTTTGGTGTGATTTATGTACTTACAGTTATAATATGTACTAGGTGAGAGATATCTAAATATTCTACAAAATTTCAATAACACTTATCTGGATAATTTACCCCTTGCGGAACATAGAAATATTTTTTACCAGCACGATGGTGCACCTCCACATAAGGGCCAGTTAATTAATAACCTTTTCCAAACCACTTTCCATGACCAACGAATTGCTAATGACTGGCTTTTTTTGTGGCCTCCACGATCTCCCGATCTAACCGTTTTAGATTTTTTCATTTGGGAAGCTATAAAATATAAGGTCTACGAAACGCCATTAATAACATTGGATGACTGTATGCACAGATTAAGGAATGCATTTCGGAATCTGTCCGAAGACTCCATTAAACGTGCTACTCATACTGAGTTAATTCGTAGATGCGAAAAATGTTTAAAGGTCGCAGGTTAAAACATTGAAAATTTTTTGAATTAATATTCTTTTTATTTTTGTTTATCAAATTATTTTCCTGTTATTCCTTGTGTTTCTTGTATTTAGTTATTGAAAACTTAGTTATTTTAAATTACGATATATAACTCGCCAATATCACATAATCAATATATATATATATATATATATATATATATATATATATATATATATATATATATGCAGGGTGTTACTTAAGTGTATGTACTTATTTTAAGGGGTGATTCCTGAGGCGATTTCGAGCCGGAAAGTTCATATGAATGTATGTCCTCAGAAGCTTCTTATCGATCTACAGGCTGTTGAAGTTGTTGTTTTTTCAGTTTTTTTCCAAATTTTTCGAAAACCCTTCTAGATATTACATTGAAATTTTACATATTGTATAAGGGCATGAAGGCCCTTATTTCAACTGAAAAGTTCATTTTTAATTTAATCAGTGGCGTAGATACAGCTAGGTCATGACATAAATTCCACAAAAAAAATATGTTACGCCACTGTTTTATATGACGCGTTTACACGATATTCATCAGAAATCAATTCCGAACAAAAAAGGTCTCCATACATTTTCACGTAAAACTCACCGTTTAGGAAAAAATAATTAAAAAGTGTCGTGCCGTTATAACTGAGGCCCCTCACGACCTATCCATCGATTTGGGTAAACTGAATTCAAATATTCACGCACCAAAATGCTGAAGTGGGCCGGGGCACCGTCGTGCATGAACAACATGTGCTGACGTACTAGAAGAGGGACATTTTCTAGTAATTCAGGCAAATTATTTTGAAGAAACGCACGAAAGGTATTGCCGTCAAGGCGCCTTGAAAGAAAGAATGGTCCAACTAAAAAATCTCCAATAATACCAACCCACAAGTTGACTGAAAATTGCTGCTGAAATTTTGTTTCTACTATAGCATGAGTGTTCTCTTCGCTCTATAAATGAGCATTACGAAACTTTCTGATTGCTTCTCTGGAGAAATTTGCTTCATCCGTGAAGATAACTTGCCTGTCGAAATGAGGATTTTCTGCAACGTTCTGGAGAAACCACATGGAAAAATTCCTCCGTGCTGGAAAATCTCGTGGAAGGAGAGCTTGCACTCTTTGCAGATGATACGGATACAGCAAATATTCTCTCAAAATTTCCCATACAGTTTTGTGGCAAATATTCAACGCACTCCCAATTTTGCGTGTACTAGATCCTGGATTCTTTCAATTTCATTGAGAACAGCCTCCTCTACTTCCGCCATCCTCACTGTACGAGGTCGTGCCTCTCGGTTTCCATTTTATAAACTGGCATATTGAGACAGTTGCAGATGGATGTTTGTGAATGTTCTACTATCGGGAACAGCACGGTTGGGAAATCTATCTTGGTAAAGACGCCTGGCTTGTTTAGCATTGCCGTCAGCTAGACCATAGATGAAATGCATGTCGGTCATCTCCGAAATAGCATAATTGACCATTTCTCTTACTTTTATGAAGACAAAACACTTGGAAAACAACAAAAAGAACAAATTTTTAAACTAGTTATTGCCTGTCAAGAATAAGACTGACATGACAGGATTATTAACGAAATACATAGCGATGTTTCCTTGTCAACGGACAGAGCTCACTTGTGTTTTTGTGACATATATTTATCTTGTAAATAAACTGCACGTTATAACGACACGACACTTTTTAATTATTTTTTCCTAAACGGTGAGTTTTACGTGAAAATGTATGGAGACCTTTTTTGTTCGGAATTGATTTCTGATGAATATCGTGTAAACGCGTCATATAAAACAGTGGCGTAACGCATTTTTTTGTGGAATTTATGTCATTACCTAGCTGTATCTACGCCACTGGTTAAATTAAAAATGAACTTTTCAGTTGAAATAAAGGCCTTCATGCCCTTATACAATATGTAAAATTTCAATGTAATATCTAGAAGGGTTTTCGAAAAATTTGGAAAAAACCGAAAAAACACAACAACTTCAACAGCCTGTAGATCGATAACAAAGCTTCTGACGACATACATTCATATGAACTTTCCGGCTCGGAATCGCCTCAGGAATCACCCCTTAAAATAAGTACATAAGTACATATATAATTTTCATCATCAACAATCTGTTTTCTCCTTTGAATGCCTATTTTCACACTGTTATGCTTGCATTGTTTTATTTTTTCAGTCTACTTGGCAAATCAAATACTTCAGTTTTTACACGGTTTTATAAACAAAATTCGCTGTAACTGGTAAACCTTAAAAGATAGGGCCCTGTATGTTCCTCAGACGTGATGCAATCAGTTACAGATGTAGCGATATCTAAACCATTACTGTCGCAAATATTGTAATTAAAAGTCATCAACTGTTCAAGATCAACATTTTAAATATGGTGCTGTAACTATCACTTTTTTTCAAAAAAATGCAGATATCGCGAAAATAACTCAATTTAGGTATAGACAACCTTACACGTAGAATCCAAAACTACAAAAATATATAGGGTGTTCCATTTGAAATAAGTCTTGTAAGTTCTTAACTTTTTAAACTGCTTTATAAATTTTGAGGGCCCTATATATTCCTCAGACGTTATGCAATCATTTTGAGATGTAGCGATGTCTATACCATTACTGTTGCAAATATTGTAATTAAAAGTCATTCACTGTCCAAGATTCAAGATTTTCAATATAGTGCTGAAACTGTCATTTTTTTTTCTTAAAAATGGAGATATATCAAAATTTAGGTATAAACAAGTTTACATAAAGTAGAATCCAAAACTGCAAAAATATACAGGGTGTTCCATTTAAAATAAGCAAATAGTGTCGACTTCCAGTTATACCGGAAGTGCCAGAAACGTTAAAATATTTTGAAAAGGTAGGGCCCACTGACCTTTGTATACAACCAAATTGTCAAAATCACCCTATACGTACTTTTCCATATATCGATCGCGGTCCTTCCCAGTTGGACACCCTGTATAGGCCGATATCCAGATGAATAAAAAAATTAACTTAATGTAACTTATTTGGGAATTTTTCTGTTTTGGGCGTTGTGTCCCTCCGCCCGTACTACTAATTATTCATAAACAGCTTAAAATATCAAAATGAAATTTTGTTCCGTTAGGCTCCGTTCACGTACAGCTTTCAGCAACACTAATGCAATTTCTGTTGTAAACTTTTTTGATTTTAACAAAGTTGCAAAGTATACGCGTACCATTCTAGTTTTCATGGAAATTCGATAGTTTACTATATAATGTCATTTATTACAAAAACATAATTTGGATCTGCCAAATTGGGAAAAGTTATAGTGGGCATTTCTCATATTAGACGCAATTTTAAATCTGGCATATTAAAAGTCGATGTGATTGTCAGTAAAAACTTGTGCTCATCTTTGGTCGTTACCAATTACTTCAACATAGGTATTAATACAGAAACAGCATACAAAAACCGAGTGACATTACAAAAGTAGCGCGACTTACGGTTTGGTGTGTAACCACGTTTCATATTTCAAAGTGTAAACAAAAACCTTAATGTAAGTTACAAATGTCAGGTGGACGAATGTGTGCAGCATATGGATATTATAATTTAATTATTAAGAACTGCACGTAACCCTTTTTTAGATTCTCGTTAAAGGCTGCCACAGACATACAAGCAAAATAGTTGTCTTGCTGGTATGATCTTAAGTTGTAATGCAAGACGGAACGCAAAGTAGCCCACAGACATTCAGTTTTAAATCACTCACTTTTGAAGCCAAACATGGCCGATCGGCAGAAACTAACAAAGGATGCTGTCGCTGTTTCAATTATTAAAAAGAAGATAATAGGGAAAAAGCGATCAAAGAAATGGTTGCTATTAAGAGAAGAGTTCACACATATTAATTTGCATAAGAAACTGAAGCTAGAACCTCAAAACTCAAAAGAGAGCAGCAATAACACCACATTAACACCTTACGTTTTTTTAGCAACAGGTAGGAGCTACGAAGATTAAAAATTTACGTGTGCTATACCTGCTCAAGCTTTGGGAGAAATAATACCGGACACTTGTTTGACTATTTAGGAGGGATTATAAAAAAAATCTGAAGGTGAGTACTGTTTCACTGATGCACTTGGTAAACATGTAAACGTTGACGTTCTTCATTTACTATTCATGAACGTTGTGTTAATTTTCCGAGTTGTGTGACGTGCGTAATTTGAATTTCGTTATTTTATTCCACGTGCACAATTTGTTTAGTAAATTTTGTGCAGTATAAATAATAATTTCCCGTAAGAAAAATCCTTATGGTACGCATTGACTCTTGCATATCATTCTTATGTATTCTCTAATTAAATTGTAATCTTCTATTTTGTAGGTATAAATAATTAATTAACTCATTGTTATGTATCTTTATTTTCTTATTTCTACAATGAAATAAACTGAATGACATCATTATACAAATTTCATAAAATTTTATGACATCTAATGGTAGAATTAATCTAACGTATATGATAATCTCTTTCCAAAAAGATATTGAATTGAAAAAACGCGTGCACTAGAATTCTCTGTTTAATTTTTTAATGGCCCAAGATAATCGCGATATAATCCAATGCACTTATAAGTGGAATTGCTTTAGCTCCTTTACATTTACCTCTACTTTTCCTTTTCTGGACTTTTCTGTGCCATTTCTGTACTACTAACGATATCAACATTATGGTTACGTTCGAAAACAAACCTCCACGATTCTTTCTGAAATTACATGGTCATCTTTTGTCTTCTTTCAAGATTACTTACTGTAAATGTAAACTCCATTATCTACACACTACCGATACGTACAAGACTTGACTTTTATATCTCTTATTGAAGACATTGCAACAAGTTAGCCTACAATTACATTCATTTCACCTGGTTGTCGAGGCAATGAATTTAAGATAACTAACTACATACATCAATCTACTGCCTGTTTGCACAAGTGGAAATTGTGTAGCTACTGTATTGAGCATAGTGATTTCTATTGAACTAGTTGTATCACTACAATACTGAATGTTGATTAAGTGAACCAATTCTATATATAGCGTTCATTTACTTATACATTCTCTAATTTATATACGTGTGTAACTTGCATATAATAACTGTATTGGTTACTTATTTGCTTTGACAGTTTACATTGACCCAATGCAAGTGATTTTTGTACCACTTGTAATCTGTTTTCGGTGTCTCAGCTTCGGTTAATATTATGTATAGAACCTTAATGTAAATTCTATTTTATTTGTGTTAATCTGTCATGTAGGGTACATACTTTGTGATACGAGCACTTATTTTTCTTCATTACTAACTTTAAATACTCAGTTCCACGTAAAGATCAGTTTGTTAAAGGTAAAAGTGCAATCATTTTACATAGCACATACAACCCTTGAGCTTAACGGTCTAAGTTTCCTTCAGTGTTATTCATAATTATTGTGTTCAGGAAACAATAACGTTTACAAATAACTAATTACTTCTGCAAAATTAAAAATTTCGGTAATTTGGTTTTGATGTCTCGTTTCCTAAATTAATATTAGTGGTAGAAATCTGCAGGTGACATTAATTTGTGTCTTATTGAATAAAACAATAATTTTGGCAAGTTACAATCTGATTTCTTTTTTTATCTTTATTAAAGAAATTAATTTTTAACTACGTAATACATAACTAATGTCTTGTTGTTATTCATAATGTCTTTATGTGTGCTAAGTGTTATATGTGCTAGTCCAGTGTAAATAATAAATCTTCTGGCCACGCATCCAAAGTGCTCTATTTACTTCGCTCGCTGCTGGGCTATACTTTCTAGATTAAAGCCTTTCAGTCACAATCGTTCTGCGTTATTGTAACGGAGTCATGGACCTTCACCAAAAGTGGCACCTGTTAGAGTTGTTGCTTGATACACTGCTTCGTTTATAATTGTTTTACAATAAATTGCCATGTTTGGCGGAAGCTCTTCGAGTTCTTGAATAATGTGTTTTCCAAATGACACATATCTACCAGCTGATTGTACCGTATTTGATTACAAAGAGGTTGTTACAATCTGTAATACCTCATCAGAACGAGCCCCTGTTCTCTTGGAAGATGCTTTTAATCACGGTCGCGAAATAGATATGGTTGAATTATTAGGTTGAGTATCGCTTGGATTTTTTTTCTCGAAAATAGTTAATTTTATCGATATTAAACAAGTATACCCTTTTTTTAGAGAAACGTTCAAGCTACCTAAAAATATTTTTTTTAGATCTTTATCATACAGGGTGTTAAAAATTTAGGCGTTAAGGTGCACAACTTAATTCATCCCTGGTAAACTAAACAAACTAAATACGTTTCAAGGATACTATTTTAAGAGGCCCTTACTAGTGGCCATCATACTGAATTTTTATTAAATTATGTCAAGTACTTTTAAAGTTATTCAAGAAAAACGTATTTCTAGCGGCGTTCTTTGGGGGCTCACATCTCCGTAGGGAGGGTCTAGGAAAAAAAGTTATAGGAACTTGTCATGTCATTTTTTCGTCTTCTATCTAAATCCGAGAGATTTCCCACATTTTTCTGGACACCCTGTATATATATATATATATATATATATATATATATATATATATATATATATATATATATATATAAGGATAGATAAATAGATTTAAGATGTCAAACAAATAAATATATGGCATGGAACAACACACGATCTTCTAACCTACAAAATGAAAATTAAA